>CM065390.1:14607500-15010000 GCA_033060915.1 Euryodendron excelsum | reverse complement strand
TTGAATTACTCTAACAACACACACACAGAGAGAGAGAGAGAGAGAGAGAGAGAGAGAGAGAGAGATTTACTTGGAATTCACACTTGGGAATTCATATAGTTCATGCCTTGTGAAAAAGAATCTTGATGAGCAAACTGCCATATTTGTCGACCCCAAATGCAAACAGAAAACAATTGATTGAGACTGTTATTACAAGTTCACTCCACAATATCAAAAGGACACACTTAATAAACTCACTACACTAACATAAGAAAATAGAAAAGAGGCTCTTTGCTGCCTTACCTGTCCATTTGGACCCGGCTGAGTACCAACCATATCCTTGTTAGAGGATCCATCTCCACCCCTAGCAGATCCCTTAGTGTCACCCTGTCAAAAATACAACTTACCAGCAAGATCAATAATGAACAAAAGAAGGAACTGCTATAATTCTGGAAAGAAAAAGGCTCACATGCCTCCAACTGAGAAACCATGATTAGTCCACAAAATCAACCAAACCGAAAAAGCAAAAAAAAACTTCTTGTTAGTTTAAACTCAATGAGTTCGTGAACAGAAACAGAAAATTCCACATAATATAAGCTAATCCTTTGTCCAATTGCAGAGAAAATTAAACAAACAAAACTAAAACTTGCAGCCAACAGTGCCTATTACAATAAAACTGGCTTCAAAGAATTGAGTTCTTAAAATGTTCAGAAATGAACAGTTACAAAACAATTAAACAGAATAACAGGAACTTCTTTTTCTCTCTTGTCTCAACAACCAATATAATAGTAAATAAGTCAAACATGTATAACCTAATCTACTTTGTTCTTATGTCAACCATATGTCTGTTTAACAGATACAAAAATGAAAGATAGAAAAAAATTACCTCCCTGTACCTAGCTAGGTAAGCTTTGAGTGGATCAACGTAATCTTCAAACCCTAACGTCGCCATTGCCCAAAGCAAATCATCGCCATTGACCGTCTTCCTCTTCTCTTTCTGACACTTATCGCTCGCCCTATTTCACAAATCTCAAATCACAATCATAAAACACAATCGCAAAGCATGAAACTCTAGTAGCACATACATAAACGTGAATACATGTACATAGATATATATGTATTTGGGACCGCGTACTCGCTAGTGACGAAGCTGATGAACTCCGAGACGCATTCTTGAACCGTGTCCTTCGCATCCTTGGCGATCTTCCCGTTGGCAGGCAACGCCTTCTTCATGATTCGACTAATGTTGGCGATCGGGAGGTACCGGTCCTGCTCGCGGACGTGGGAGTGAGGGCTCTGCTCGCCGCCGCTCTCGTGGCTCCCGCCGGCGGGGCTAGCCGGAGCATCCGCCATTGTCGCCGGAACCCTAGTTTCGGACACAAATGATAGCAGAACATCATTCCTTCGAGCTAAAGGGGCAAAAATTAACCCTACCAAGTACAGGTAGAGAGAACACAAAAAAATAGAGAGAGGAGAGTTGTTACCTCCTGGAGAGAGAGAGAAAGAGAGAGAGAGATTTATAGTTTGCCGCGCGTCGAGAGAGGATTGATTGATGGAATTGTTATTTGGCAACGTAGAGATGGGAAGAGACAGAGAGATCGGACGATTAAAAAGTGGGGAGAGGGAGAAGGCGATTCTGATGAGAGCGTTTTAGGCGTTTTGGCTTTTGGTTCCTCATTTTCACGATTCTTTGGTGCTTCTGTTTTGTACACGTGGGAACTGCGTCCGATCTTCTGGGGAAAGTGGGCTCTGGTTCTCTGTGTAAGTTCTATTGGATAATTGGATTAGATAACTCTCAAGTCTCAACTTCTCAACCGGTTATTCTACAACTGTAATTGCCCAAAAATAAAAAATAATAAGAAGAAAAAAGGACTAATGTAATGGGTTTGATTTTTATCAATGCTTGCCCTGTTTAGAACTTGGAAAAGGAAAAGGGAAAGTGGAAGTGGGAAGGTAAATACTTTTTTCATGTGGGCCCATGTTTTTAAATTTTCTTAATTTTTTTTTCTCCATAAGTACAACCAAACAAATTTGTCTCCCTAAGTACAACCAAAACAAATGAAGGGGAAAAAAAATATTAATTTTCTTTTCTCTCTCTTATCTTAAGTTTCAAAAATGCTTAGTTTGGAACATAGGGGAGGGAAAGGAAATTTTTAAAATTTTCTCTCCTTGGTTGATTCTGCCTAGGAAAGAAAGTAGAGGGAAAAAGGAGGAAAAAATAAGGGGAAAATAATACACTTTCTCTTTCTCTCTTCTTTTTCTTCTATTTTTTTTTTTTTTAGTTTCTCTAAAACCAAGCAGCGAAGTAAAAATAATTTTTTTTTTCTCTCTCTCTCTCTCTTTCTTTTCCCTGCCTTTCCTTCCTTTATCCAAGTTCCAAACATGATGTAAAACTTTTGGTTGTTGATACAAATCAATGTTTTAATTTTTCATGATGTCATATTTTCTTATTTAACCTAACGTAGGGCAGCCAAATGTGTTTGGATATCGATAGAAAAGAATGTTCTGAGTAGCACTAGTAAGGGTTAAGAAAGCAAATCCACTTTACCCAAAAACTCAACCCACCCGCCTTTTTTTTCTCAGTAACACCAATACACCATATTTGCATTCCGAATTTATTGAGAGAAAAGACAAAAAAAAAAAAAAAAAATAGAAGAGACAAAAGTAAAGGAAATGACTTTCCAAATTGATACTTGTTTGGTTAGATTGCGAATATGAGAAACAAAGAAATAAATACTTATTAATAACAATGTAATAAGAAATGAGAGAACATGGTTTCCTCCTCATTTATTTCTCTTTTATTTTCTTTTAGCCACTATTTTCCCTTACAATCAAACAAGTGTAATATCATTTTCTACCCTATTTTTTCCCACTCAATAAATCCAGCATTCAATCACAACATCACTCTAATAAGGATTAAGAAAGAAAATCCATTTTCATATTTTCAAACCTTTGTTTTGAGCCCCTTCTGCTAGGGGCACCATATTGCTGTTTTTTCATCCAACTGTTTGCTTTATTTTTTCTTTTTCAAGTTTCCCAAGCAAACAAATGAAAGAAAATGATTTCCTTAAAAGTGCAATTTTTTCCTAAACAACCAAACAAAGAATCCTATTTCCTCTCCCCCTTTTCCCCCCCCTATTCTTTTCCATTTTCTTTCCTTCTTGAATCCAAGAGCCAAACTGAGTTAGTCTTTGTAACCTAAGCTTGCAGGTCCACAAGGCCCATCAATTATCATCAAAATTTTTATTTGTTTCATCCAAAAGGTTGAAACATTTTATTTTTATTCGTTTCTATTGAAACAGTTAAAACATTTTCGTACCCTAAAAGACCAAAATAAAACCCTAATGGAATAAAAAAAACTCTATTATTTTTATTAAAAAACTTGGATATAGAAAAATACACCAAAACACAACATTTTTTAATATCGAAATAATAACCTTTGTCTACACAAATTGAGAACGTTTCATAGATGTGGTTCAATTTAAAGTGAGAAAAATATTGAATATGCAATTTTATCATGTTAATATTTGTTATTTCTGAAATCTTTCCTTAACATTTCGTTTCTGAGCCAACCGAAACGATCTATTAAACCAAAATTTTCACCCTTGGAAGGGTGAAACCAACACAAAAGCATGGTTCAAACTAGGTATATTTTTTTTGGAATCAACCATACACTCTTAATAAGTGTACTAGCAAGAACCATGGTGTATGAAAAATAACCAAGGCATGTGTTGAAATTGTGCCATCTGTACAATTAATTCCAGTGGTGGTAGGTGGTAGTATCAGTACTAAACTGAATAAGGATGTTAGTAATTTCCCAATTATGAAAAGAAAAATCACTGGGAATTTTGTCATCACCAGCAAGAAAAAATGCTTCAAAATGTTGAACCAGTATGGGCAATTCATAGAGAGAGTAAAATAAGAATCAGATTTGGAATCTTACCACTGTTTGTCAATGCCTTATCAACAGATGAGACACCGGGTAGTGCTATAGAAATAATACTGTAGAATTTTCATACGGAATGATAAGATTGATCTACTCGTATCACTTTAAACCAAAAGGCCATGTCATTCTGAATGGAAATTTTGCATAAAGTTCTGTATGTTTAGAATTTTCCTTTGAGAAATTACAAATTCAGAACGGCTCAGAAACCTTTTGGTTCACCAGAATGGCAGCATCAGTTTGCATTTGTGCATCACCTTGTCAGCAGAAACAGCAAAGATGCAAGAGCCCCATCAACCTGGAAATAAAGCAATTGGGTACCCTTCAATGCCTGTTTTCTTCATGATCTCCTTCTGCTCCAGAAAATCAAAAGAAACAGTCATTACTAAATGTCTCCAGATGTTTCATGAAAATTAAGATAACTAAAAGGGTACACACAAATTGGTAGAAAACGTTCGTTTGACTATGCTAGTGGTGATGATGAAATATCACAGTTACAGCAAAACAAATGCTTCATTGTCGGATGTGTGCGCCACCCCACCCACATATTGTAGTATTTCCTTGAGCTCACAGTCGGGAGCACAAGAAGCTAAAAGTGGAGCCTGAATAGAGCAACCTTAATAGTATTACCGTCAGTTGTGTTTGCCTAAAACATAATCCCAGGCATAAATTGTTAGACATATTCTTCACATACAATGGTAGCAACTCCAATTGTCATCAAGTTGATACTATACAGCAACATTAACAAAATGGGATTCCATTATCGTTTGCAATCCTAATGCCCTGTAAATTTGGTGGAAATCATTCCAGAATAAAGATGCAAATATACAAACTTTTTTTTAGCAAACTAATATATAACATGGCTTATGTTCTTAAAAGAGAATACTTAACTGTTCCAGTTATCTGTAACCAATTCTGTAATGCTTCTATTCGAAGATATAATTTAGGGGGCAAAAATAATAAAGGCCAGAGGAAATTATTTTTGTTATTTACATTTTCTTTAACGCATGTCTTTTTTTTTTTTGGGTTTACGAACAAAATTTTTTTAGTAGTCAAATGGCATCAGCAATTTCTAGTGGAGTTGGTTCATGTTTAAATCGTGCTTTTCATTCAGGAAGCTACATTATGGCAAGCATTTTTCAAATAACACTATTGTACTCTTGCTTCTTTCAAACTAGATGAGGAAACGAAAATATGAACAAAATGTTATAGATGTTCCGCTAACACCTTGAGAACCAAAAGTTATAGACCATTTTCACAGACTTGAATCTACAAACCTCCTCACATTTCTGCAAAGGGTCCGCTAACAACTTAATCACTCCTCACAAACACAATATGACAATGCATAACACAATAGAGAAGGTGCTAGGCCAGACAAAATCTAATCAGTTACCTGGATTACTGATGTGATTCTCCCAGGGACCTCCTGATATTAAACACACAGAAACATTAAACAAAGCATATCTTATAGCACCTCAAAGTCCAAATCTCTTGTTACCATTAGAAGTTCATGTACCTTGAACCGTTTCTCCTCCCATTTCACATCCTTCCATGATTTTGATTCCAACAATTTCCACGAAGACGGAACTTGAATTGTCTCTACATGCTGCAAAAGCCTCAAACTATCTGCAACAGCGCTCTAGTTGAATTATAGTTCCCAAAGTGGTAGAAACGAGAAATATGCTACAATCTACCAAGACTAGAGATAAATACGTGTTCTCCAAATTCTATGTGAAGTTAACCTTAACCACCAAGTATTTAGATTGTTGAGCCTTGAAGTGAAAAGCTGCACCAAGCACAGCACCACTGAATTAGCACTACGCAACCAGGCTTAAAACAGGTTGACTTGGTGGACAGCAACATGTGTATGGCCCAGTTTGCTTGCTGGCAGTATGCAAGAAGGGCATTGCAGCAACCCGATGTCTTGGCTGCAGCAAAAATAGTATGTGGCATGCTTTGTCGGTGTTTAAGCATGGGATACAGTGCAGGGCCATTTTCATAGTTAATATTTCTTTTGATAAGCACACCATTTTCATAATTGTGGGAATGTGTTCAATGGTGGACCAAGATTAGTGTTTGTTGGGGGGAAGGGGAGGTAAAATTTCTTAAATTTTGTAGAGAACAACATAAAATTGCTTTAACTTTGTGATACACTAATTTATTGTAAATGCCCAGAAATCTATAAGAGGTACAAAGAATTTTGCAAGTTTTGCCCCCTGCTAGGCCTCCAGTGTCAGCCAGTGAATATGTTGGCACTTCCATAAACAAGTCTCTATACATCTTCTGACATTGGTGATGTTTCCTCCAGACATAATGGAAACAACAATATGATGAGTGGGTGTCCCCCTAGGCAAGGTGGCATGCCACATGATAACAAGAATCCATGGGCTGGGCATGGCTTGCATGCCCCAAAGGACCCTCAATTGTGGTTGTTAAGGAGCTCTCGGCAAGTGTGGAGCACTTTTTGGGATGTTGTGACTAAAGAAGGCTTGTATGTGGCCGTGTTGCTCTCTAGTGACTTCGTTGTGAAAGCATGGACAGATGCCTTGCACACAGATGCTTGTAAGAAGACCTTGGTTGTGTAGGCTAGTGGTTGGACCCTGGTGGCATAGGCAAAGGCACATGCCCTTAGTATTCTATGGCTATGATTGGTTTAAGACAAAGGAGATGACAGCAGTTGTAAGGTTGTGTCGTCAAGAGGATGTTCCAGGGAAGGTAGTCGCACTTGGGGTGAGGTTTGGGTGGTTTTGGTTGTGGTGGTTTGTTGGGGTAGGTAGGGGTGGGGGGGAGAGCGGGGAGAGAAGAGGGGAGGAAGGGGATGGATTGATATGCTTATGCAACTTGATTCAGCCTCACAATTGCAAGAGTAAGGACCTAAGTTTCACATGAAGGTCCTAACAATTCTCAAGGTTAATAAGTGATCCCAAATTTAAGTTTTTGCAACACTTAGGGGACACCCAATGGAGCTAGTATTTACACATTCCTACCAGTGGATTCAGAAGTTGTAGCTCATGAGGGTAAGGTCTCTTCAAATTTAGGTTTTGTGTGCGTATGAAAAGTAGACAATACGATTAATGATTTATATCTATGAGAAGTATGAATATTATATGCTATCATAATCTAGCTTCAGTGTCGGTACCCCATTTGGTTTCTTGCTGTGGATATTCTTTTGCTTGCTTATCACAAATAAAAAATAAAAAAATCTTGCTTATCTTAGTTTGATATTGCAATGTGTGCGCATAACTTTTTGAATCTTGTAAAAGTTTAAGAGATAATATAATATATATCAGTTGCAGTGTCTGTTATGAAAGGTGAATTACTATAAGATACATATTCTTCAAGCCTTATGTATATGATATAGACTTTGTTCAAAAATGTTACTGAACTTCTGGTAACTCTTTTCAATTTTCAGGAGAATTCAAAATCAAGCAAACTGGATAGACAAGAAGTGGAAGCATATTTTACAATTTGGAAAATTGGAGGTGGGCATTCTAAAGTGCAAAAGGTTCAATGTAGGGGTTATATTTGAAATAGAGGAAGTTTGATGTGGGGTTCATTATGAAAACACACAAAGTCAGGTACAAGCTACATTCCCAAAATCCCCCCATGTAGGAAGCCAAGGCATGCAATCTGCTATATGAAATCGAACATCTCTGAAAAATATAAAAAGGATGAAAAATTTACTTGTAACGAATGCCTCTCTCCAAATTTCACGCTTTGACCATGACGGTGCAACTTCTCTAAGTGGTATTCCATTGCTTGAGCATATGCTGCCCAAAATCAAAATTATTAACAGATAATGAATTTAAATTGCATTTTGGAAAACTAGCCAGTTTGCCTGGTTTAGCACAATATGAACCTTCTGTTCTCAGAAAATTTGGGCAGATAGCATTCAAAAAAAGTAATGGTGAGCAAGGCGTAAACTGTAAATATTTGAAAAATAACATTTGTAATCCCAGGGCATGTCCCAGTAAGCAACTTTCATTTCCAACACCTGTTTGTTTTCAAATTGATGTAGCAAAAGTAGTGCATGAAAATAAAGATTCACATTCAACAAGATTTCATTAAGGATGCATTGCTTTTCAAGACAAGTTTTAAATAGGTCAAAATCAAATCTTCCAATTAGCATTAAGGTAAAGGCCTTCTAAATTTGAACTACACTTGATTTGAAGTTGGTTAAGGGTAAATTATCTTGAATAGGCTGGCATTGAGCATCAATCCAAAGGCATACCAAGTTTTGGTTTGAGTACCTAATCAGATTGCAAGCATTGGAGAGCTTTAAATTGCTAGGCGAGCAGTGAAGTAAACACTTAAACACATCGCCCTGGCTAATTTTGGGTATTCACTAGATGTGTATATTTACGATTCATTTTTGAATGAATTGCTTCATGTATAACTTCATTGGTGAATTGCTCCAGCAATAGAAGTTCAAAAACAAACAGCAATTGTACTCTTGATCTGAGGGTGCATATAGAAACCAAAATTCAGAGCCCTCACATCAAGAATACATATAGGGATTTGTATGAGAAGAATTCACAGTAAGATGGTTCCATCACCGCCTATCAAAATATATAATGAGCAGTACCAGGCCTTCATAATCTTCCTTAATGTTGCTTCCAAAAGTATGCATATAAATGGAAGTATTCTTTGTTTGCATGAACGTGCATCAGAGACAGAGATCGTGCTCTTTTCAGTTTTTGAGTTAAAGGTTCATAAAAGAAGTTCAATTACCTTCAACAGCAATTTAGAAAAATATGAATTGGTGATCTCTAACCAAGTGTGTCAGGTTCAATCATTTATTAAGCCTGCAGGCAACGTGATTTACAGACCCAAATTGTAGCAACCTATGACCTTCTTCAGATATGAAAAGAAAATATGATTCTAAATGTAAAAGTTGCTCTCTTGGGGGTAGTTAATGATAAAATACCATAGCTGCAGAATTTAGAACAAACTCCATGATCTAGCTAGTTCTACCCTTGAGCACTTTAAGTAATGCAAAATCAACACAAAAATACGCTAAACTTATAATGGATATCATTAATAATAATTCAATCATCATTTCCTTAAGAGCTTGCGAAATTTAGAGACTCCCAGGGTTCAAGTTTATTGAGAGAATGTATGATGCTAACAAATTCAGAATGAGAATCCAAGACAGTTAAGTAGACACCTTTTGTTTGCTCTGTTTGCTAACCTAGAGCTTTTTCAATTATGATAACTCAGGAAGACAAACAGAAAGATGAACTGACTTAAAAACTACAAACTTCTGAAATAATGGCTCAAGAAAAGAAAAAAAAAACTGCAAGCAATATAAATTATTTTTTCAAAATTTTTGATAAGAAATATTAGTCCCAAGACAAAACCACAGACAAACATCTCTATGCATCCACAGGAACATACAATTCCCTCAAAACTCTACATAAGTATCAAGAGTAAGAGGGAAGATCACCTTGAGCAAAAAAAATATAAAGAAGATAAGAACAGTCCTTTTAATTTATGCACTGAGATGTCCTCATCATCAAATGTCCTGTTCCTCTCCCCCCATAAGCACCACATTAGGCAAGGAGGAATATCCTCCCAAAACTTCCTCACACTCCCCATAGAATAGCCCTTCTTCCAATAAGCCAAGAGTCAAAAACAGCCTGTAGATTCATCAAAGGTAGCCACCTCCATATGCAAAAGCAAGTGGCTCACATTTCTTGCACTTACCACAATCACAATTTTACCACTCCTCAAGTCATCAATTGTCAAATGTCAATATATCATCGTTAGTTGCGGTCCATGAAAAAGGACACTTCAATGGAGCCTTAGTCAACCAAAGAGCCCCCCATCCTAATCCCACAATGAAATGCACTTACCTTAAAAACTCCCCCAAACCTGCATGAGGCCTTTCCACACACTACACTAACAAAGGCTCCCCAAAATCCCTTCACACCACATCTCCAACCTACTTCCATATAATCCTACCATCATTTTACACCTAAGAAGCATGGAACTAGACATGTTGACACGGCGATATTAAAAAAATGCAAAACACGACATAGTAAAGATATATAAAATATATGTCATATATATGAATATCTTACTCAAAAAAATAAAAAATTACAAGATAACACAAAATAAATTTAAAAATCTTGTATTCCATAGCTTAAATGTCAAATTAAGTATAAATCTACATTGCTTTTATGTTACAATTAGATCCCGAGCTAAGAAGCATGGGTAGGGATACATCGAGAAGGACACAACATGATGAGGATACGACAAACATACATATTTTATACATCTTAAATATAGGAATATTTTACTCAAATATAATAAAAAAATTGCAAGATAACATGAATAAAAATTAAAAATATACATTCGATATCTTAAACGTCAAATTAGGTATAAAGTCACATTATTTTTATTCCACAATTGGATCCCAAGTTATTTTCTTCAAACTTGTAACATATTTCATGTCTGTCCTCCAAATGTCCGAAAAGTATCCAATTCTAAAAAAATTAAGAAAATAGCAGGACACGTTTAAATGTGTGTCCGACATATTTTAGGGAGTGCTCGACAAGTGTAATGTCACCTTTTTATAAATGTTCATGCTTCTTAAATCCCCAGTTATTTTCTTTAAACTTGCAACAAACTTGCAACATGTTTCATGCATGTTTAAGTATGTATCCCTCAAGTGTCAAAAGCATGTCCGGTTCTAAAAATTTTTTAAAAAAAAGAGGACATGTTTTGGACTCATATCCGACACGGATAAGCCAAAAGTATTCGTGCTTCTTAGCTTTCCACCAAAGCCACTCCCTTCTCAAAGCAAACCTCCAAAACTGCTTCCTTAAAAGAAGCTTGATTGAAAACCCCAATTCAGTCCCCTTCACATGCCACTAATAAGTGATATTTTATTCATCCCCTTGCTTTCCCCTCCAAAAGTCACCCTAAAGCTTATATAATCTCTTCAACAGCAATGTAGATGTCGTGAATAGGGAGGCTAGATGAGGTATTCTAGATACAATTGAGTCTTTCCCGTTCTGGTAGGTACTGCCTCTCCAACTGGTAAGCTTCCTCTCAAATGTCTTCACCACTAAGTGCCAAATCGCTTTAACTTTAGAAGCCCAGCCCATTGAAGGGCCCAAATAAGTAGGAAGGAAGCCAATCTTGCATCCCAAACTAACTTTTATTCCTTTGAAAAATAATACAATAGACGCAGACATGCATGCATTTTCCATTCCCAGAACTTGGAGAGGTCAGAGTTTCAAATTCCCCAAGGCCAAAAAGCATGCATCCAAGAAATTATCCAAACTTCTACAGCCATCTGAATAGTTGCCAGTCATCACATGACCAATGGATATCTCCAAGACTTCTTTTGGATGTTCCACCTCCCTAAATGTTGAATGGTGCACGATTGCACCTAAAGGGACATGTCCACATGATCTATGGACCTTAGTCAATGTTCTAAGGATTTTCCATCTGAAAGGAGAAGGATCAATAAACATGCATATTTGTTGACTTAAAATGTGAATAAGAAATTGATAAATTTGCTTGATATCTAATGCTACACTGTACCCCCAAATCCAAAGGAAAATAGCTTTATACAATAAAGTAAAAAATAGAAAAAAAAGAAAAACAAAATGATTGAGTTCCAAGGACAGAAAAATGCTTACTCAATGATTACTTGGCGTATGACCCCTGGAAGGGCACCATCTCTGATAGGAGCCGTCTGTATTTCAAAAGGATAAGTACTGCAATCATGCAACTCTTTCCCACAAGCATCATTGCTACTATCATTGTGATCCTGTGAACACATTAAAAAGAGCATGCGACAATTACACAAGCACTAGGACATCCATGTCAAACATACGTGCAGGTGTGCACATGCATGCGCGTAGTGACAAACTTCAAAACAATTGAAAGGCTTCTATAAGCCTGATAATCTTATTTGAAGACTCACCATTAAAAAAATGTCAGGACAAAAGGCCAAGCTGCCTTGCCAATGAAACCAGATTTAATAAGATTTTGAAAGTAGGTGGGTCGAACTAATTAATATATAAGTGTTGATGGTTATAAAACACTTTTAGGTCCAGTATATCCTCATAGACAGAATAGACAAAAGTATTTAGAAGTAATAAGTTACATAAAAAAAAACATAATAATAATCTCAGAATGTAATTGCTCGAACTTAACCTATTTTATTTCAATTGGTCTGAATCATAATCAGCACGGCTTCCACCCCCCCCCCCCCCCCCCCCCCTCCTCCTCTTCTGTAACGACCCGGATTTTTGGACCGTTAATAAATCAAATAAATAACTTCAAATAATACTTAATCACGCTGCAACTCCAAATGTACAACCATAAGTGGCTCCCAAATTAAATTCTTGACATAAAATTACAACTTCAAATAACTCAAAAAAATAATCATAATTCTTCCTAGGCTCCAAGATATATAACTCCCAACAATAATGTCTCCAAAATAAAGATGTTTCTTCACAGGCTTAAAATAATATTCCACTAACACTTTATACGCTTCTACCTGAAAAATAAAATTTAACCGAGAAGTATATAATACGACAGAGTACAAATGCTCAGTTCAAGACAGTTAAAAATGAAGCTCAACGAATAAATAAGTTCAACCGTTTAGAATAAAAATAAGAATAATTATCAGGAGCCAACCGAAATCACAGAAAACCAGGCTAGCAATAATCAATCCAAAATTTTCATTTGTCCCAATACCTGGCCCTTCTCATTACCATGTCAAACGCCACCCGTGCCACGCAACAATTCCAAAGTCTATAACCAACACTCCGTAAGGTCACCATTTCATAACCAATTTCTAACAACAAGCCAATAGGTGCGTTTGTACATGTACTAATTAGTTTCACGGTACATCAACCAAAACATAACCCATCAATTTTTATTTAAAAATAATTTTATCAGTAAGTTTATCAACGATCACGATAATCAAGAATGTGCCGGAAGAAATTTAATAGGTCCAACAATAAATGTAATCAGGGAATTAAACAACGAGTATGAATATTCAACAAGAATACAATTCAAGAATAATAGGAATAAACTCTTTGCAAAGAGATTTAAAAATGAGCCTATTCTATACAACCTGGTTACCTCACATGAGTTCCACCAATTATGCCGAGATCACCGTAGCTCTCCAAATAATTTTATTAAAACCAAAGTGGTAGAATCTTTCCCACAATTTCCTTTCCCTTTCCCCCTATTTTGTTTTTCCTTTCCTTCTTTTTCCCTCTCTCTCGGCTCTCTCTCTCTCTCTTCTTAGCCAAATGGCCTCTCTCACTCTCACCTAAACTCCCCCCTTCTCTGTGATTTACAACCTCCCCACAAGACTATTATTTATACTAGGGCTAATCATGGCTTTGAATGACACTTAAAGTCCAATTGGTAACTTGCATGAAAGCCAATCTTCTTATGTTCACACTTGTCCTTCCACTTGTTCCCTTGCATGTACCACATTCCAACTACATTTGATACCCATCACATGCAAAAGCTTAGAACAAGACACCCATGTGCATGCTCTTCTTAAGCCATTACACCAAGTCACAATTATTCTTATTGAAGCCATCCATTGACTTGCATGAATGGCTAAGTTCACACTTGATAATCCTCATCTATCATATCCTTGAACCCACATATAAACACCAATTCTCCAAATAGAATTTTAGTCACTTAAAATCCTTAAAAATTCTGCCTAATTTTTAAAGGTGCATCTCCATATATTTTTATTCTAACATTCTCTAGTAAAACACTATTGGTCTAGCAATAAATAATTCTAAAATTGTCGCAAAATTCCGGGGTGTTACAACCAAATCCCCCCCGCCCCCCTTCTCTTCCTCTTCTCTCCCCATCAAAAGTTGAATGTTAAGTGCCTATCATATACAGTTGTGTCTTTTGACAAGAAAACTACTTAATGTTAAAAATCCAAAATGTTACATTAGAAGTATCGATATTCATCAACAGCTATTATCATACGTTCAATATACTTAACATAAAAATTTTAGACTTCAGAGTTCAGACATCTCGCTACCCTTCCTTTACAAGTTTTAGATAGTAGAGCATCGAAAAAATTATTTAGATGGCCAGCTAGCACAGCTAGTAAAGTTTCTTGGTAGTTGTACTAAAGATTTGGGATTAACTCTTGTGCTCATTCAGGTTGAGAAGTTTATGGACAAGGTTGAGCTACCCAATAGGGAGAAAAAAAGGAGAGACCATCTAAAAATTCAAAGTTGAATGGATCAACTTGATATATAAGTTCAAGAATCATTTAAGGGGGACTGTTAACTAAACCACTATTTTGAGTAGGTTGACAGTTTACCGATACATCATCACCTTTGCACTTGTTTGATGAGCTTTGAACCAGCACACCAACATACCAAATGGTCCAAAAGGTCCATTATGCATCTTGATGGACTTAACCACCAACAAGCATAAGTATGATGACAAATGATGCTGCCTTTGTTGTTGTTCAGTGTGCAACAAACCATTAGGTTCTCAGCTCCAATCATGCTTAGTCACCGGTTCAAGAACAGCAACCCATAAAGATCGATGCGGCATAATCCTTAAACTTCACGAAAGTGGCTGCTTTCTTCCAAATAAGAGTGGGGAAGATTAAATTCTCAATTAAGAAACCAAGTAGTTCATTGATATGAGAAATTTACATACATGGTGAAATGTAAAACAAGAATAAAAAAGGGAGGAGCTGAGACGTTTCACCTCTCTAGAGCAAGAAGAATTTCTCCAGTTGGTTTAGTTTTCTTGTGGAATCTCACCACAAGGTGTATGACATTATATCACAAACAATAGGATATATATTAAGCTTCAATTCTTGTACTAAATGGAAAGCTTACTGGAGTTCCCTTTGAGGAGGTTACAATATTACTTTCTATCTAAAGAACTTACTCATGGACAACCAAGTGACAACTTATGCAACCAACTATGTGACTGGCAAGCAACTGCCGATCCAACTAAAGAGATTACTCTAGAGGTTAAGTATGCAGCCTTCTAGAACTAGGAACCAAGATTATGAAAATAATCAACAATTATTGAAATTACTGATGATGCCCTTATGCTCATAATTGCAAAATTATCACAACTCTTAGGGGAAAAGGGTGGGTTGTCAGCACCATTGCTCTCCCCCTGGCATAGGATGCGCCTGTAGCTAGCAAAGTAACACATGCATTCCCCATCAAACGACGAACCCCAATAGACATTGCCAAGGAATTTAAACAAAAGAGCCTGCCTCAACTCCCCGTTCGCGGGTGCTAGGTGGGCTATGGCGTCTTCCGAGCTAATAAGGTTCCCAATGTTTTTAGCCATAAAGTCAAATGAACTCTTTCAAGTTTAGCTTTCTGGCAACTCTTATAGTTTACATAAGATATGTTAATTGAAAATGAGAAGAAACCACTAGCACTTGTTTTTGTTAGAGAGAGAGAGAGAGAGAGAGAGAGAGATGAACTAATAGTATGAAAAAAGAAATGATAACGAAAGAGAAAGGAAAAAGGGAGATGAATGCCGGTGGGGAAGGGAGTAGAGCATCCTACTCATTGTAAAGGAGGAATGGTGAAGAAAATTTAATTAACTTGTTGCCCTTGTTGGAATAGATTAAAAAGAGGGGTAGCATGCACAAAATTTTGTTTTCTTAATGTGAGTAAAATGGGTATGACTTTCTGTAACTTGCACCAAATTACCTTGATACACCTCTACTTCAATCTCCGAATCTAGTTGAAATTCAACGGGTGTATGAACTTCTTGTTGAATCAAATTATTTGAAATGTTTCAACAAATCTTCAAATTGAGAAGGCTAAAGACGAGCATTTGATCGAGGGCTGATGAAGTTCAATGTGAAGCAATCTCTTAATGATCTCTCCAAAACCTCTGATTATTCAAACAAATTATACTTGCAAACTCTACTAACCTTTGAATAAGAGTGTGCTTGATTTTCAACCATGTAGAAGAGTTGAAGCATTCTTGGAGTGCTGGTTAATCTTCCACAAAGGCCTTGAAGAATGTCTAAGAGCTCTTGCAATGTCGGCCTAAGGTCCTTTCTCTATAGGTGAGAGCCTCTAGTGATAGGCTCAAGTATAGGGGTGTTTAATTTGGAAACTCCTAGTTTTGATTTTTTTTTTACATGTAATTTCCAATGAGAGACGTTTATCTACAGTTTCTGTTGGAAATAATTTGCATTTCAAATTTGAATAGCCAAATCTCTAGATTTCTTGAGATTTTGACACGTGGCATGGTTACACCCCATCTATATATTAATTCAATTAGTTAATCCATTTTGCCATTTTTCTTTTATTGTGACCCATATTTTCAATTGGCTCAGGTCCTATGATTTTGGTGAGACCCACACATGTAGAATTTGAGTATTTTGACTTTGATTAGCCAAGAAAAGTTTATCTTGACTAATCAGACGATGACTAGACATTTCAAATTTGTAGTGTCTACAAACATCCAGGTAATTGTTTCACAAAGCAAAACTTTTGGTATGTTAAGTTTCCAACCTTCTTACAGTGCCGATTGTTAGCCAATGCAACCAATTGAAAAATAAAAAATATTTTATGCAATAAAGGTGTGCCAAAGTCATATTTTCATATAATACTCAAAATATTTTTTTACAAGTACAGCATTCAAACAGTATTAAAATCTTAGAATGCCCATAAACTTTGACTATCACAAAATCTAAAAAAGTTAAAACAACAAAAACTAGAGTTCCATTCAATATATGAAATTAAATTAACACATATATACATCAAATTTTAGTGACAATAACACAAAACTACAGAAGCTATATGTAGTTTTTATTCTTGTTTGTTTGAGTAACTATTGTGTTTCGAATGCTGAAAATTCAATCCAATTTTATTTGATAAAAGGCCATTATTATGATTTTATCAAGTAATCCTAAATTGCAGAATATGTGTATACAATTGACCTTCAAAAATTAATAGTCTAACAAGATTAAAAATTCTTAAATTAATCAACTATTATTTTAATTTTCTCTATTAATTTTACTGGTAAAAAACTCGTTAATAGTTTTACACTCTTCAGAAAAAAGAACATGCTCAACTAATTTTTAGGATAATGAATTTTTCAAATAATAAGATTGTACTACATCAAATCTAGTCCTAAAACTCTTCTTTGTAAGCAACAAATAAATGTTACTACTAATTCTTACATAATGTATATATGGAGGTACATGTGTATTTTTTATTCTATTAATTCATGCTATAAGAGGATTTTTCAAAATCTCTTTCTTTTTTGAAAAATAACTATAAAATTATATTAATAGGACGCCAATGGGGCATCACCCCTGTACATTAGATGTATACAAAAAGATGTCATTTAATTAATAGGATTGTCATTTATTGAAAGTTGGTTCTTTAAAATGATTAATTAAAAGAGACCACTAAATTATAAAATATAAATTATAAGAGGGCCAACTGCAGATGGCTCATCAACTGGGTTGGACTTAGTCAACCAAGAGTTACTCAAGCTTAGCTTGAATATATAGAACCAATGAAGTACATTAAAGTATAATGATTTGGGCCTTAACAAAGTTAAGCTTACGCTTAGCCCAAAGTAAAGTTGGGCTTAAGTTTTTGAATAACACTAAACTAAGCCTGGGAAAGCTCGAGTTGAACGGGTAGGCTTCCTGCTTGCCATTTAAATTGATAGTTGTAGTTATAGGTGGTATGTCGATGTGCAACACATGCTTCTTAACTAGCATAAAACTAGTATAAGTTGACACAAAAAAAAAAAAAAAAAAAACTAGTATAAATATGTTCCTAGGGTTTTCCTTCTCATATGACTCCTTACTTCCACCACCCCCCTTCTTCAGAGCGGTGCTGATACAAGCTCTCTTTTGCTAAAGGCCACATGAACATCCTTCCTCCTGCTCCTCTTCGTAGGTTCTCTTTATCTCCATATTCTTTCTTTATTTAGATCATATGTTTCTTGCCATATTTAAAGTTTTATTATTTCACTTCTAGTCTGATTTTTTGAAATTTTCTTTTAAAGCTATGCAAATTTTTGCGGATTCTTACTTTTGGATTTGATTACAAGGGGCCGGCCACTAGAGGTGAGGGGTGATCATGTTTGGATAAGTGATTTTACTTTCAGGACAATAAGGAAAATGGTAAACTCTCATAGATGTAGAACAAATATGAGGTGAGCGCCTTTTAAGAAGGGAGACTAGGGACCTGTTCCATACCCATCCTATCATCCATAGCATGAATGTTAATGCATATGGATCTTCCCTCACATCATTTCATTTTATGTCTAATACATATCTTTGGTGAGTGTTTGATATGTTATAAGATTCATTTCCTCACTCGGTCCAACACTTATTTAATATATTTAAGAGAATTTTAAGTGAGTTTTTTGTGCTTGTAAAAAAAGTAAATGTCATTTATTGTACAAAAGGTTTCCAACTTTACTATATGTCTATATGTATCAAATTGTTGACTATGTCAAAGATGACCCCCCCAGAAGATTCTTCTAAAGCTTTATGCAGTAGTGGTTCTTCAAATAGAAACGACTTATTTTTAATTTCAAGGTGTTCTCTAGTTTTGCTCAGAAGTTTTGAGTAGATCATAAATTTTGAAATACAGAAGATGTTCTTGAATTATTCAATGGATCAACGCCAAAAGTATAAGCTTCTTAAAACATTCAAAGCTAGATGTGGTTAGAGATAAATGGAGTTGTATACTAATATCGAATCTTGAGCCATTGACAATATCTTTATGACATGTTCACTTTGAATGTAATCTTTCTATCAATGTAAACAAGTTGAGATGTAGCCTCATGATATAATAGCAAAACTTTGATAAAACACCCTTGAGATTTAATTTTTTTTCTTTTCTTTCCACTTGTAGGCATGTTAATAAATGCTGCAAATCCTACAAGGTAAAGAACAAGATTGTTGTTCATTGCATTTCAGCTAGAGATGATTCATCATCGACCTACAAGGAAAGGCATCAATGCAATGCAATTTGTCATGAAATATCTTGTTTGTTTGAATTTTTTTAGTTATTCTTCAACATGAATATATAGTATGTATATACACATTGTAGGTATATGTGTTCAACTCTCTTACATAGTAAGACACTTAGGCGCCCCATCGCCTCGCTTTCCATACACTTGGTCCCACGTGGCAGCCCGCCGAGGCGACGTGTGGACTAAGGTAACCTTGCCCACTGCGCAAGTTAGGGCACCTCCCCACACTAAAAGAGCTTCTCGTGCTCGGCACTTCCTAGCACGGCCACAAAACCTCTCCGCCGAGCGCTCTCTCGGGCCACCTCTCCATACTTGACCTCGAGGCACTCCTCTCGACAAAACCAAGGGAATCTCTGCTCGAGGGTATCTCGCCTATGACCTCGCACTTGGCAACTCTTGGCACGACCATGGAACCTTTCCGCCAAACGCCCTCTCCTTTGGGCCATTGCTCCACACTTGGCTGTAATTCTCCATAAGTGTATCTCTATAACTTAGGTTGGGAGAAGGACCTAGGAATTCCCCTCGGGGTCACCTTCACACGGGACCATTAGGAAACAAAGTGGATTGGAGGCTAGAGTTGAGAGTTCGTCGAGGGGTCTCGGCCCCTTGACCAGTCTTAGAGAGAGATCTCCATCAAATAACGCCATCAAAGCAAGATGACAACGACATTTAATGAAAGCTAAACTTTGACACCTGGCCAAATCTCTGCTACCCACAGAGGGATCTCACCACAAAGTTGACACTTGAAACGTCAGACCTGAACACTTGTAGGTTGCAGGTCGGGAAGCCAATCACCAAGGGTCTCCTCCGCTTATATAAAGGGGATCCCTCCCTTATCAACGATCATCTCTCCAACACTTGAACAACAAGAAGAGAATTCTCCAAGATCTCTCTAGCTCTTTTGGGGCACTGCTGTTCTCTCTGTTCCTAGGATTGTCTCCGCTCCCTCTCCTCCACCTCTGGTGATCTTCTGCCTAGACAATGCCCACTATAACTTCCCAGAGAGTCTCCCTCTACCAGGTTTGAACACTCACTCCTCATACAATACTATACACACATATATATACACATATTTGGGTAACTCTACTCAAATGTTCAAAAGAAAAGTACATTCATCCTTACATATGAAAAAATAAATAACTAAATAATATATTAATCATTCCACCAATGGTGTCCCATGTAGGTCTTGTAAGTTGCAGTATGTGAGAGAAGATTAATATGAATCCTTAATTTTATCTTTGTTTAGTATTTTACTTCTTTCAATTTTTTAATTGAGAAAAGTAATATGAATCCTTAGTTTTATCTTTGTTTGGTTACTTAGTATATACTTCTTTCAACTTTTTAAGTTGAAAATTACCTCATTTTGATAAAAATCATATTCAAAAACTTTTATTTCTCTACTCTCCCTCCCATTTCTTTAGACTCATCCATAAAAAAATGTTTGGTAAGTGTCTAAAAATAACAATGTTCAGTCACACTGGACCTTCAAAGACGCATACTTTGATCCTCTAATTCATATACATTAGAGATCAGTCCATCACAAAAATGACATTATAACTTCTAAAAACTATTCTGCTCTTAAGTGATAAAACTAACTATGGTAGGTTTTTCTCTTTAGGAAAAACGGGTTCTCTAGACTAGTCATTTTAACAAATTAATTGAGAATACACTATGATAAATATGCATTACTTTCTTCCAAAAATGTATAAAGATGATATTCACTCACTGAGAAGCACAAACCTAAGTCGCTATACTACAAAAACCTAAAAAGCACTAATACTTCTAAGAAAGTGTCATATCCGTGTTGGAAATATGTATATGTGTCGGACACGTGTTACTCCATGAGGCGTACATCAATGCAATCCAAGTGGCAGAAAGCCTTGGACAACCTTAGTATTCCTCACTCCTTCAATTTCAAGTCAAATCATGAGCCGCCTATGTCGGTGCCCTTGCCACCCTGGTACACCCATCCATCACCATTGGGCACCCATGCTCACCCCCTTCCCTGTGCGTCACATCAAACAAATTAAAAACTAGAAACAAATAGTTTTGAAATGTATAGTCCACAATACATACCATGAGAGAAAATACAGTGCCTAACCCAGTTCAAGTAGAAGAAACCTCTCTCTCTCCCCCCCTCTCCCCTTGTTTGTGGAAACATCAAAATTCTTTTCAAGAGTGAGTTTCAAAAGCGAAAATACAAAATAGGAGTCAGTTTCCTGAACCCTGAGTTTGTTCTCTTTGCTATATCTGTTGTGATGTTGCTTTTGGTTTCTAGGAAAGTGGTTTATAAGAAACTAGCTCTGCAGGAGTTCAAGAACTCTGTTTTTGACCCTAAGAGACTACAATCCAGCTGGGGGCTCGACATTTTCAACCGCTGCTTGTGGTTCGGCAATGGTCGCAACTGAGGTAATGATTCTCACTCTGCTTCTTGTTGTTCCAAGTATGTTCTATTTCCATTTTATGGCTTTGGTATTAGAAGGAACAGTTCCAATGGAAACAGAAAACTAGCTGCAAAATTGTCTGCCACAACTGGAAGCTTGGGGTTTCATCGCTTCCATTTAATGAACCTGGTGGTGACCTTCCTAGTAAAATTTGGGGTTTGAGAAATCTTAAACTACTTTATCTTGAAAGCAATTCAATGTTGGGTATCTTGCAGAGTATTCAATGGGTTTGAAGACATTGTGCGTGCTTAATCATGTGTTGAATAGGATTTTTGGGGAGATTCAGCTTCAGTTTCAGAACGTGGGGGTTTATGAGTTTTGAATTTAGCGGGAAATGAGGTAAATCGTATTATTCCAAAGCTTCTTGGTAGTTGGGGCATTTTTGCCTTTTCATCACAACTGTTACAATCTGTCTATTTTGCACATCATTCTTAACCATAGGGCATTAGAGTTCAACCAGGGGGGGTCAATTTTGGGTAGCTTGCAGAGTATTCAAGGGTTTTGAAGACACTGTGCACGCTTAATCATGTGTTGAATAGGATTTTTGGGGAGATTCAGCTTCACTTTCAGAATTTGGGGGTTTATGAGTTTTAAATTTAGCGGGAAATGAGGCAAATCGTATTATTCCAAAGTTTCTTGGTAGCTGGGGCATTTTTGCCTTGTCATCACAACTGTTACTATCTGTCTATTTTGCACATCATTCTTAACCATAGGGCATTAGAGTCACTTTTTAAACCATGGGGGGTAATTTTTTTTTGCCAAACCACGGAGAGGTGAAATGTAATTACCCTAAAACAAAATATAACAATATTTCTAATGCTAAAAAATGAAGAAAAAGTTATTATGTTATTGTATTCACCTAGTGAATATACTAGACGCGGCTGCATGCTCATGCGCATCCACTCATGATCACTACCTATATCTATATGTAACAGTTTGCACACACAAAATTAGGTTTGTGCACAGGTTAGTTTATACCAAAATTACATGCTTGCCCCTAATACAATTCTTGAGTTAATTGGTGATAAGGCTTATTATGGGAATATAGAATTTGGATAGGGATTCAACACACCAAGTGAGGAATTGCCTTTTAATAATATAAAACTCTATAGATAATTATTTCTTACCAAATTCCTGCAGTGTAGTTTTCCAAAAATTTTCATGCCAGTTTGTTGTGTCATATCCACGTCCTTTGTCCACATCTGTGTTACTTAAAACACAAATTTAGGGGAAACATCAAATCGGGGCATTATTGAAAGTCATTGCCTATCAAATCATGTCATCACTTTTCTCTTTTGACCTTATGGAAACATCTCACACACATACAAAACCCTGTACTCGAATGAGTAGACCTTATGGAAATAAACAGTCCTAGCAGCACAACTATGCCAGCCTAACCTAGCAAAATTGTTAAACACATTATATTTCCAATACATAACTAAGAAGGGACACAAATCAACTGAATCGACTCTAACATTGTAATTCTTAAGCCTCACCTTGCTGCAAACAACAAAGAAGTTTGTCACGCAACCTTCTAGTATCTGATCACCATCATTTGACAACAACAGTTCGGTAGCCGAAGGTGGCCTCAACTTCTCCAGGGGCTTCCTAAGCCTACCTGAAAACAAATTCCAAGAATTACATGTCACAAAACCACCATAACAATAACACACATACACAAAATGAACTCCAATATGCAAGTAATTACCTAACCCAATCAGAATACTTAGCATTGGCGACATCCCTCCCATGACCCACCACGGCCAAACATGCACCATTTTCTCGAATCCCGAACGTAGGAGGCACATATATCGCGGCATGTACAAAGATATCAAAAGCCCTAGAAATCAGTTCTTCATCTGTATCATCAAATTCACTCAACTTCACTGAATTACCACTCACAAGTACCGTGATTGACAATTCCTCACCACTTTTCCTCTCTTTCAATGTCATTGGCAATAGTTTACTCATCGAATCATTAACTAGAGACTGAATGGTCGATTCCCATCTCGACGACTGCGTCAATGCCAACGAAAATGAATCCATGGATTTTTCCGATTCGAACAAAAGCTTGGGATTCGAATTAAATAAAATTCTCGCGGAATTGGCCAGTCTGCGTAAATGCCTTTCCCAGAACATGAGGAGTGAACCGTTGTTGTGAGTGCGAGTCGTCGTGTAAGCGCCTGAAATTGTTTCCATTTTCACTATTAAAAAAAATCAATTTTTTGTACGAGGGTTAAGTAGGGTTTCAGAAAATGAAATCTGAAAGCAAAATAGTTGCGTCGAGTACCTGGATGAGATTCAAGGAAAGTTGATACAGTTGGAGTATCGGAAGAAGACGAGACGACGCCATTGACGAAGATAAACCTGTTAACGGACATTTTTTGGCTTCCAGATTTGAGAGTGCTTTCATGCTTTGCATCGACAGAAGAGCGCGGAGGTGTTTATATTGCAAAAATTTTCACTTGAACCCCTTAAAGAATTAAAAAAACTGACCCCTAATACTTAAAAATTGCCCAAAGTCACCCATTCAAGCGAACAAAATAAGTGACCGTTAACCAACTGATCGAGATGTCCAATAAACTCTTCTGAGAAAGGAAGTAGCAAATCAGTATCTGTTTGATAACTTTTTCTTCTTTTTTTTTGTGTGAATTCCTACAAAATAAAATAAATTATGTTTGATAACCGTTTTCAGATTTTTTGTTTTAAAAAATTTAAAATAGCTTTTTACAAAATAAGTTGAACAAAAGCAAAAGCACAAAAAAGTGTTTGCTTTTTTTATTTTTAGGTGTTTAAAACAAGTTTTTCTCTCTTTTCCTCTCTTCACCGCCTACAAGCACCACTATTCGCCACCAGCCAACACCACTGCCCACTACAGTCACTCTCCGCCACCAACATCGCGTCACCACTCTCTACCATTGACATCCACCATTACTATCACAACACTACTCTTTACCACTGACAATTTCACCACCATTCATTGCCGTTACTCTTTGTCACTACAATCACCTCCCACAAATTAGATAAATATTTTTATATTAATATTTTAATACAAAAATGATAAAAAGTAATTATTTTGGAATTACCAAATATGGTATCTATTTTTTAAAGAAAAAATAAAAAAAAGAACACACAAAATTGACATCATAAACCAAAAAAAAAAGAAACAAAAACTAAAAATTAAAAGTGTTACCAAGCACCTTCTTGACCCACGAGTTAGCCATATTTAAATGAGTAAAATTCACGCGATTAAGTGTGATGGCATGACTTTTGCTCGTCACATTCGGTTCTTTTTGTTGCATTTGGTATATTTTTAGGCTTGTAATTTATATATGTTTTATGTATTTATTCTATTTTATTTACCCAACACTTTATTTGATGCAGTTTTGTCATGTTAAGAGCAAAACTGGAGAGGTCATACAATATTGTTTGTCTCCTTATACTAAGCGTTGGATTGAGCTATAATCATTGATATGTTTTTACAAATTAATTATTTTCAAACTTGATTGTAATAATTCGCACTAGAACAAACAAGTTTGCTAATGTATATGTTTTGTATGGTTGAATTTATTTTTGATACTAACCTCACACTCTCGTATTCTTCTTTTTATTGATTTCTTTTTCTTTTAATATTAGCTAACATAGCCACGTGTATGCTGGCACACTCAAGTTTTGCAAAGGTCCTCGAATTTTTTTTATGCCAATATCCTTCATGGGTTGCATGTTTTCTTACTTTAAAACATTCAAATTCCTTGACATTTCACTCATTTGAAACTTAAGTTAGGAAGTTTAGCTGGTTCATCTGCAATTGGAATTTGAAAGAAAAAAATCAATTCATCTGTCTATACTATTGTTATTTTTAACACCTTTGTTTTCATATGATGAAAAGGGGATTTTTTTTTTGATCAGCAAAAGGAAGAAATTTTTATTAATGAATACAGGAGAACAAGAGAAAGCAGCTCTGATGTGGATGGCACAACGAAGCCAAAACATGAAAGAAAAAACTAGCAACCAAAAGAACTACCACACCTAAGCCAAAACATGAAAAGGTTACCATGTATTGAGGAAAGCCTGGAGTTCATCTGCAGTTTATTGAATTTTTTTGGACCTTTCATTCCCCAATTTGACACGTTCGAAACTTCGAGTTGAAGAGCAACAATTCTAATTGGCTTGTGAAATACTATGTTGACCTTGAATTGGGAGTAACTGCATTTTTTGAGATGCTTTGTATGTACTCTAATCCTTCATTAACTCTGGGTTGAAAAGAAGTGGAAGTCATATTGTGAATTTTTTTTTTCAGTGATTAGGTATTACTGAGTGCTTAGTGGTAGTCCCTATTAAATGATGACATGTAAATAGTGAATACATCAATAATATAAATTTGTGGTGTAGTGAAGAGACATTCAAGAAGGATGAAAAAATAGTCCAGTGGTTAGGTATTACTGAATGCTCAGTGATAATCCCTACTAAATGATCACGTGGTGAGTGAATACATTTGCAACTTAAATTTGTAGTGTAGTGGAGAGATATTTAAGGAAGTATGTTATCAAATTTTGTTATGTGATATTTTTCTTTAAATGTCTCTTCACTATACCACAAATTCAGATTGTTGATGTATTTACTATTCACGTGTCATTATTTAATAGAGATTACTACTAAGCACTTAGTAATACCTAACTATTGAACAATTTTTCTAGAGTATGACTTCCACTTCTCTTCATTAAGCTATATAGAGTTAATAAAGGATTAGAGTACATATAAAGCATCTCCAAAAATGCAGTTACACCCACTTTAGATTTTGTTATGTAGTATTTTTTTTTCAAATGTCTCCCTACTATACCACAAATTTAGATTGCTAATATATTCACTATCAACGTGTCATCGTTTAATAGGAACTATCACCGAGCATTCAGTACTACCTAATCACTAAACATTTTTTGCATATCCTGTAACCTAAAGGATAAGAGTTTTAAGAAGTTTTGCAAAGTACACTGTTCATCCAAGCATAGAGACTGTCTTTCATGTTTTGGGATATTGCCTCGTAACATAAATTATGTTGTCTCCATTTCCTTATATCCATTTCTTGATCTTTTTTAGTCTTCTCCCTTTTCAGGTAAGAATGCTTTGAAATTAGAAAAACGCTAGCATCAGCCGCAGTTGTGTGACAGTCACCGGCTGATGCTAGCCATATCATTTTGGGCCCATCACCTGATTGTGGGCTCAAGCTGATGTGATTAGCATCACCCGGCGACTGTCGTACAACCGCGATTGATGCTAGCAACTCTCTTAAAATTAAAATGAGGGCCGAAAGCCTTGGTATACAAACACAAGCGTACGCGCCTATTTCATTTTGAAGTGAGGTGTAATGGTTAGATTGTGCTAAAAATTTGAGACAAAAATCAGGGATAAATTCAATGATAATAATATCCTATCATGTAACAGATGATCTAAAATGGAGAAGTAAAACAAGTGACAATTGGCGGTGCTTGGATTGCAATCGGTTGTATATTTTCTAATGGTGACGTTTTACGATTGTCAGTTTCAAATTTTCATACTCTTTACTTGGGGCGATAGATGTTAATTGATTTGTTGTTTTATCCTTCTTCTTCACTATATACACTAGGGGTCTTAAAAAATCATTTGACTTGTCAAACCGATTGACCTCACCCGAATCAAAACTGAGTCGAAATTGAATTCAATGTTTGTGAACTCAACCTTAGCAGTTTAGTTCGTGGGTTAGTATCTAAAACCGCACCAACTCGATAAAATTGACCCAACCTGAATCAAACCGACCAGAACCGTATGTAATGGTTGAATTTTAATAGGATATGAATTTTTAGTATGTGCTTTCTTTTATTTGGTATTTAAGTATTTATTTAATTTTTGTTTGCAACAAGAGATGAATTCCTAACCTGAACCGACCTAACATGAACTCAAACTGAGTCAAAATCGGTTCCAATATTCCTGAACTTGATCTTGGCAATTTAGTTGGTAGGTCACTATCCAACTCGACCCGTGAATACCCCTAATATACTCTTGTTCAAGAGGACTTTTCTACCATTTTATCGGTCTTCAACACATTTTTGTCATTTGTAGAAATACTTTGCACATGTCATAACTTAAAACTAGTCTCCAAGAAAAAGGAATATTTGCATCTACATTTTTTTTAGCATGGAATTGTAGCATATCATTCAACTAGCTAGCATATTTGTCTCACTCACACAAACACACAAATAAACAAATAGATAAGTAGATAATAAATTTCAAAAAAAAAAATTAGGAATCAAGTTAATGTTGTTATCAGTATATAACGATTGTGCAGGTGATGGTGCAACCATATCGCTTCCTTCTTGTAACCTCTTTATCTTGGACGTATTTATTTTGCTTATATAAGATCCTTTTTGTGTTTTCTTTAAAGGCAAGAAATCCGAAGTTGTGTCATCTCAAGCTCCATCAGCAAGCAGCATAAGTCTCATTATTCAACTCAAGCTGCTACTTATTAATGGCTCTTTCAGTAGCACAAGTTTCTCTATTTTCCTGCTACGAGCAAACTTAGAAGATGCTTCAGCTCGAGCTCCTATTTATAAGTGGCTTCATCAGCAACAAAAGTTGATGTATCCATCTGAAGCTCGCTCTTATTAAATGGCTCCATCAACAACACAAGTTTCTTTATTTTTTAGCTGTCAAGCTTCTACTTATTAATTGGCTCCGTTAGCTGCACAAGTCCCTTTATTTTTCAGTTATGAACGAAATTGGAAACTCTTTTCCCTCAAGCACTTATTAAGTGGCTCCATCAGCAGAGCAAGTCTCCTTTTTCCCTGCAATGAAGGAACTTCTTATTTCTTTGCAGATGTTACACATCCTGTACCTTTTGATACCTTATAGGGCTTTTTATACGTATGGATATCTCCTAATTGCTTTTCTTAATTTTGTGTATTACATATTTGCCTTCTTCTGACGTGTGCACATATTAATTAAGGTGTTGACACATCAGCTAACAAAAAATGAAAGGTTCAGATGAGTTGACTTAAAATTTATTTAAAAATAAGTGATTTTATAGTTATATATAAGGAAATAAATTTTAATATAAAACGACATAATTTTAGTAAGACATGTGATAAAATTACATATAGGCCATTGATTATGAAATAGAGATCTTCATTTCAATTCATGGGATAGAGAGAATCCAAATCTCCTCTCTCACATGGTGGGGTTCACCCATGCAAGAGGGATTGTTGGAGATTGACGTTATTTCTACTTCCTACAATACATTCAGTTATGTTTATGAGTTATGGTATAAAATTTGATGACTTGTTCATTATTGGTTGTAAACGAATTGTGGTCAAGGATGAAGCCACGTTAGGAGCTCAGCTGGGCTATAGCCCAAGAGAGCTTAGCCTAACTTTTATTTTTAATGTTTAAATTTTTTTAATATTCAAGTTTAGCCCATCTTAATATTGTTCAGCTCACTCTTTTGTACTGTTCAGTCTAACACCTTTTATTGTAACTCAATTAACTAACATAACCCACCTCAACCTTAATTCTTAAATCCAATAACAATTAAACCAGGGCAGTCCGACTCAAGTAGTCAACTTCATTAAAATACAAAATTTAGGGCAAAATTTAGTTTATTCCCAATTTAAAGCCGACTATGTATTTTAATCATGATGCCTCCTTGGGTTATAGTGTGGACTACGATTGCAACGCCATGGCTACTGCCAGTGATCTTCCAGTCTAAGGTAGTAAGCCCCTCCCCCCCTCCCTCTCTCTCTCTCTCTCTCTCTCTCGTTTTTGGTGTTTATCTCTAATCTGAGTCTTGCTTTTGAGATATTGCTCTCTAAATTTTTAGATTTTCGATGTAATTCTTATTGCTTGTTAATATTGTTATCATGGTTGTAAAACTACAAATTCTTGATGGATAGTTGATTACTCTTACAAATAGTAATCTTTTGGCTTAAATTGTTAGTTGATTAGTTAAATTTGGTGTTAATTTAGTATTCTAACTCCTAAAACGCGTTAAAACTCTTTTTGTACACTTTTTGCAAGATTTGGAGCTTAAACTAAGGCAAATGGGCAATCTTGAGTATGACCGATCGATCGGCCGATCGATTGGCCAATCGAACGGTCCACGGAACGTTCGATCGGCCGATCGATCGATGATCCTGCGATCGATCGGTGATGATCTGTTCAACCTTCTGCAGCAAACTTCAGAGAGGGCGTTTTTCCGATTGAAGGACGTCGGAATTCTCTCAACAGACGACGCAGAAGCAAACTTCAGAGGGGTCGGTTTTGCGATCGATCGGGCGTTCGATCGCCCTGACCGTTCGATCGGGCGATCGATCGGTCGTACACCGATCGATCGGTGTGTACAGGCTCTGTTTTTCTGTAGAGTATAAAAGCTTTTGTTCGAGACAAAAAGAGGGATAGGTCATTTTTCTGCAGATTCTGGACGAAGAAGGAGCTCCAAAAAGGGGTTTTTGTTATCTTGTAAGGCTTTTAAGTTAGATTTACTCTTAATGTTTTGTATTTAATGTCATTTATTACTTTTAGATCATTGTAATGAATGCTTGATATATATATGAAGTGAATGATTTCAACTTTTTCTAGCAACTTTCTATCATTTTCTTGGCACTTTCTCTCATTTTCTTGGCAACCAAACACTAGTTCTTTATAGTTTAATGGTAGATTTGGCTCCTTTTATGTTAGTTAACATGGATTCTAGTAGTTAAATACCCCTTGGATGTGGTTGTGAAGATCCACCAAGGATCTTCAAAGGGTTGAAAATGGGTTGTATGAACTTCAAAGTCATATCCTCAAAATTATATGGTTTCATTTGATTTAGCATGAGATTCATTAGAAAAACATAGATTCATAACCCTTTGGTAATATTTATGCACAAATCAATATTTGGTATAGGTATTGCATATGTTTAAGGTTTGATTCTAGGGTACCAATTATATATTCCCTCTCTATGCTCAATCAAACAAAACCCACATTTTTATAGTCGACATTTTCCGAATCAAGAATCCAAGGTGTGATTCTTGATTTGAGTTATAAACCTCTCATTGGAAACCCTTATTGTGAATTGGTGGATCAAAACAACCATGTCCAAGTTTTTCTCCTTAATTACATAAAATTAGCTTTTGTTGTCTTTCATAGTCACTAAATTATTGTATGAAGCATATAACCATCATCATCTCAAAATCAACATATTTTCGGTCTCTTTTATGTTAAGAATTTTCATTTGCAATCCATTAAGATAAGTACCCGTGCTAGTTGAGCTTTGTTGCTATATTTGCAGAATTCCCTTGGGAGAGAACGACACCGGATCCTCCGGTTTTACTACAAGCGCGACCTCTGTACCCTTGCGGAGTGGCTCCAGTTGAAGCACATCTGGAGGCGTGTCAAGTTTTGGTGCCGTTGCCGGGGAATTCATAGGCAAAAGCTACACCGGACGAAAGCTAAGGATTGCGGAAGAAAATTGAAAAAAAAAAAGAAGAGCAAGCAAAGAAAAAAAAAAAAAAAAAGAAAACACACAAAAAGGGTGGATTTCATCACCACCCCCGAGGGAAGCATCTATGGGCTTCGGGCCCCGGTACACTCTCATTTCCCTTAAGGTGTTTTATTTTTAGGATTATTTTTATTTCGTCTTTTCTCTAGTTTCTTTTGTTTGATATAGTATAATTGCATTGCATTTTTGTTAGGAATTTATCCCTCTTCGGGAGTATTTAGTGGAGTTAGGATAGTGTGTGAAAGTTTCAAATTGGTGGTACGCTTATTGTATGTGGAGATTGGAGGTACGAAGTTGAATTGAGAAAAAAGCCGTTGTCCGGCCTAGAATTGAAAAAAGCCGTTGTCCGGCCTAGGGAATTGTATATGATGTGCTGAACGACCTTATCGGTCCAACCTTATGTGTGCATTCATTCTTGCATGTCATATTTCACGCGGGACGAACATCATCGCCTTGTGAGGATTGAGAGCATTGAGAGCACAAGCACATCTTCACTAACACCTAGCGTACCTTTAGTGGTCGACGTAGGTTTCATTCCAATGGCAAATCCCAATGAACCCGGCTTACCTAATATTCAACCCTTGCATCCAAATGTCCAAATCAACCCGGAAGGTCATGAGGAGTTTGAAAGAGGGAGCCATCATGGCGACGTGGCGGCTCCCCCTATAAGGACTCTCCGGGACTACCTAAACCCACCAAGGCAAGCCCCAACATCATGCATTGTTTTCCCGCCCCATCACAACACTCTAAACATTAGGTCAAGAATGATGCAAATGTTGCCTCAATTCCATGGGATGGATTCGGAACAACTCTACATTTTTCTTAAGGAATTTGAGGATGCTTGTTCAATTGCTATGGACAACTCATGTCCAAGGGAAGTATTTTTGTTGAAACTCTTCCCATTTTGTTTGAAGGACAAGGCTAAGCTTTGGTTCAATTCCTTGCGACCCATGTCCATCCATTCTTGGGCTACTCTCCAAGGGAAATTTTTTAGCAAATTTTTCCCCGAAAATAGAACCGAGGCTATTCGAAGGCAAATTTCACAGTTTTCTCCTTTGTTGGGGGAAACTTTCTTTCAATGTTGGGAGAGGTTCAAAGACCTCTTAAATTCTTGCCCCCATCACGGTTTCGCCGATTGGCACGTCATCAACACATTTTATTCTTCTTTGACACCCCAACTCAAGCAATTTGTCGAGTCCATGTGTGCGAGGACGTTTTTTGATAAGCAACCCCATGAGGTATACGATTATTTTGATAACTTGGCAAATAAGGCTAGAGATTGGGCACTTATCGGGACCCAAAATCCCGAGGGTCGCTCAATCCAACAAGGGGTGGGAAGATATCAACTCAAGGAAGTTGATGATGTCAATGCTAGGGTGGCTACCTTGGCAAGAAAATTAGAGGCTCTTGAGGTGAAAAAAGTTCAATCGGTAGAGAGTGAGGAGTTGAGGGAAGTATGTTGTCTTATGTGTGAAACCTCGGACCATACCACCGCTTCATGCCCAATCATTCCGGGTGTGAAGGAGGCTTTGCACGGCCAAGTTAACGCAATTGGCCAATATTCAAGAGGAGGGGGTAACCCCTATTCAAACACATACAACCCGGGTGGAGAGATCATCCCAACTTTGGGTGGAGGAACAATGAAGGGACTTCAAACTCCCACAACTATCAAGGAGGGTATCAAAACCCTCAATCATACCAAGCACCTCCACCTCCACAAGAACTTCCACCACAACATCCACCTCCACAAGCACTTCCACCACAACATCCACCTCCACCTTACCAACAAGCACCCGTGCCCCAATTCCAAAATCAACCAAGGCCATACCAACCCCTCCATAGGAAGCCCATAGAGGACAATGTTTACCAACTTGCCAATGACATGAGGGGGGTTAGTTCAAGGGTTGATAAACAAGAGAAATTGTTAGACCAACACTATAGATTACTTGAGGACATCCAAAAGCAAATGTCTACGTTGACACAAGCTTTGACCCAAAATGTCCCGGGAAGATTCCCGGCTCAACCTCAACCTAACCCGGCGGTTAGGCAAGTGCACATAACCGAGGGTAAGAGTGACCCTAGTACGAGTCATGACCAAGTGCAAGCCATAACCACACTTAGAAGTGGCAAGACCATTGATAAAACTATCCCACCTTGGGATGAGACTTCTAGGAAGAGTGTTGGTCAAGAAGAGAGAGAAAAGAGAAAGAGGAAAAAGAGCCGAGAGAAGGGGGGGGATTTAGCCAATCCCATTGAGATTTTGAGTGAAAGTGAGATGGATAAGAGAAGGGACATAGTCAAACATGCTCCCTTCCCGCAAAGGTTGACCAAACCAAAGAATGAACTTCTAAATGCGGAAATTTATGAAGTGTTTAAACAAGTAAAGGTCAACATCCCTATCCTTGACGTAATTAAGCAAATACCTTCTTATGCTAAGTTCTTGAAGGACTTATGCACTTTTAAGCGAAGGTTGCATGTCAAGGAAACCGTCATGATGAATGAAAATCAAAGTGCGATTTTGCAGTGTAAGACCGTGCCGAAATTCAAGGACCCCGGATGTCCTACTATTTCTTGTACCATTGGGAACACCAAGATCGATTGTGCCTTGTTAGACTTAGGGTCTAGTGTCAACCTTTTGCCCTTTTTAGTGTATAAGGAACTTGGCCTAGGAGAGTTGAGCCCTACTCGTGTTACCTTGCAATTGGCGGATCGTTCTATAAAGGTACCAAGAGGTATCATCGAGGATGTTCTCATCCAAGTTGATAACTTTTGCTTCTCGGTCGATTTCATTGTCCTAGACACCCAACCTGTTGAGAGTTGCATAGCTCACAACCAAATTCCTGTGATCTTAGGACGCCCTTTCCTAGCTACTTCCAATGCCATCATACATTGTAGGAATGGGTTAGTGAAATTGTCTTTTGGCAACACCACCTTCGAGCTTAACATCTTTTCAGTTGCCAAACAAAAGGGGGAATGTGAGGATATCCGGGAGGTAGATATCATAGAGAGCATAGTTCAAGAACACTTTGAGCGGGAGAGTTTTGAGGACCCTTTGGAGAGGGCATTAGTGAGAAGTGAACCGCATGCTTCACTTGATAGTGAGGGCATGGTGTCAAGTGAATTGTCTCATTTAGAGGGTGCAAGAGAGGAGTGTTTACATGTGGGTCAATGGACCCCTTTTTTTGAACCCTCCACCTTAGTGCCAAGAAACCGATTCCTTCGGAGGAGAAGCCTCCCATTCCCGAGAGGAAGCCCTTGCCTTCCAATTTAAAATATGCATTTTTAGGGGATGAGGAGTCATACTCGGTTGTGATTTCCTCTAGCTTGTCTGGGAGCCAAGAGGAAGGGTTGATAGCATTGCTTAGGAAACATAGAAAAGCCCTAGGATGGACTATCGCCGACCTTCATGGGATTAGTCCTCTTGTGTGCACTCACCGTATATTTTTAGAAGAGGAGGCTAAATCCATTCGTCAAATGCAAAGGCGATTGAACCCTAATATGAAGGAAGTGGTTAAAGGTGAGGTTTTAAAATTGCTAGATGCGGGTATCATTTACCCCATCTCCGATTCAAAATGGGTTAGTCCGACCCAAGTGGTGCCTAAGAAATCGGGTGTCACGGTGATAAGAAATGACAACAATGAGTTAGTGCCAACCCGTGTGCAAACCGGGTGGCGAATGTGCATTGATTATCGCCGCCTCAATAATGTGACCCGAAAGGACCACTTCCCTTTACCCTTCCTTGATCAAGTCCTAGAAAGGGTGTCCGGTAAGGCTTTCTATTGTTTTTTAGATGGATATTCGGGGTACAATCAAATCGATGTAACCCTTGAGGATCAAGCCAAGACAACATTCACTTGTCCGTTTGGCACATATGCTTATAAACGTATGCCCTTCGGGCTATGTAATGCACCGGCAACATTTCAAAGGTGCATGATGAGCATATTTAACGACATGATTGAGCAAATTGTCGAAGTCTTCATGGATGATTTTTCTGTCTATGGGGATACTTATGAAGGTTGTCTTGGTAATTTAGGAAAAGTTTTAATGAGATGTGAGGAGAGTAACCTTGTGCTCAATTGGGAAAAATGTCATTTTATGGTTACAAGTGGTATAGTTTTGGGGCATTTTGTGTCGGCCGAAGGGCTTGAAGTTGATAAAGCAAAAATTGAACTCATTCAAAAATTGCCCGCCCCAACGTGTGTAAAGGAGATTAGATCATTTCTTGGGCATGCCGGTTTCTATTGGCGTTTCATTGAGGGTTTTAGTGTAATCTCTAGGCCCATGTGTCATCTTTTGTCCCAAGATGTTCCCTTTGACTGGACATCTTCTTGTCAACAAGCTTTTGACAAGTTGAAGGGACTTTTGACCACCGCCCCAATCATTCGAGCACCCAATTGGTCTCTTCCATTTGAGCTCATGTGTGATGCTAGCGACTATGCCGTGGGGGCCATCCTAGGACAAAGAGTTGACAAGAAGCCCTATGTCATTTATTATGCTTCTAGAACTCTCAATGAAGCTCAAATCAACTATACCACAACCGAGAAGGAACTCCTTGCGGTGGTTTTTGCACTTGATAAATTTAGGTCTTACTTGATTGGGTCATTGGTCATCATCTACATCGACCATGCGGCCCTAAAGTATCTCCTCACAAAACCCGATACAAAACCGCGCCTCATTCGATGGATACTTTTGCTCCAAGAATTTCATATTGAAATGCGTGATAAAAAAGGGGTTGAAAATATAGTTGCGGACCACTTGTCTCGGCTTCCCTTAAATGGGCAAGCCATGGACCCAACCCCTATCAAGGAGCACTTCCCGGATGAGCATCTCATGCATGTGAGTGCCGTTGAGCAAGTTTCAACCCCTTGGTTTGCTGACATTGCGAACTTCCTTGTCACCGGTGAGGTTCCTTCCACATGGTCATCCATTGACAAGCGTAAATTCTTCCGGAATGTGCGCTATTTTTCGTGGGATGATCCCCACTTGTTTAAGTATTGTCTGGACCAAATCATTCGCCGGTGTGTCCCAAATCACGAATTCCAACAAGTGATAAAATTTTGTCACTCTCATGCTTGTGGAGGACACTTCTCCTCCAAGAAGACCACGGCCAAAATTTTGCAATGTGGGCTTTATTGGCCCACCATGTTCAAGGATGTACATACTTTTTGTCTAGCTTGTGATAGGTGCCAATGGTTAGGAATACTTTCTAAGAGGCACATGATGCCTCTTCACCCCATCACTATTTTAGAAATATTTGATTGTTGGGGGATCGATTTCATGGGACCGTTTCCTAACTCGTTTGGGTACCTTTTTATTCTTGTTGCGGTAGATTATGTCTCGAAGTGGGTGGAAGCAATTGCCACCCGAAGAAATGACCACCAAGTGGTCTTGCGATTTTTGAAAAAGAACATTTTTTGTAGGTATGGCATGCCTCGTGCCATGATAAGTGATGGCAGTTCACATTTTTGTAACAAGCCCTTTGCGTTTTTAATGCGTAAGTATGGTGTGGTCCATAAGGTTGGATTACCATACCATCCTCAAACGTAAGGGCAAGTTGAGTTGGCCAATCGGGAAATTAAGTGCATTCTATAGAAAACTGTCAATCCAAATAGGAAAGATTGGTCTCTTAGATTGACCGATGGGTTGTGGGTATACCGCACGGGCTATAAAACCATTCTTGGCGCATCACCCTATAGACTTGTGTACGGGAAGGTATGTCATCTTCCCGTCGAAATTGAGCATAAAGCATATTGGGCGATTCGTCAATGTAATGAGGATATTGATGTTGCGGGTACCCACCAAAAGCTCCAACTCAATGAGTTAGATGAACTCCGCAATGATGCATTTGAAAATGCAAAAATTTCTAAGGCCCGGATGAAACACTTTCATGACCAACATATCATTCGAAAAACTTTCAAAGTTGGCCAAAACGTGTTGTTGTATGATTCACGCTTGCATCTCTTTCCGGGCAAATTGCGGAGTAAGTGGGCCGGGCCATACATTGTTAAAGAAGTTTTTCCCTATGGAGCCATTGCGGTGCAAAACCTCACGAATGGCTCGGCATTTAAGGTAAATGGCCAGCGGCTAAAGCCGTATTTTGAGACGTTTCAAGGGGAGTTGGACTGTGTGGATCTCATCGATCCACCGTCCTTTGAGTGACATTAGATTGTCGTGTTTCATAATTTAGGAGTAGTTCTTTTGTTTTTCTTTTTATAGGTTTCTTTCTCTTTTCTTTTGGTAGTTAGTTGTGTACATTTGTATTCCTGAGAGTCCCGCCCTCCCCGTTGTTTATTTTCTCTTCCATTTTTCTCCTGCCTTGAGGTCATGGCATGATTCCAGTTGGGGGGGGCACCATTTGCATGATTCTGTGAACCATTCTGAGAATTTCTACAGAACTTTAGAGAAGCTGTTTTTGCGATTGATCGGTAGGCCAAACCGATCGATCGTGTACGTTGCGATCGATCTGGCGATCGATCGGTGACGACTGCGATCGATCGGGCGTATTACCGCACCGATCGAAAGGGAGCGGTATCGATCGATCGGCCGTTCGATCAGTGGCGCTCCATTTTGATCGGTCCACGAGGCGATCGATCGGTTCAAAGGGCCGATCGATCGGTGACGAGTTGTCTATATAAAGGCCACTGTTTCACTGTTCAATCTCATTTCACTCGTGCATATTTGAGAGTTTAAAGAGTCTGTTTATCTTTCGGAGCAGCGAGGCCCTGCCAGCTGACTTTGGTGGACATTGTCTCGTCTATTCACGGTTTTCTATGCTTCGAGAGGTATTCCTTCCGCCGATCTTTGTCCATTCTTTTCATTTCCAGCTGTACTTAGCTTTGTATAGAGTTATGGTCGAGACCAGGAGTTCTGAGGGTACAGTTGGGGCGGGGACTTCTCAGACTCTGGCCCAGTTCCAGCAGCTCCAGCGTGAGCATGCTAGGAGGGAGAGAGAGGGAGAGTATGATTCCACTCGCTTCCGGGGGAAGGATCAGGAGCGAGAGTTTGGACGGGTGTGGAGCGCCCGTAAGATAGTAGTGGAGAGGCGTTGGACAGTGAGTCAGTTTGATGCTGAGCCATATGGTTGGCTCCAGCCTTTGACCGACCGCCGGTGGTTGGGGTTAGCTTCTTTTAGGGGCCAGTACTCAGCCACCCTCGTGGCAGAGTTCATGGCTAACATTTCATCGGACCCCGTTGGTGGCGACAGACATATTCTTCGCTCTTGGGTTCGGGGTAGGGATGTTGTTATCACCCCGGACTCCTTTGCGGAGAAGTTTGGTATGGGTAGGGATGTTGTTATCACCCCGGACTCCTTTGCGGAGAAGTTTGGTATACCGAGGGTTGCTAACCCTTAGTTCTCTTATGATGGGGAGCATCCACCATCTCATGAGGAGATGTGCGCTGAGATTTTAGCACCGGGAGAGTCCTGGATTGCTTCCCAGATCAGGATTAGGCAGATTGCCCCCAGATACCACCCGCTGTTTCTTTGGACTTGCTATTCGATCTTTCCACTGGGGAGGACGGTGGAGTGCAGTAGGATGCGGGGGCAGTTAATGTGGGCTATTGGCACGGGCAGGACTATTGACTTGCCCCACTTCATGTATATGGCATTGTGGACTCAGGTTGCTTCTCCCCAATCCAGCATCCCTTTTGGTTGTTTTTTGACAGCGAGGATTAGGGCGGCAGGGGTTAGTGTTGCGGATGTTGTACTGCTCTCCTCTTCGACTGACATAGACTGGAAGACGGAGAAGAGAGCAGCAGGGCAGTTGTCGAAGAAGGGGGGGTCAGTTAGTTCGGCTCACTCGTCTTCTCAGCAGCCAGCTTCTCAGACTCAGGAGGAGACCCAGTCAGGGGAGCAGCGGCAGGATCAGCCAGCGCAGGCTCAGGCTCAGGCTCAGGCTCAGGAGGAGCCAGCTCCGGGGACGTTACTTCAGACTTTGGCAGCTATTCAGGAGCAGCTGACCGCTCAGCAGGCAGAGCGCTAGCAGTGGCAGGCCGACATTATGGCTAGATTAGATCTTCAGGACACTGCCATTGCTGCACTTCAGGGTCAGCTGATTGACATTCAGCAGCAGCAGCAGTCCCAGTCTACTCGACTCCAGGAGATTATCTAGCACCTTGGCCAGCCTCCTCCGGATGATGGAGACCTCTTTTCGGATCTCCAGATAGATTAGATGCATTGCGCACTTCATAGCATTTTATTTCATATGATGTATCTAAATCTTTTTTATTATAGTGGATGTATCTATTTTTGAGCTGTTTGTATAGTGATCTTTCTTATTGTGGCATACCCTTTTTGTATACATTTGTTGTATTCTCTTGTCTTTTTCGTGTATATTTTGGCAGTTCAGTTACAGGTGTACTTTTTGATTGATATCCATTTCGCATGTATTCTTCCAACCGAGGTAATGGGTATTGTATGGTATTCGCATCGCTCTTTTCTATAACTTGACACCCTAGCTATGTCCTTAATTGTTGATATCATTTCTTTTTGGATTTTTGTGATGGAGGTGTCAAGGTTGTTTCAAACAAGTACCATGCCATGTTTTTGATTAAATTTGAGTTGATGATTAACCCACCTTAGAGATTATGATACATTGCAAGTTTTTGGCATAAAATCATTATAAGAGACAATTCACATTGTTGCGCACTAACATGTTATGTGATGCCTTGTGTTTCATTCTTATGCATGCATGTCCTTATAAGGTGGAGATTTTTACCGTGTGAGCTTTAAAGCCTATTTATCGCCTTTGAAGAGTGAATCACATTTATTCAAGATTATTTTGTTGATCCTCATTCATTGAATAGCTTCATTATTTTTTTGATGTTAGTTTGCATGTTCGAGTGTTGGATAGATTTATTGACCCCTTATACACTTTTGAAGTTTTGATTTGTTGTAATTTTCGGATTCTAAACACATAGGCCATTTCATTCCATTGAGCCATTCCATGTTTATTTTTCTTCCTTTTAATATTCATATGCATGTGCATAAGTTTAAAGAGTGTCAATGCCAATAGATGCATTACTCTTATATTTGTAAAGTTGGAGGTGTATGGAGTTGAAGAGTAAAGAAAAAATATATATATATATATATACATACATAGAAAGGGATGAAAAGGAGTGTTTAAAAAAAAAAAAAAATCAAATACAAAAGAAGTGAGGTGAAGGAAGATCGTAAAAGTGATTCAAAAGAGTGGAAATGTGGAAGTGAATATCATTGATCATCATGTGTAATGCACATGCATATGTTGAACCCCTTTTACCATTTTCTATCCTTTTACATGGCCTTTCTCTCATTCATCACCCTTATGGCCTTGATGTCCGAAGATACATGAATCTTTAATTCAATTGTGTATGAGGCATTTATGTCAATTTTCTAGATTATGCTTAAGCTGTGAATATTCCTTCATGAAGCTATGCCAAGTCGATACACTTACAATTTATTCGTCTTTGGTTTTGGAATTGCTCTACTTGCATGGTTTATACATTTACTCGTTAAAAGAGCTTTCCATTGAGGGACCCTGAGTGTTCATGTTTAAAGTTGAGTGTATGCCTTGTGAGACTTGGATCGAAGCATCGAGGACGTAATTGTACGAGTTTTGAATCATTAGGGTCATATGTCATTGGTAGTACGCGTCAATATGTTTTGTTTCTTCCATGCTTTATGCCTTTGCCTTGCTTTGGTTCACAACCTAGGTGGATGGAGATTTGACTTGAATAAGATTAATGCATGTGTATATTTTTGTTTTCCTCTCATACTTTGATAGGGACTATCAAAGGTTTAGTTGGGGGGTGTTGATTACTCTTAGAAATAGTAATCTTTTGGCTTAAATTGTTAGTTGATTAGTTAAATTTGGTGTTAATTTAGTATTCTAACTCCTAAAACGCGTTAAAACTCTTTTTGTACACTTTTTGCAGGATTTGGAGCTTAAACTAAGGCAAATGGGCAATCTTGAGTATGACCGATCGATCGGCCGATCGATTGGTCGAACGAACGGTCCACGGAACGTTCGATCGACCGATCGATCGGTGATCCTGCGATCGATCGGTGATGCTCTGTTCAACCTTCTGCAGCAAACTTCAGAGAGGGCGTTTTTCCGATCGAAGGACATCGGAATTCTCTCAACAGACGACGCAGAAGCAAACTTCAGAGGGGTCGGTTTTGCGATCGATCGGGCGTTCAATCGCCCTGACCGTTCGATCGGGCGATCGATCGGCCGATCGATCGGTCGTACACCGATCGATCGGTGTGTACAGGCTCTGTTTTTCTGCAGAGTATAAAAGCTTTTGTTCGAGACAAAAAGAGGGATAAGTCATTTTTCTGCAGATTCTGGACGAAGAAGGAGCTCCAAAAAGGGGTTTTTGTTATCTTGTAAGGCTTTTAAGTTAGATTTACTCTTAATGTTTTGTATTTAATGTCATTTATTACTTTTGGATCATTGTAATGAATGCTTGATATATATATGAAGTGAATGATTTCAACTTTTTCTAGCAACTTTCTATCATTTTCTTGGCACTTTCTCTCATTTTCTTGGCAACCAAACACTAGTTCTTTATAGTTTAATGGTAGATTTGGCTCCTTTTATGTTAGTTAACATGGATTCTAGTAGTTAAATACCCCTTGGATGTGGTTGTGAAGATCCACCAAGGATCTTCAAAGGGTTGAAAATGGGTTGTATGAACTTCAAAGTCATATCCTCAAAATTATATGGTTTCATTTGATTTAGCATGAGATTCATTAGAAAAACATAGATTCATAACCCTTTGGTAATATTTATGCACAAATCAATATTTGGTATAGGTATTGCACATGTTTAAGGTTTGATTCTAGGGTACCAATTATATATTCCCTCTCTATGCTCAATCAAACAAAACCCACATTTTTATAGTCGACATTTTTCGAATCAAGAATCCAATGTGTGATTCTTGATTTGAGTTATAAACCTCTCATTGGAAACCCTTGTTGTGAATTGGTGGATCAAAACAACCATGTCCAAGTTTTTCTCCTTAATTACATAAAATTAGCTTTTGTTATCTTTCATAGTCACTAAATTATTGTATGAAGCATATAATCATCATCATCTCAAAACCAACATATTTTCGGTCTCTTTTATGTTAAGAATTTTTATTTGCAATCCATTAAGATAAGTACCCGTGCTAGTTGAGCTTTGTTGCTATATTTGCAGAATTCCCTTGGGAGAGAACAACACCGGATCCTCCGGTTTTACTACAAGCGCGACCTCCGTACCCTTGCGGAGTGGCTCCAGTTGAAGCACATCTGGAGGCGTGTCAATAGTTTAAAGGGCATTCCATGACATTATGATAGGTTATGCAGTGTGTGCTACTATTTTGTGTTTTTTTTTTAATATTTTCATGTTGTATGTGTATTAGTGTATACATAGTTGCTAGTTTACTTATCAAATATATATACATACATCTACATAGGTACATACATGCATACATATGTATACATATACCATATGCCATATTTTATATATACATATATAGGTATTGGTTGAAAGTGTTTTATACATAGGCCAGGATAAATCAAAATCCTGACTCCACCCTTGATTGTGATCAACGGTGATGTAAATACCTAAATGTGGCAGACCCCAAAAAAATTGATTAGAGCAAAAGAGTCGCCAACTAGTTTAGGATCACTATAAAACCATTTTAAGGTTTAACATCACAATACCGTAATTCATTTTTATGTCAAAGTTTTGTTTGATCACTTGGACCTCCTATAAATATTTAAGTTCCGTGGAGTGTCTTGAATCTTGACGAGCATGGTGTACCACAAGATTACTATGGCATACCACTATTAGCTCATAGTTCATGAGATCCTTCCATACACAAATGTATGCTCAGCCTCCAAATGTATGCTCGAGATATCCTAAGTGTAGGACGGTAAAGTAGTATAACTCGTAAGAACGAGGTCTATCCACAGGGAGCAAATTACACAGAATCACAAGCACTAAAACACTTCTCTCAGGTGCTCACAAAAACCTTATGTCTTGTTTCTAAAAGGAAAGGAAAAATCTGATTGTTTGGAGATGGTATATTGGTCTAAACTAATTCAAATTCAAGAGTAATCAATTGAAAAACAATGTAGGTTTAACTATTAATAAAAAGGTCCTGAGATCATCCGCTCCAATCAATTGCGTCTTTTGGAATTCCGAAGGAAATATTTCGATAACTCAAGCCCTTCGACTACGTCGCGAGTCTCGGGTTCGGAATATTTAACAGTAAAAACTCATATCCTTCAAAACCTCAACCCGTAGAATGATCAGGTTGTTTTAATCAAGGACGAGTACCATTGATTCGTGTAACGCATATACGGAATAAAAATTCACACCTAAACGTTACCAAATATAATCAAACATCTAGGTTCTCAAAAGTTCTAGAACGAGAAAGGTGAAGAGAGAAAAACTAGAAGATTTAACTTTAAAACCAAAACATACCTCCTTCATTCATCCAAAACATTCAATTGATCTTCGCTTTTGATCCCGAGATTAAGGAGTTTAGCTACGCATATTCATAATGTAAAAACAAGTTACATAAGTATAAATAGAATGTATTAATTGCAAACCTGAGAATCTGATTATAGCAATTGTGAATAACTATGGAAAACCTTGAAACTAAAAGAACCTCTGTATCTACAGTTGCTGCTACCAAAAAAACTGTAAAAAGCAGCGAACCCTAATATATCCCACAATCCTAACATAGGCTTCCAAGTCTTTGCAGGATCGGAATACCATTCGAACGCCTGGGCCACCGTTCAAACGCCACAGAGACCATTTGAACGTTGCATCGAACGCACTTCGAACGGGAAAACCTGCTCTCTGAATCTTTCGAACGCACTTCGAATGCCTATGTATACCGTTCAAACACCTAGAGGAATGTTCAAATACCCTTCGAACGCCTTGCTGTTTCAGTGCCAATTTGCCCCTTTTAAGCTAAGAATCCTGAAAATTAACATAAAACTAAGTTAGTGACGGATTAGGGCTAAAATAACACAATTAAACATAATATAACACTAACAATCAGCCAATTAAGACATGTAGATTGCACTTTTAGAGTACAATTAATCCTTCCATACATAATGACCTCCTAGGAAAGCCAAGGACCCCTTTTTTGGGCTTACTTTCTTCCTTCTTCTTCTTCTTCTTCTTCTTCTTCTTTTTTTTTTTTTTTTTTGTTTTTGTTTTTGGAGCTGTTCTATTTCTCTTTTCTGCCGGATGGGTGTGGGTGTTAGTAATGATGGTTTTATAACCTTGTATCCCTTTAGTACATTAACACTAATCAGGTGTAATGTTTCTTGCAGTTTTTATTTTCAAGTTTCCTTTACATAATGTGATATTTTGTTTGCTAAACCTAATGCATTGCAATTGACATTTATTTAGTTCTTATAAGAGGACAGCTTGTGGTCTGATGCTTAGCATTAGAGGCTTTACAAGAATTCCTAAGAAGCAATAACTGCCTAGTTACAAAGCATTCAAAAAAAGAAAGAAAAAAAAAAAGAAAGAGAGAAAGAATTAGTATAGTCTTTAGACTAGATTGGGTGGGGGATCCATTCCTTTTTACTGGACAAAAAAATAAAATTGTTGCAAGAGATCCATTGCTCCTCTACAGTAAAATGCCATGTATAACTCCTTGAAAATAAGCTAAACTTCTATTTGCATACTCAGGTAGAGAAAAACATAATGTGGCATTCAATAATGTTTAAGAGCTATCACTTCTAGGACACTTCACAAGATAAATGCTCTCTTTCTATACTAGGAACAAAAATTCATTATTATGGTGATGAAATTATTTATTTGTGGTGCATATATTGACCATATGCTCTTTGGATCATAAGTTTTATGTGGTAGTATCTACTGACCAAACAATTTGGGTTATTTCATAGTGTCAACAAGTATTTTCTTAGGTTTGGATGTTATGAATATAGTATTTTCTTTTGGGATGTTCAACTCGATTTTTCAAATGATTGGAGTGAGGATGGATTTTATAGACTTGTGGCTATTGATATGTGTTATGAATTACTTGAAATGTAATACTTTTATAAATATAGTAGGTTAGTTTTAATTTTTTTTTTTTATGGAAGTCACTATATTTAGTGCGACGTTTTCATATATATATGTAGTAAGTTTTGCTGAACATTAGGTGGACATGGGATTTTTTTTAATGAAATTTTCCTCTTCTTGTAATAGTTATGAAATTTAGGTGGTGGTTACTGTTCATTGCAAGTTCAAACATGAAGTGAAATTTTCTTTTAAAATTCATGCTAATTTAAATGGATCAATTCATGAGCCCTAACCTGACCCAAACATGTGAGGCAGGGTGGGGGCAGGGGCGGAGTTTCACAATTGTGCAAGCGAGGCAGGCCGGGGTTGGGTAAAGTACACCTAGGTGGGGTAAGACGAGACAGGGCCCTACTCTCCATGCAGAACCCACCCTCACCCTACCCCACCCTCGCCCCATATATGTGTTGTTGCCAACCCTAAGTATAAATATGTTGTTAAATCATTTCGTTCTGCCTATTAATTCACATCTCACTTCCCCCTCTTAGGAGCGGTGGCAGTACAAGCCCTGTTCTGATAATGACCATGATCAACATCCATCTGCTTATGCTCCTTTGGTAGATTTCCTGTATACTCTTTATTTTGGTAATACGCTTATTGCCATCTTTTAATTCTTCTTTCACTTATGATCTAATTGTTTGAAAATTTGAGGTTAGATCTATGCAAAATTCTGTAGATTATTAATTTTAGGTTTGATTATTAGTTTAGATCCATAGTTTGAAGGTCAATGCACATGACTCTTTCCTCACATTATTGTTTTTTAAAGTCTATTCATATCATTGGTAAGAGTTTGATAAGGAGTAAGATTTGTTTCCTCACTTGATCCAACACTTATGTAATGTATTTTAGGAAGATGTTTAGTGGGAGATTTTTGTCCATGCAAAGAGAAATTAAGTAAATATCATCTAGCTTTCTAACTTTGATTTCTGCATCAAATTACAAAATGTCAAAGATGACAATATGTAACCTGGAAGATTCTGAATCTTCATAAGCTTATGGAAGAAAATGATTCTCCCAATGAAACTTACTTATTTTGGGCTTCAACAACTTCTCAAGGTTTGGGTAGAAGTTGGTCTAGGGTGATCATAGAATTGAAAATACAATGGATGTTCTTGAATTATGTAATGCATAAAGTATAAGTATTTTAAATCATTCAAATTTGAATGTGAAAAGAGGTTTTGTAGATTAATAACTAGTAAATTTATCTCTCTATCAATATATAAATTCAAGTTGAAGCTGCATTAAGTAATAAAATAACTTGATAAACTGCGTAGGTTGAATAGGTATTTGACTTTTTGTATTTTATTTTTCTTTCTTTCTACTTGCATGCTAACAAAGGGTGCAAATTCTCACAAGGTAGAGACAAGATTGTTGTTCATTGCATTGAAAAGTTGAGTAAACTTTAAGTTATGATATTTGGTTTTACTTCACCATAGATAATGTATTCATCATTTAACTATAGGAGTCTTATGTAAGTCTTGTAAGTTGCAATGTGAGAAAAAAATAAATCGTGTGTTAACGTTTATGATAGTTAGAATTTACTTCTTTTCTAATTTTAAGTTGAAAATAATTTCACTCATTCCTTGCAACCCAAAAGAAAGTAAATAAAAGCACTTATTTCATTCATTTATAGGGTTTAAGTGAGTTTAAGAAACAAAAATGCAGAATTGGAGTCAGTTTACTAAAACCTCGAGCTTGTTATCTCTACTTAGTTTTTTTTGTGTTTTTGTTGTTTGGTTTCCAGAATAGTGGCTTCCTATAAACTAGTCTACTAGAGTCCAAGTTCTTATTTAAGAACATCACAAGGAATCTATCCAGCTGGAGACTCCATGGTTTCAACCACTGCTAGTGGTTCAGGGTCACATGCAGCTCGGATTATAGGGTTGCATCAATTTTTGGTGGAGGTAATGATGATTCTCACCTTTTCAGGTTGTCCCAAATATGCTTTATTTCCATTTTATGGCTTTGGTAATACAAGAAATTGATTTAGTAGAAATGAAAAACTACTTGAACATTTGTCTCCTATAATTGGAAAACTCACTGAATTTGGGGTTCAATTGAATCCATTTAATGAACTTGATGGTGAAATTCCTAGTGAATTTGGGGTTTGAGAAATCTTGAAAAGAATTCAATTTTAGGGTATTGTACGTGGGAATTTAGAGATTTGAGGAAACTTTGTGCTTAATCTTGAGTTCGATAACATTATTTGGGAGATTCCAGCTTCACTTTCAGAATATGGGGTTTGCGAATTTTGAATTTAGCAGGATATGAGATGAATGGTCCAATTTTTATCTGTAGCGGGGGCATTTGATCCAATGTTTATTTGTAGTAAGGGCATTTTTGTATTTTCATCACAACTGTTGCAGATTATCCTTTTTACACATCACTCTAAGCGACATGGGTTTATTTGTTCATTTTAAATCATAGAGAGTCCAATCACATGTAATTACTCTTACAATGAAATAAATGTATGTATAATGTGAAAAAGAAATAATTATTATTTTCATTCACACTTATCAACCTATATATTTATATGTCATCATGCCCTTATCATATTGTGTCTTGATTTTTTAAAATTTCTTGTTGACATGTCTATATCATGTCATATTCCTGTTTCTTAAATACAAACTTAGTAAAACATAACAAGCGAGGGCATTATCAAAAGTCATTGCCTATCTAATCATGTCATCAAAAGGAAAACAAAATTGTCTTTTAAGTAAATATGACACACGAAATCATGTGCTTAATTTAGAAGACTAAGAACAGCAAATCCAATGTCAGTATATAGCAATCCATCCAGTAAACTAACACCTAAACAAATTCGATATTTTTTATAAGTCAGATGGTGAATCTGCATAAATGTTGATAAACCACAAGTATGGGGGACGAGTCTGAGATGATGATTTCCGTAAGCATGGTGAGCCACCGACCCAAACTCACCTTATTGCCCTCCCTAAGTACATAAGTTGTTTGGACGTTTTGTTATGCACATTTCTTCACAATTCACTACCGCTCGCTTTTTCTCCTTTATTTTGATAATATGTTTCTTGCCATATTTTAACTTCTCTTTCACTTATATTCTAATTTGCAGAAATCTTCTATAAAATCTATGCAAAATTTTGTGGATTCTTAATATTGTAGATTCTAATTCTCAAAAGTGTTTTAGGTTTAGGAAGAGAAGAGAAATAGTAACCCACCACAAGCGTGTGATGTGTCTGGGGTTAGGGTTTGAGGTAAGCATCATCTCTAGAGTGGTAGGTTGGGATAGGGACCCCATTTCATACACTTCCAAATGCTATCCATAGTTGGAATGTCAATGGACACGATTATTTCCTCGTGTAATTTCTTTTTAAATCTATTCATATCTTTGGTGAGAGTTTGATAAGCAATAAGATTCATTTCCTTGGTTCAATCCTCAAGTAATTTATTTTAAGAAAATGTTAAGTGCAAATTTTTTGTCCATAAAAAAGGAATTACGAAGTGCCAAAGATGAGGATGTGTAACTTTCAAAAGATTTATGGACTGAAATGATTCTTCAAATGAATTGACTTATTTTCAATTTCAACAACTTCCAAAGGTCTTGCTACAATTTGGTTTAGGGTGATCATAAATCTTAAAATACAAAGGAGGATCTTGAATTACTCAATTCCTAAAGTATATACATTTTAAGTAATTCAAAGTTGAATGTGGTTAGAGATATAAGGAAATCCTAGAAGGTTTGTTAAAATAATAACTAACATTGAAAAAAAGTATCGTTACTTTGATATTAATCTCTCCGTCATTACAAAAAAGTTAAGTTGTAGCTACATTATGTAATAGAAAACTTGATAAAAGTCATAGGTTAAGAAGGCACTCAACTTTTATTCTTTTATCTTTCTTTCCAGGGCATGCTAAAAAATGGTTCAAATTCCCACAAGGTAGAGATAAGATCGTTGTTTATTGCATTTCATGTAAGGATGATTCATCAAAGATCTATAAGGTAAGAAGTGAATGCACATCAACTTGAGATGAACTATCTTATTTGTTATGAATTTTCTTATTACTTTTATGCTTCTGGCTTAGTGTACTCAAACTTGAAAAGCTTAGTAAACTTTCTGCTAGGATATTTGCTTTTTTATCGCATTATAGATAATGTATTCATTGTCCAATCCTAGGTTCCGTTTGTAGTTCTTATAAATTGCAACATGTGAGAAAGAAAGGAAAAAAAAAAATGCAGAGACTTGTCTCAAAATATTTTACATTTAATATTTACTTCTTTTAACTTTTAAGTTGAAAATTACGTCAGATTGAAAATAATTATATGCAAAAAAATATTTCTTCTTTCTCTCCTTTTTCTGTCTAGACTGATTTATTATAAATGGGTCCAAGTTTAATTAAGTGTTGAATTGCATTGGACAAATAGGAGGTGCATACTATTAAGTCTTTAATTCATATACATGATACAAATTATAGGGGCATGGAGTTTATGAGTCATACTATGCAATTACAGGAGTGATTGAGTGTAGATCAATATTAACGGTAATATACATATAACAGAAAAAAGATCTTCAAAGGGTTTTTATAGACTTTGAGAAAACCTTTGATAGGGTCCCTAGATATTTAATATGGTGCGTAGGAAACTAAAGGTATCACAACTAAACTAATGGACATGTGTGGTGGAGTTAAGACTTTCGTGAGAACAACTTTAGGAGAAACTAATAATTTTCCTGGTACCATATCTTTATGTTACTGACTTGCACCAAATAGTGTTTGAGAGAATAATCTTCAGCGTAAGATGACAAAGCAGTATAACCCGGTGAGTGCGGGATCGAGTCCACAGATTGATGCTCAGACTAAGCAATTACCTCTCAGAAGTGGCAGAACTTATGAATTACTTCTAAAGAGAGACCAAAACTTCGTTTGTTTTGAAAGTTTGGTTAACTAAACTAATACTGATGAAAACAGTTTAACTTATATAAAAGAAAGTCTTGAAATCAATTGATCTAATCAATCGATTCATTTGGAATTCCATTGGAGGTTTTGATAACTCAAATAATTGATTACGTCTTGAGTATTTGATTTGAAAGTTTAGCGATAGAAACATGAATTCATTAATAATCAATCCCAAATTTGTGATCAAATTGGTATCATAGATTCATACTATCGATTTGTGCAAACTTTATATCAAACTAGAGTTTGTGCATAGAGAGTACTAAACTTAGTCAAGAATTTAAGTTTTCTCAAATATCTAGGGTTTGATCACCAAGAATTAAAGGTTAATAAGATAAAACGTTGAAATCCATATTACCTCCATTGTTTTTTCAAGGTCTTCAATTGATCTTTATAATTGATCCCAAGATGATATTTAGCTAATAAATACACAAAATATGTATTGGAATTGTCTTGAAACTATTGAATTCGATTACAAAACAATGAAAATCTATGAAAACTATGTAAAACTACTCTAGGCTACTCTAAAAACTCCTATGGAACCCTTAAAATTCATAAAAGAATCAACAACCTTAAACTTGGGCTATTGAACGGGTTCTTCATGATTCTGGATTTTTGAACGAAAATCGTACCTGAATCAAACAGAAAACATGCTCTCTATAATTTCAAATAAGTGCTGATCAGTTCGAATGGCCTGTCAGCCCGTTTGAACGCCTTTGTGCCTGTTTGAACAACTTTAGTGCCTTTTTGTCCAATCTTCTCCTTTTTAATCCAGGAATCTTGTTTACATCAACCAACAAGGTTAGTAACGAATTAGGACTAAAAATACAGATATAATCCTAATCAAAGGCTGAAAAAGAACTAACTAAGGCATAGTAATTGTACTTTTAGAGTATAATCAGTTATGGATATCATTATTAGTTATAGATGAATTCCATAGATTTATACAAGATGAGTTACTATATTTGTGTCATGTGCTGATGATTTTATTTTAATTCATCAATCAAGAGTAGAGATGAATGCTAAATGGCAATTTGGAGAGAATCTCCAGAATCAAGAAAATTTTAAAATAACTAAGACTCAATTGAATAAATGAAATGCAATTCTCAAATGTGAATGGAGAGGTAGTTAGTATTGCAGGCCAAAACAAAACACCAAAAAATAAACAATTTTGATATCCAGGCTCAAACACACATAAAAAGGTAGAAATTAGTGTTGATGTTAGTTAAAGAATGAAGTAATATGGAGTAACTAAATGAATGTTTTAGATGTATTGCATGATTGATGCATATGTAAGTCGACCTTAAAGGTGCTCTATTTATCTACAAGTCCATTGTTGACGGTTATAATTTTATCCGGGAAATCCGGAATCGTATTTCCTCAAGGGCCAAGCCCAATATAGGCTATTGACACTAAACTTACACTAAGCTAACTTGGATTGAATAGAAATTATGTGAATTAAATCTAAATAAAAGAGACTAAAAATCTTTTAGGTTTTGATGAGAGTTTTGAATTACTAAACTATTGCAATGAAAGTAAAAGTTATTAACAACTAGGAAATTAAATCAAAGCAAGTTGAAATCAAAGTCTCGGGATCAATTGATTTAACCAATTGCGTCTCTTGGAATTTCAAAGGAAATAATTTTATAACTCAAATTCTTCAACTATGTCGCGAGTCTCAAATTCAGAAGATTTAGCGATAAAATCAAGTGTTCTTCAAAACTTTAACTTCTAGAATAAATAGGGTTGTTAAATTCAAGGATGAATACCATCGATTCGTACAATGCATATACTGAATATAGACTCATGCATAATCGTTACCGAACATAATCAAATATCCAAGTTATCAAAGATTTCTAGAACGAAGAAGGAAAACAAAGATAAAAACAAAAAATAGAACTTTGAAACCTAAAATCTCACCTCTTTTGTTCATCCAAGACCTTTAATTGGTTTTCAAATCAATCCCGAGATGGGAAGGTTTAGCTACTCATCTCCATCTATGAAAAACTTGAAGTAACTTGAAGTAATTGAACAAAAATTTGAAAATCTAGATCTAGTGCGAAGAAACAAAAGAAATCTTGAATTGAATGCAAGGAATCTAGAAAACTTGTATTGAAACTTATATTGAAGTCAATTTGATTACAAGAATGCAACAAACTAATAAATCTATTCTAGGCTAAAAATTATAAAAACCCTCTACAATGGCCGCCTTTAGCCGCCTTCTTCGGACATAAACCGAGTATGTATTTGTAGGGATCATAGTCCAAACCCTAGAAACTGTCAGAATTTTGCCTTGCCGTTCAAACGGCAAAACGGGCACTCGAATACCAGGCTAAATTGGATTTGCATGCTCTCTGGCCATTTGAACGCTGTGTTTTGGCGTTCGAACTCTATGCTCCTTTTTTACCTGTTTGTTTCAGCTTAATTTTGACTACCTTAGAGGTCGATTTAGCCAATGCACGTTAGAGACAAAGTTGTAGATCTTGAAGTCTTCTTTCTAATAACGTAAACATCAGCTCAATCAATTATTGGAGTAAAAAGTTTTGACCAAAATACTGAGATAGTTTGGGCTTCAAAATTATGAAATTTGCCTTAGCGTTCGAACGGCAAAATTGGCGTTTAAACGCTAGGCAAAAATTGGAATTGATAGCTCTTTGATTGTTCGAATGCTGGTTTTGCCGTTCCAATGGTGATTTTACTCATTCTTCATATTTTCTTAATTTTGAGGCCTTTCGGAGCCAAATTGGATGACGCACGTTAGACATAAACTTTTGTAACTTGATGAGATCTTTCCAACGGCATAGGAATCAGCTCAATCAGACATCTGTAGAAAAATATGACCCCTTTCCCGAGACTTTTTCCGAAGGAATTTTCTTGTTTTACATGCCGCAAGTCCCGGATCATCATTAAAGCTCCAATTCCATCTCTTTAGCATTAACAAACTAAGAAGAAAACCAATTCAAGTTTATTCACAATATACAAACAATATAATACAATTACACCTACTCTAAGCCTAACTAAAGGCATCACTGAATTGGAAAACCAGAACAGGCCAAGCCTAAAGGCAGGACAAGGGAGAGAAGAAGAAGAAGCAATAAGAAGAAAAGTTTGGCAAAAAACCAATAGACTAAGCAACCTAGACTAAAAAAGCCTAGAAGTAGAAGAACAACTGAGACATTTAACCCCAACTATGTTGAATATAAATTTTTGGACACTAAAAATAGAATTCATTATCTTAGCTTTCACCTAAAATGCAATATGCAGCTTGATTGAGTGTATAGCTTCTTGCCAATTCAGGGAGGAGCCATTAAAAATGATATCATTCCTCATAAGCCATACATTCCAAATTGTAGCAAGAAAAAGAGCCCTCCAAATGTTGTTTTCCAACCCAAAGAGCTTTGAATCATACCACCTGTGGGGAAATAACCCCCGGCCCAACCCAATGGGCGAGGCCCAATCTGTTCGAATTAAAAGTTGGGGCCCAAACCAGTTATGAGGAAAGGCCGGCCCAAATTACCGACCTCCTCCCAGCGTGGCCCGGACAGCCAACGGTTTGCGTAAACCGCTGGCGGTCTTAGAGCATTAAATGCGGAGTTGACTTGCATTTAATGCACGAGTGGCCGCCCACACAAACGTCGACGTGCACGTCCGGTCAGCCGGAATCCCCCCACGACGATGCGCCAGACGCTGCAGGTGGCCAGGCGGCGTCAATGATGATGCCTAACTAGCAGACCATGAGAGCCAGCTGATAGGCCAAAGAAAAAACTCCCCGAAGGACTATAAAAAGCCCGAGGAATCGAGAGCCAGGTATGAAAAACGAACCCCTGACTTACACCACTCCCATTCATACTTCTCGATAAAAGTTTGCTGACTTAACCTTCGGAGTGAGATCGACCCACCCAGGGTCGACCCATTCTAACCCATTCATCTTGCAGGAAGAAGTTTGGACTCATCCACGTTGGGCTTGAGAGATCGGCCCAGCCTTCCCGAAGAATCCCACTTACAATTGGCGCCGTCTGTGGGAAGGCAAAAAAAACCATGAGTCTAAACAACCGGAGACAGAGGAAAGAAAACTACAACGGGAGGGGCTTTGGAGCTTCCTCCAGTAAAAACCAGACCAGTTCGGCACACTGCCAATCTACACCAGTAGGTCGGTAAAGAAGAATACTGAGGTCAGAGATACGAACGTCCGCCGAAAGCCACCCGGAGACACAAGAAGAAATGCGGAGGGATGCGGGTTATGTCAGGGACAGAAACTTCCGCAGGAACCATCCTCGGAATCTGGCCCCGTCACCCTCCAGTGGGCGGGTCCCAAGCGAGGATACACTCCCGTGCGGCAGAGAGGGAAATTCGGCGGCGCGGAGAAGAGATAGCCTACCTCACTCACAGGTGCGGGTAATGAGGGAGGCATTCTCTGCCAGGAATGGGCATAGGAGAGATGGGTCCCCAGATCGGGAGCAGGTTGTTGGCGCCAGGGACGAACCAGCGCCACCGGTAAGAGGGAGTTACACCCCTAGTACCGCGCGTTGCGTTAACAGGCGCACGGGTCGGCGAAAGGACAGGAGTGAAACCCCGCCAAACAGCAGCCCGGCGGTGGAAGATCGGCGAAAGGAAGACTGGGAAAAGTGGTACAATGAAAAGCAGGAGGATAGAAGGCAGCAAACTAAGGAGCGCACAGCCCATGACCTGATGAGAAAGGCCCTAGACCAGATCGCATCCACACCATTCACTGAGGAGATTGAATCCCATCCAATTCCTCGAAAATTCACCCCACCAAAGTTCACCCTCTATGACGGGAAGTCTGACCCAATTAACCATATTCGGCATTACAAACAACTCATGGTAGTGTGGTGCAGCGACCAGATGCTGATGTGTCGGATCTTCCCCTCTAGCCTGGGGAACGTGGCTTTACGGTGGTTCGACAAATTGCCACAAAAGTCCGTTACAAGCTGGAGGCAAATGGCCGAGCTCTTTATAGCTCGTTTCATTGCAAACAGCCTACAGCCAAAGGAGGTTGACTTTTTGCTGACGTTGCGAAAGGGGGAAGGAGAAGGATTGCGAGCATACGCCCGACGCTACTGGGAGGCTTATAACGAAATTGATGAGTGCAGCGAACAGTTGGCTGTAACTCAGTTCAAGATCGGCCTTCCCAGGGAGCATCGCTTGCGACAGTCCTTAATGAAGAAACCAGCCCTCACCATACAAGAACTAATGCTGAGGATCGAGCGCTATGCGCGGCTGGACGAGGACGTACCCCAAGAGGAGACAGCTAAGGTCGGCGCGGCAGCCGACAAGACGAGCAAAAAGGATGCCAAGAAGCCCCGATCAGAGGACATCAGCCGAGGAAAAAGAGTGCCCGATGGGGTCTACACAGTCTTTAAAGACCCCATCTATAAAATATTGCCCCAGATCCGTGATAAGCCCTTCTTCAAGTGGCCCCCAAAGCTGGGGGGAGACCCTGGAACTAGGGACCAGAAGAGGTTCTGTTCCTACCACCGCGAGAAGGGGCACAAGACGGAGCAATGTCGGCATCTGAAAACCCATTTGGAAGACTTAGCCAAAGCTGGCCACCTCGACCAATTCATTGATCGGGAGAAGACTAAGGTCGAAGCCGAGCAGCCACGAGTGCAGGAAGCAGCCCAGAAGGAACCAGAAGTAAGGCCGGTTCGGGTAATCAACGTGCTACACGGTTCGGCCGAATCAGGAACCATAGACCCACATAGGTACCGAGCCGAGATGCAGAAGGCTGCGCACCTAATGGAAGTGATGCAGATACAACCACCCAGCAAGAAAGCCAAGGTCGGCAATACCCATGCATCCATCTCCTTCACCGACGAGGATCTCGCTGGAGTGCAGATCCCCCACAATGATGCCTTGGTTGTTACGTTAAGAATGGCGGACTGTGACGTCAAAAGATTACTCATTGACCAGGGGAGTTCATCTGAAGTTATGTACTACAGCCTGTTCAAACAATTGGGGCTCGGGGAGTCCGACCTCCAGCCATCGCTCAGCCCATTGGTCGGCTTCAGCTCAGACCCAGTCTGGCCTATGGGTAAAGTGACGGTTCCTGTGACGGCTGGGGGGATCACATTACAAACAGAATTCCTGGTTGTTAACGTACCATCCCCCTACAACGCCATCATGGGACGAACCTGGTTGCACCTCATGAAGGCCATTCCCTCCACCTACCACCAGCTGCTTCGGTTCCCGACCCCAGCGGGGGTTGGCGAGATAAGGGGAGACCAGGTGACCGCCAAACGATGTTTCCTAACAACATGTGCGACCAAGACAAGATCAGAGAAAGTACAAATGATGGAGCTGCATGAAGACACCCCCACCATAGAAGATGTGGGACAGGCGCCCGAAAATAAAGCTGTGGAGGACCTGAAGAAGATATACATAGATCGGCAAGGGGAAAAATACTTCGTCATCGGCACTTCCTTGACCAAACAAGAGGAAAAATCCCTCATAGAGTTACTGACAGACTTCCTGGAAGTATTCGCCTGGACACCCTATGACATGCCTGGGATTGCCGCCGACGTTGCCTGTCATCGCCTTAATGTAAACCCAAATTGCCGACCTATTATTCAAAAGGGGAGAAGGGCAGCTACCCAGCATGTGGACGCAGTCTTGGAGGAAACAGAGAAGCTTTTGGAAGCTGGAGCGATTCGGGAGATCAACTACCCAAGCTGGTTGTCAAACACCGTGGTAGTAAAAAAGAAGGACGGTAAATGGAGGGTCTGTGTAGACTTCACTGACCTCAACAGGGCGTGCCCCAAAGATCCATTCCCCCTGCCCAAAATTGACCAGCTTGTGGATGCAACCGCCGGCTTCGGAAGGATGAGTTTCCTGGATGCCTACCGTGGATATCACCAGATCCCACTTCACCCCGACGACCAGGAGAAAACGGCCTTCATCACTCCTAGGGGTATTTACTGCTATAGAGTTATGCCTTTTGGCCTGAAGAACGCCGGAGCCACATATCAGCGACTGGTCACAAAGATGTTCAAGACGCAGCTCGGCAGAACTGTCGAGGTCTACATCGATGACATGGTGGTAAAAAGCAAACTGAGCGACGCCCATTCAGCGGACCTAAAGGAGGTACTCTGTATCCTGAGAGACTACAAGATGCGGCTGAACGCTTCAAAATGTGTCTTCGGGGTCGGCTCAGGCAAGTTTCTTGGATTCTTGGTCACGCATCGGGGTATCGAGATGGACCCCCGGCAGATTAGTGCAATCCAGAGCGTTCACGCTCCAAAGAATGCCAAAGAGGTTCAGAGATTGACAGGAATGGCCGCCGCACTCAACAGATTCATTAGCCGTTCCTCGGACCGGTGCCGACCTTTCTTCCAGCTCCTAAAGAAACAGGAACGGTTCGAGTGGACCCCTGAGTGTGACTCTGCCCTCGCCGATCTAAAAGATTACCTCACCAAACCACCCCTGCTCTCCACGCCTGTCCAGCATGAAGAGCTCTTCCTCTACCTTGCAGTGTCAGACCATGCAGTCAGCGCGGTCCTACTCAGGCAAGAAAATCGACAACAATTCCCAGTCTATTACGTCAGCAAAACACTACTTGGAGCCGAGACCAGGTATCTACCCCTGGAGAAACTGACGCTTACACTGGTAGTCGCCTCCCGAAAGTTGGTGCATTACTTCAGGTCTCACACCATCAACGTCCTCACCAACCACCAGCTCAAACCCCTCCTAAGGAAAGCCGACTTCTCAGGAAGAATTGCGAAATGGGCCGTGGAATTAGGAGAGTTTGACATCAAGTTCCAGCCTAGATCGGCAGTGAAGGGGCAGGTTCTCGCTGATTTTATTGCGGAGTTCTCTGTCGAAATTTCACCAGAAGTAGAAGGGACCCCGGCCACGGGCCAACCGCAACACGAAATCCCCCTGGATCTTTGGGAACAATCTGATCATTGGAAACTCTACGTGGACGGAGCTTCCAATGACCGGGGGGCAGGATCGGGCATCGTACTCGTTACACCAGATGGTCTAACCATCGAGCAAGCCATCAAGCTGGAATTTACTGCTTCCAACAATGAGTCAGAATACGAGGCCTTGCTCGCCGGAATACGTCGAGCCATCGAACTTCGAATTCCCGAAATCGTCATTTACTCGGACTCCTTACTTGTCGTAAATCAAATCACAGGGGAATACGTTGCAAAGAACGACAGAATGATGTTGTACGTAGCAAAGGCCAAGGAACTTCTGAGCCAATTTAAAAACTACAAGCTTCGACAGATTAGCTGAGATAACAACTCACATGCGGATGCCTTGGCGACCCTAGCCACGGCTCTGAAATCAGGTTCGAGAAGGACGGTCACCGTGGAAACCCTTGCCAATCCCAGCATTTTTCGCGAGGAGGACGAAGCCTTGACAGCAGAGAGGCTGGGACCATCATGGATGGACCCAATCATTTCTTACCTCGACACAGACAAGTTACCAGACGATAAGGCTGAAGCTCGGCGAATCAAGCATGCATCTCTCAGGTATTGGCTGTCACCAGGTAAGGAACTTTACAGACGTTCTTTTACAGGCCCTTATTTGCACTGCGTTCATCGGGACCAAGTACAGAGCGTCTTGTTCGAAATCCATGAAGGGATATGTGGAAGTCACGTCGGCGGTAGATCGGTCGCACACCGAGCCATCTCACAGGGATACTGGTGGCCTTACATGCAGAAGGATGCAGCTCAGTACGTCCTGAAGTGCGACAAATGTCAGAGGTTTTCCCCCATTATCCACCAGCCAGCAGAAGATCTTGCTTCCATCACTAGTCCGTGGCCTTTCGCTCAGTGGGGACTGGACATTATCGGGCCTTTGCCTCGGGCTCCGGGCAACAAAAGGTTCCTCATCATGGCCACGGATTACTTTACCAAATGGGTGGAAGCCGAACCTTTATCAAACATCAGGGAAACTGACGCCAAAAGGTTCGTGTGGAAAAGCATTGTCACCAGATTCGGGTTGCCCTGTGCCATCGTATCAGATAACGGCACCCAGTTCGACGGTAATGTCTTCAGATCATTTTGCGAAGGATTGGGGATCAGGAACTATTACTCAACGCCAGCCTACCCCCAATGCAACGGGCAAGCCGAAATTTCAAATAAAACCATGCTGAACGGAGTCAAGAAACATCTTGAAAAAGCCAAGGGGAAGTGGACGGAAGAGCTACCCAATGTCTTGTGGTCCTACCGAACAACCCCAAGAAGGTCAACGGGAGAAACACCGTTCTCCTTGGCATACGGGGTGGAGGCAGTCATCCCCCTGGAGATCGGACTACCAACTATCAGGTCGGCAGCTTTCGACACCGGTGTCAATGACCAAACGGTTGCGAGAGATCTGGATCTTATCGAAGAGAGAAGGGAAGCCGCTTTGATCAAACTCACAGAGTATCAGCGACAGCTCAAACGCTCCTACAACAAGCGGGTCCACCCAAGAAACTTTGCTCCAGGAGATCTGGTTTTACGCAAAGTATTAGGGGCAACCAAGAAGGCGGCAGATGGGAAGCTCGGCCCCAATTGGGAAGGCCCCTACAGAGTCACATCCCAGGTCGGCATCGGCGCGTACAGACTTGAGACCGTTGAAGAAGGGCGACCGTTGCCACGACCTTGGAACGCGACCAACCTGAGGAAGTTCTACCAGTAATATGAAACCCCAAACACTGTAACAGTCCCCAAGATGTATAAAGCTCAGCTGAAGAATCAATGAAAATGAAGAATTGTTCAAACGACCCCACTCGGACCAAAGCAAAAACCAAGTGTAAAAACTTGGTCCTGTCCAAGTTGGGCAGGTCGGCCAAAGAAGGCCAAAGCAAAAACCAAGTGTAAAAACTTGGTCCTGTCCAAGTTGGGCAGGTCGGCCAAAGAAGGCCAAAGCAAAAACCAAGTGTAAAAACTTGGTCCTGTCCAAATTGGGCAGGTCGGCCAAAGAAGGCCAAAGAAAAAATCAAGTGTAAAAACTTGGTCCTGTCCAAGTTGGGCAGGTCGGCCAAAGAAGGCCAAAGCAAAAACCAAGTGTAAAAACTTGGTCCTGTCCAAGTTGGGCAGGTCGGCCAAAGAAGGCCAAAGCAAAAACCAAGTGTAGAAACCTGGTCTTGTCCAAGTTGGGCAGGTCGGCCTAAGATGGCCAAAGCAAAAACCAAGTGTAAAAACCTGGTCCTGCCCAAGATGGACAGGTCGGCCAAAGAAGGCCAAAACAAAAACCATGGGTAAAGACGTGGTCCTGCCCATGTTGGGCGGGACGGCCAGAGAAAAACTAAATTCAAGTGTCGATTCTGCCCAAATTGCACAGACCGGCCAAGAAAAGCTAAAGAAAGAAAAATTAAGTCTAAACGACAAAATCAAATGAAGGAGATCCAGTAGTAAACAAACAAACGAGCTCTTCTCATTAAAAATGTACTGACGGTTACAAAAAATAGAGAAGGAGAAAGAAAAACTACGCCAACTCCTCCCCCGGCTCTGCAGACACCACCGGCAAGACTTCTACCACGTCCTCCGGAGGCACAGCTGTGATCTTCAAGCCTTCAACTCTCTCCTTCTCAACAGCAGCAGCAGCTTCGGCCGCGTCCTTTAACCTAAGCTCCCGTGCATATTGGGCATTGGCTAGGACTTTCTTCGGACAAACGACGCCCTCCTCGGTAGTGTCGAAATAGTCCGGGCAAAGACCCCACACATCGGAGGCCTTATCCAACTCTGCCACGATAAGGGCACCATTCCAGCCCTGTCGGAAAATGGTGCGACTGAGGTCCATCATCTCTTGAGCCAAATTCTTGGCTCCCCTCTCTTCACCACGCTTCAATATAGCCTCCTCCTCCGCCTTCAGCTTGGCCACTTCTGCCTTAAGTGTCTCCACCTCCTCGTTGGCCTTGTGCAGATCCACGGACTGCACGTCAAACTTTCTCTCAAGGTCGGCCAGATCCTTGTCCCTCTTCTCGAAGTCGGCCTTCGTCAGCAAAAGCTCGGCGGAAGCCTGCTCGGCTTGCTTCTTGAAGGTAATCCGCTCCTTATTTGCTTCAATCCATTCAAGCTTCAGACGCCCGTGCTCTTCAATATGTTGCTGGTGAACCTCGGCAAGCTTTTGGAAGCGTGTCATCGCCTCCAAGGAATTTAGGCAGCCCTACACAAATTGGAGAAGGTTGTTGTTACGTCGGGTACCTAAGAGGACTGTAGTCACCGAGAGTCATAGCCGTCTTACCAGTACGGAATCATGGAAGGCGCCCATAAAGACGGCCGAGTCGCTTGCTTCGCCCAGCTTCGCCATGTCCTTTTTCTGAAGGACGCTTTTCAAAACACCAAAAGCGACCTCGGGCTGATCGATCATGGAATCTGCTGTCGTCATTGGACGGCCCAAAATGTCTGGAGTAATGGTCACTGTCTCGCCGACCTCGTCCACCGTGGCTTTGCCTTTCATCTTCTTGGGCGCATGAGTTGGAGTGACATCGGGCCTTCTTTTTCTTTGTTGCCGCGTCTCTGGCCTCTGTTGCACGGTTGTGGCCACCTCCACGGGTGCTGCCACCGGCTCGGCTATTGGAGTTTCTGCAGGGGTGGGAGTAGCTGACCTCAGCGGCTGTCCCGCCAGAGCAAACATTCTTTCCTTCAGACTCATGCCGTCCATCTCGTTGGGTGATGGGCTCGAATCACTCGTTCGGATGGGAATCACAACTCGGCGGTCGGGTACGGTGTATGGTGACGAAGTGGACGCTGAACTGTGTGATTTGGATCGCTCTTCTTGCCGTTCTTCGCCAGGCGATGCAGACGGGGGAGCAACCGCGACTGTCACGCCTGTAGGGATGTGCGCCCTCTCGATCGCTATGCCAGTAGGGATTTCTTCAAAGTCCCCTTCAGCGCCTTCGTCCGCCAATCTTGCTAATACGCTCGGGGGGACTCCAGTCTCGGCAGTAAAAGTCGAGTATCGCAGCGGATAGGGGAGCAAGATATGTGCTGCACGAGCTATGTGCCGTAGCCGACCTTCACCAACGTAGTTCAAGACCTTGTTGAGGTCGTCAGAGTTAACCAACCAGTCGCGAGCTTTCGACCGCTTCCTTGTGTCTGCAAAGAAGTTCGAGAGTTAGTATGGATGCGGGCTGAAACTTAAACTGATACGCAGTCTGAGAAGATCGGCATCAAACCTAGTTCAACGGGCTTCCTAGGGCACCGAATCGCCGGTCTATCCTTCTCGGGAACACTGCCGAACTCCCATGGACCAGTTACCCAAACCCTTACATCGTCAACACCCTTCCCTGAGGAAGGCAGACACTTCACTAACTCTAAAGACTTCTTTACTACCCGGAGTTAAACCTTGTAACTACCTCCGACTTTGCAAAGGGTGTAACAGTAGTCCAGTTCGGCGAGGCCCAGGTTTACCCCCAGTCGCCGATTTATTTCAAGCATACCGAAGAAGATCCTATACACATTCGACGCTAACTGGGAAGGTGACACATTACTTTTTACTATGAACTTCTGAAGAAGAGGGTGGAGGGGAAACCTGAGCCCCCCTTCGACGATGGCGATGACCGGGAATGGCACTCCCTTTTCGGTCTCGCCCATACGGAAGTCATCAGGGTCGACCAGCTCTAAGCCGATCTCGTCTGGGATTTCGAACCTGGCCCTGAACGAAGCAAGGGCCGACGGACCATCTAACATTTTACGAAGACGGGATGCCATCGGGGGGCAATCGTCGACACACAAAAAGTACAGTGAAGAGCGAAAGAGTTGCGGGCTCGAGGGACACTTACAGTGTTGGGTGCCGAAACAGCCGATGCACTCGTGATTCAAGAGGTAGGGAAGTAGAAAAAGAGCAAGTGTTTTCCCGCAACCAGTTAGGGCATCATTCTTTTATACACGCCAGAGCCGTCGGTTCATACGCGGGAAAACGGCGTTAATCATGACGCTCTGCCGAAGCGTCACGTCGGCCGTCGATTCGATAACGCCTCATCAATAGATTTTTTTTTAAAATCCCCGCCGTTTGTGCGGTCGGGTGACCGTTACAACCCTTGGCCATTTCAAAAGCTGAATCGACGCAATGGCTGGGGGGGCAATTGTGGGGAAATAACCCCCGGCCCAACCCAATGGGCGAGGCCCAATCTGTTCGAATTAAAAGTTGGGGCCCAAACCAGTTATGAGGAAAGGCCGGCCCAAATTACCGACCTCCTCCCAGCGTGGCCCGGACAGCCAACGGTTTGCGTAAACTGCTGGCGGTCTTAGAGCATTAAATGCGGAGTTGACTTGCATTTAATGCACAAGTGGCCGCCCACACAAACGTCGACGTGCACGTCCGGTCAGTCGGAATCCCCCCACGACGATGCGCCAGACGCTGCAGGTGGCCAGGCGGCGTCAATGATGATGCCTAACCAGCAGACCATGAGAGCCAGCTGATAGGCCAAAGAAAAAACTCCCCGAAGGACTATAAAAAGCCCGAGGAATCGAGAGCCAGGTATGAAAAACGAACCCCTGACTTACACCACTCCCATTCATACTTCTCGATAAAAGTTTGCTGACTTAACCTTCGGAGTGAGATCGACCCACCCAGGGTCGACCCATTCTAACCCATTCATCTTGCAGGAAGAAGTTTGGACTCATCCACGTTGGGCTTGAGAGATCGGCCCAGCCTTCCCGAAGAATCCCACTTACACCACCAGATAGCCAAATCATACAACTTTGGAGGGGAAACCCACCCACCAATTTAGGATGGATGGCCATATTAGCCATGAGATCTTGCATCTCAGTAGGAGGGGTCAGAGCTTTCCTCTTCTTCTCTGCATAGAGCACACATAAGGCTTAATTCAGCGGGCAAGCAACCCCTATGATGCAACAAATTTGTGGTGCAGATTTTCTTTTGAAGAGCTTGCCATTCAAAAACCTAAACCTTAAGATGAGCAACATTTTTTCAAACATTGAGGTTAAGTAAAAGGGAGATCTCCATAGGGTTATGAAGAGCTTTGCAGAAAGAGTGAATTGAGAAGATATTAGAGGAATCTGCTTTCCAAGATAGGAAATCGCTTGAGGGGATGGAAATTATGTTGTTTCATTTGTGAGTGGGGCACCATGGATGAAGTTACAGGCTCTATACTATGAGTCTAAGTTCTAGATTTGCATTGGTTAATGCATTAACGGGAAGACCTAAATGCTTACTCATCTATATTGATTAATGAAAGAAAGTAATTTTTTTCACGATTACTTTCTTTGCTAAGAAAATGAATGTTTCTTTCCAATGATAAATATGAGATAACTATTCTCTATCAATATATTATAGGGTAATAATGAAGGAAGTAAGACATTTTTTCCTAAGCCATTTAAGGAAAAGGTAAGATTTAAACCTAGTCATGCATTACAAGTTCACATTAGAAAAACTGAGGAAAAGGAAGTAGAAAATAAGTAATGAATAATGACCCTCCATTTGATGGGTCTTCACATGTGACAAAATGCATCACTACTTGATGTTTGTGCACTATTTATTTATTTTTTGAACAACAAAAGGATAATTTATTTTAAAAAGGATGAGATACAGAGCAAGCTATGGACTCCACAGGCCAAAGAAGGCATAACAAATGACCATAGCAAAAGCAAACTCTAGTTGAAAAGGATTCAACTAGGCAGAGACATACACATATAAGAAGCATAGCTGTTACATCTTAATTAAAGCATGACAGAGAGATTTCACCCCTTCAATAGAGTGGAAAAAGCTATCAAAGTTGAAGCATCCTTTTTGTGTCTTTGCCTAAATCCAGAACATTACCTGCTATTTTGTTGAATCCACAATATCTTCCCAATGACTCTTCTTTTGGTTGAAAATGGCTTCATTCCTGGAAACCCATAAATTCTACAGTGTCGCTAAAAGTAGGGCTTCCCATATTGGTTTGGCAAGATTATTATTCTTGCAATCAAACCACCACATGATGTGATCAACAATTGAAGAAGGGCTTACCTATTCTACTCCCCACCATTTTAAGATACTACACCAGATTAGCCAATATGTTCTACATTGAAGGAGGAGATGATCTAAATCTTCCAAAAATTGATCATAAAGGCCACAATTAGAGTTATCATTCACTTGTAATATCTTTCTATGAAGCAGAAATTCTCTGGTTTTAATTTTCTTTTGAACAGCCAACTAGCAAAAAATTTGAATCTTCAGAGGAGCCCATGTTTTCGATATGATTTCCATAACTGGATGAGGGGGTTGCCTACCTTCATCAGCTAAGTCAATAAAGGAACTGACTTTATAGACTCCATTTGATTCGGCCACCCATACAATTGAGTCATTCTTATCCTCATTTATAGTCACATTTCTAACTAACCTTAATAGATCTTCAAGGTTTTCTTCTTCCCATGAGTGAAGCCTTCTTCTGAATTTGAAGTTCCAAGATCCTAAGTCACCATTTACTTTTGAAATTTTAGCATTTTTTTGCTCAGAAAGCAAGAAGAGTCTTAGAAATTTCTCTTTTAGAATGGATCCATTCACCTAAGGTTCAGTCTAGAAGTCAATTGAGTTCCCTATATCTGCATACACTCTGAGGTTTGATCTTAAAATTTTCTTATAGACTTATTGATCTTCTCTTGACAATGCAATGTCCTTCATTAAGACTGAGAGATTTGCGTCTGGTTCTGGAGGGAAGGACCATCTTGATTCCTCTATGTTATATTTATGGCTGATTACACTTCTCCAAAGGGCATTTCTGTCTCTAGCAAACTTTCACCACCATTTTTTTCAGAAGTGCCATGTTCATTACCTTTATTAGGATTCTGCCTAGGCCACCTTTGATCTTGGATGCTGTCACTTTACTCTATTTGACACAATGAACTCCTTTTTTCTTTTCCATGTCACCCCACAAAAATTTCCTTTATAATCTTTCAATTTCATTACAAACTTCAGCTAGTGCTCTGAACATTAAAAGATAGTAAATTAAGAGGTTAACTAATGTGGATTTAATAAAAGTTAACCTACCACCAATAGACAAAATTTTTTTTTTCCAAAGGGCCAATTTGCTCCTAATTCTATCTAGGATCTCAGACTAGCTACATACTTTCCTGGGGTTGGTTCTTAAGGAAAGTTTTGACTCAAGGTTGATTCCCATGTTAATTTTGATGATAACTAAACATTGTGTTATTTTACTAATGAATCTACTTAGTGCAAATTAACAAAGTTCATAATTTAGACTTAAAGTTAAATCTTTAGTCTAATGCATGTCAAAGAGAATGCACAACAAATTCAAGAGCTATGCAATGAACCAAACAGAGGAGTGATGCCTATCTCTACTTCAAACAAATGTTCTACATTCGAAGAGATTGAATGTGTTCAAATGAAGCTTCTATCAAGTATGCATAGATTCAATGAAGATTGATTTGCACTCAAGAAAGATTGAAGACTTCATCTGAATGTGCAATGATTAGTTGAAGATAATTTGTTTGTTGAATAAATTGAAAATGCTCAAGAGTAGACTTCATCAAGAATGCAAAGATCAATTCAAGATAATGTGATTGAAGTTGCTGAGAAGATGGCTCACAATGATTGTCTGATCTCTACTTGAAATTCAAGTGAAGAAATCTTCTACAATGTAAAGAATCAATGAAGACTAGATGTATCCAGAGATTTCATCAAGCTTACAAAAGTCTCATTGAAGTGATTTTAACGAAGAAAAAAGAATTGCTAGCAAAGAGAAGAAATCAGAAATAAAGCATTGTGAAGCTCTACATAATTGAGGAAGCTTGGCATTAAAGGAGATGTTCTACAATGAAAGAAGAAGCTTTGCAAATGAAGAAGAAAAGATCAACATTGATCTAATGAAGCTCTAACAGTTTGAGAGTCAAGAGAAGATTAATATCCAATGATTAATTCAATCTAAATTGAATAGAAATTAACACTGATGAGTTAAAGATATTTGATTGATCATCATACCCCAAAGAAATACTCCTTGAAGATCTTATACCAGTGCTGAGATGAGCTGAATCATTAGAAGTCAGAAAACATATTTCTGGGCAATGAGCGAACTCATGGAAATGAAGAGTCGCCTCTTGATCACAGAAGCAAAAGGCCTGAAAACAAAATGATCAATGAGCGGACTCATGAAAAATGAAGAGTTGCCTCTTAATCACAGAAGTAAAAGGCCTAAAGAAAAAATGATCAATGAGCGGAATCATGAAAAATGAAGAGTCGCCTCTTGATCAAAGAAGTAAAAAGCCTGGAAACCAAGTAGATAATGAGTGGACTCATTGAGATAAAGAGTCGCCTCATGGAGATAGACGCAAAGGCTTGAAGATGACATAATCAACGAGCGGACTCATGAAGATGAAGAGTCGTCTCATGATAACAGAAGTAAAAGGCTGAAGATCGAATGAACAAAGAGCGGACTCTTGAAGATGAAGAGTCGCCTCGTGACAGTAGAAGCTAAAGATGTGAATACAGAATGAACAAGGAGTCGCCTTATGGAGACAGACGCAAAGGCTTAAAGATGACATAATCAATGAGCGGACTCATGAAGATGAAGAGTCACCTCATGATAACAGAAGTAAAAGGCTGAAGATTGAATGAACAAAGAGCGGACTCCTGAAGATGAAGAGTCGCCTCGTGACAACAAAAGCTAAAGATGTGAATACAGAATGAACAAGGAGTCGTCTCATTAATATGAAGAGTGGACTCATGAAGTCAGTGAACAACATCTGGTAAATGCAGAAACAGAAAGTGTCGACTCCATAAACCTGGAGCCGACTCCTTGGATATAACGGCTATTTTTCTTAACGTTATAATGGACTGGACGTGCATTAATGAAGCCCAACAACCTCTAACGGATGGAATCAATATAGGGGTTTATATACAAGCTTCTAGCTGCATTTATATAAGAAGAGAAGTGACAAAAATAAGATCAAACTGACTGATTCACTGAAAATCCTGAATATTCTTCCTGTTTTCATCTGTGAGCTTTGATTGTAAAATTTACTCTTGTTAGAGAGTTTGCTTGTTACTTGTATATTCTTATACACTTGTAAGGGAGAGTTTGAGAGTTTTTTTGAGAAAGAAAAACTTTTATAAGTTTGAGTGGTGCTTGGACAAAACTACTTGGAGATTGAAGAGCTCGGTGAGGAGTTCTTGTGTATAGTGAGCTGAGCACTTTGTCAATCAGCAGCCCATTTGTAATTGGAGGTTACATAGTGGAAGAAGACTTTAAGGAGGTCTTGGGGTGAGGACGTAGACCATGGTTTGTGGTTGAACCTCGGTAAATCTGTGTGTTTTTTCTTATGCTCTGTTTTCTTTTATTTTTCTGATTATAATGCATTGCATATTAATTGATCACTGTTACATTGGTTAGATTAATTTGAATTAATCTTAATTACTTTTAATCTTCGAAAAACCCAATTCACCCCCCTCTTGGGTTGCCTTTTGGGTCAACAGAAAGGCCAAGATACTTCAAAGGAAAATTCTATTTTTTGCATTTGAAGATATCAAGAACCTTTGTGAAAAAAAATTCCTCCACTCTAATCCCACTTACCACTGATTTTTAAAAATTTATTTTGAGACTAGATAAAAGTTCAAAACACCTTAGAATTCTCTTCAAATTTTTTATTTCTTCCAGGTTAGTTGTGCAAAATAGTATGGTATCATCTACAAATTGGAGATGAGAGATACCTAACCCTTTTGATCCAATTGAGTATCCCCTTATGATGCCTAGGTTTCTTGCTCTTGAGAGTAAACTGTTAAGTCTTTCAACTACTATGTTAAAGGGAAAAGGGGACAATGGATCCCCTTGAATCCTTCTCCATCTTGAATTCCTTTGTTGGAGCTCCATTCACAAGAACTGATATCCAAGCAGAGGATATAGATTCATTGATCCACTTACACTATTTAGTACCAAACCCCATCATAAACATCATCCAATAGCAGCCTACCTTGAACAAAAGCTGATTGATTATCACTAATGATTTCTTTCATCACTTTTTTTAACCTGTTAGATAAGGACTTGGACAAAATCTTATATAATGAAGATACCAGGGAGATAGGTCTGAAATTTGATAAGGATTCAGGACAATCATTTTTTGGGATCAATGTAATAAAAGAAGTATTGATACCTTTGAGTAACTTTCCATTTGAGTGAAATTCCTCCATAAATTTTAAAATTTCTCCTTTTATCATATTTCAATACTTTGGCCAAAAGCATAGCTTGAACCCATCTGGACTTGGGGCCTTACTACCATTGTAGCTTTTTAGTGCATTCCAGATCTCTAGTTCTTCAAAATTGTCTTCAAGATAGAGTTTACTTTCCAGACTTGATCTTTTCTTAAGTATTCCTTCTAGCATTGGCCTATTATTTGAAGATTCTTTAAAGATGAGGGCACAGTGGTTGAAGACTCTTTCCTTTATCTGGCTTGGTGTTGAGATCACTTCTCCATTGTCAGTTAATTATCCTATGAAATTCCTTCTATATCTTGATTTTATGGCTACATGGAAGTAGCTGGAGTTCTTGTCACCAGATTGGAGCTAAAGAATCCTGGATTTTTGCTTGCAAAAGGATTCTTCCCTTAAACAATGCTTCTATAGCTTGTGTCTTATGCTTCTTTTTCTCTGTAAGTTCTCATCTGAACTGCCTTGAAGTTTTCCTAATTGGTCAAGCTTGTGAAGTTTTGCTTCAAGCTGTTTTGACTTGCCTTCCTAGGAGGATGCCATAGCTTTGTGCCATTCCTTAATCCTCATTTTCATTTCTTGTATTTTTCTTTGAAGCACAAACCTTGACCATCCTAATATTTTTGTATTTGACCAAGCTTCCTTGGTGATTTGGTTGAAAGACTTTATTTTGAACCAAGCTTCAAAGATCTTAAATGGTTTTGGGCCACAATCTTGTATTTCATCTATTAAAAAGACTGGGGAATAATCTGAAAGCATCCTTTGCAAACCCCATTGAGTGCAATTGAATTTCTCAAGCCATCCATTGTCCAGCAAAAACCTATCCAAGCTGGACCAAACTTCATTTTTCTGTAAGTTTGACCTTGTGAATCTTCTTCCAGTTAAGGGGATGTCCACTAGACTTGCAGATCTTGTGAAGTTTTTGAAAAACCTCATCCCGTTTGTCATTCTGTTCCATGAAGACCTCTCCCCCATTTTTAGAATTTTTTTGAAATCCCCTCCCACACACCAAGGTGCATCCCATTGAAGCTTCAGGGTTAATAGTTTGCTCCATAGAACAACTCTTTCCTCCTCATTGTTAGGTGCATAGATGTTTAAAATAGCACACTTGAAATCCTTTTAAATTGTGCCAAATAAAAAGATAAAATGTTTTTCTTTATTCTTAAGTTCAAGATTAAAAAAAAATCTAGTGCCCAGATACTTAAAAGTCCACCTAATAGGCCTTTAGCATCTACCGTCTCCCAATTGCAATTTGCCCTTCCCCATAAAGCTTTTATTTTTTTTTCATCACAGTCTTTCAGTTTGGTTTCCTGAAAGAGAGCCAAATCCACTCTTCTTCCAGTGATTACTTTCCTAACCATTCTCTTCTTTTGTTCTTTCTTTAATCCACGTACATTCCAAATAAACACTTCACTGATGAATAATGACAAACACCTGGGGTACTGACTCAAGAATGGGGAGTATGAGAGTCATGCTGACACAAATAGTACGAATAGCGAGTCTGATAGTCCTGTTAACTCTAGTGAGTCAAACTATCCTCTGCTATTGTGAAATAAAAGTTACTTGAGCAAAGCCATAGTTTTTAGACTCCTACAATCCTAAGAAAAATCATTGAAATAATATTACTTCATGGCATGCCCTCATTGTGTTTGTACCAAGCAATTTAACATTAACATATTACATAATAGATATTATATTAACAACATGAAATGCATATGATACATGGAGCTTTCTAGCAAACACCTCTACTGTCACGACCTAGATCTACATGGCACAATATTGTCTGCTTTAGGCCTTGACCTGCACGACTTTTTCAATGTGTTGTACCAAAGAGATACAAATGCCTACATATATAGCACTTCCCCTCTCCTTCCTCAGGCGATGTGGGATCGCAGTGTATAACCTTGGAGTTAGCCTGCTAGGATCTCGTCCCCTCATACGTGTAACCACTCGGGTCTCACAATTCACCCCTCTTAGGGCTAGATCCCCACACTTCCGGTTAGGATTAGCTCTGATACCATTCTATCACGACCCATGATCCACATGGTACAATATTGTCCACTTTAGGTCTTGACCTGTGCAACTTTAAAACGCCTTTTAAAGTCGTGTAGGCCAAAACCCAAGGCAGACAATATTGTGCTATGTGGATCTTGGGTCATGACATATACGGTGTAACAAACTTTATTGACATCAAAGGGCAAGCATGAATCAAAGAAGTGGTGCATTTGGGGCGAAAATGCATCAAGGTAGTGGTGCATTTGGGTACATGTAAAGTCCCAGCAAACGTAAGGTCAAATTTCACAACTTGTTTTGTCCTTTTTCTTAGTGTTTCTAATATGACATTGCAGTGCATGACTAGGTTCAAATCTTATCATTTCATTAAATAGGTAAGTGACTCGCCCCCAAATGCGGTTGTCCTATAATTGGAGTTAGTCACCCAGTAAGAGTATGGGGATCGCGATGAAGTATAAATTGGTAATCCGGTATCGTTCTCTCCCAAGAGACCTAGCCCAATATAGGCTCTAGCACTCACCTCACACTAACCTAGCTAGGGTTGAATTGAAGTTGTGTGAATCAAATCTAAAAGAAAAGGAAATATAAACCAACCAAAAATCTTTTGGTTTTTGATGATAGGTTTTGAATTAGTAACCTATTGTAATAAAAATAAAGGTAATTAACACTAGAAGATTAAATTAAAACAATTGAAATTAAACTTAAAGCAATAAAAAGGGAATTGGGCTCAAATGATCCAATCACTTAATTTCATCCAAAGCTTCCAATGAGATTTATAATTCAAATCAAACATAACATTTAAGAGTGTTTGATTCGAAAGATTTAACTTTGAAAATCAACAATTCTCAAGCAATTGAAATTGGATACATGGTCAATGGGGAATCACGGTTAATACCATCGATTTAACTAGGGTCAATACCAAATTTGTTGTTTGTGCATTGAATTAGTCAAACATAGTCAATAATCTAGGTTTTCTAAGGCATCTTCAATCAATTAATGGGAATAAATTCCTATCAATTGTGGAGTATTTATCAACTCATGGGTCATAAATTAATACCATCGATTTGGGTGATTAAAATCCCCAATAATTTAAGTTTTTTAAAATTCCACATTTAATTACTAAGAATTTGAATTCTAGGAAATTATGGAAATTAATTAATGAGATGCCTCCATTGAAATTCTTGAATTATTTAGTTGAATTTCACATTTGAACCCAATTTAAGAAACTAGCTAATTAAATTCATCCTAAAAATATGAAAAATAGAAATAAAGTAGGTAGAGATTTAAACTAAAATTTACTTGAAATTGAAGAGTGTTTGGGTACAAGGAAAATGATGAAAAATACAAGAAAATTATAATACAACAATGAAAATTATAAATTAAATTACAAGAAATGAATCTAAACTAATAAATGAAAAACAAATGGAAAACTAACCTTGAAGGAAGATCTCCGGCAGCCAATCCACCGAAAATCTACTCCTAATGATAAAAAAACTTACAAAATCTACTCCTAAAACTCTCAAAATCGAACTCCCTACCTAAAAATCAACTCCTTCCTGCTTTCGGCTGCGGCTAGCGTTTTAGGGCAAATCTGCACACTCCATCTGATAGGTGTCGGATACGCGTCCGAACGCACCGTTCGGATGGTAAAATGACCGTTCAGGCTGGCCGTCCGAACAGTCTTCGGATGCAAAATCTCATCTCTGGAATGGCTTCGGACGGAAAACATCGACTCTGGATGTCTTTTGTCTAATGGGCATCTGAATGGTGAAATGACTGTCCGAACAGGGCGTTCGAATGGTCAATCACCAACTGAACGCTATGTCTGAATGTGGAGCCGTCCGAACAGCGCGTCCGAACGGTTCCACTGTCCAAACGGTCTTCCTGCGACTTTGGCTCTTATTTGCTGTTTTAACCCTAAAAACCTATAAAACACACAAAAAGCACAACTAATCAAATATTGAACTAAAGCAAGATAATTAATTACAATTTAAGTCTAACAAAGCACAAATTAATAGCTTATGATTACAGTTTTAAGGTGTAATCATTACCCCCAACTTACATTTTGTTAGTCCCTAGCATAAACTATCAAAAACATAAAAGATAATCTCCACTTTCGTAGGAGTCACGGGTGCATTTAGCTTATGCACCAAGCTTTTAAACCTCTAGGTTACCCCTAGTAGACGAGTGGTGTCTCATGAGGGTTTTCAGTGATAATACCCACAAACATTTTTATGTGAATTGCTTATTAAGATAAGAATAAAGAATGAATGCATAATTCTACTCAAGTTAATATTGATGCCACTCCAAACTCCAACACTTGCATTAATATCTAACAACTTATACAAAAGAGAGATTTTTGTGTGTGGGTGAAGAATCATGCTAAACAACACAAATGAACTCACTTATGCAAATCCACCCCTTTAACGCTTTGATTCAGTTCTTACTGGACATACACTCACAATTAAAGTCCCATATGGTTTTTACAATGATATGCTCAACAATGGAGTAAATGTAAATAGACAAATCAAGTGAGCATACCAATTACAAAAATAAAAAAGATAGAAGTGTATCGACATCAGCATAGTTTCATGAGAGACTGTTCAAAGTTAAGCATTGATTCAAAGAAATTAACAAAATAAAGCTTATAGTATATTGAAAACTTCAATCAAGCACAACTTGGATCAACTAAGCCATGTAGAGGTGAAGAGGGTGATTATAGAAGAGGTGAAAGGTAATGGTAAAGAGAGGAAGCAAATGGTCATATCATGAGTGATCAAGGCATGAAATGATAAATACAAAACAACTACAACTCTCCCTTTTCAACATTTAATACACTTTCTTTTTTACTTTTCACTCTTCACTTGAAATATTTTTAACTTTTGAACTCCTTTTTCACTCTTTTCTTCTTTTTATTCTTCTTTTTTTTTTTTTTTTTTTCTTTTCCTACTTCTTCCTTCTTCCTTCTTCCTTCTTCTTCTTTTTTTTTTACTTCTCCTTTTGTTTCCATTCTTTTATCATCCCTTCTAGATTCAACAATTACTTTTCATATTTCAATATGCTCATATGCATTGAATTCCCGAAATCAATCTCTTTTTTTTTTTTTTTTTCTTTAACAATGCAAAAACACTCTTTTCTCACATAGGCGCCCATTTGCAATATAAGAGATGAAATTATTATGCACTTTTTAATAAAAGTAGAAGATCAACAAGGGTCAACAAAAATACACAGTTCGGTAAAGGAAAACTTATAGCTATGAAGACGAATATGGTATAGAATTATATCCAAAGTTGTACAACCGAAACATTTTATAGAGTACAAGTATCAATAACAAGATCATAACTCAACTCATGAATCAAATACAAGCAAAATGAAGCTATTGAATGAAATGAGGGTGAAAAAACTATCCTTGAGTAAATGTAAACATTCCAAAAGACGACAAATGCTCTAAAGCTCACAAGGTAATAACCTCCACTAATGTAAGGGTGAATGTGCCAAGACTAGTAACAAATTGTGTTAAAAAGCATAATTGTGCATAATGATATAATCCTCTCTACAAATGCATGAATTAAGCAACTCCCACTACATGCTGGGCATAAGGATGATTCAATAACATTTTGAGTAAAGATACATATAAGAATTCTTATTTTCTAATCTCAAAAGGTACTTTCACAAGTTAAAATGATTTTATTTATATTTTTTTAAGGTGCTAAACAAAAGAACAAAAACAAAGAAAATAAAAAAAAAACAAAAACAAAGAAAAATAGAGGCAAAGTCTCTATCCCACCCCTAACTTAAAATGATGTATTATCCTCAATACATGAGAACAAAGAATGGAATGCAAATACATGGTGGGAAAAAGAAAATAGGGTGCCTTAGAATGACAAACAAACTAAGAAAACAAAAAAATAAAACAACTACTTCTACTCCTACCTGAATTAAAGAGAGAATCATCTAATGCCACAAAGTGAGAATTCGCCTTTATCCCACACCCCCAACTTAAAGATTTTCAAAGAGTTCAAACAAGTATAAGAATAAACAATGTCCACTTATTTGATGAACTCAATGATATAACTTTGAAGCACATAAGGGTAATAAGGGTCATGGTATGTAGAAAATAAAGAATGGTCATGTATAAAGTTGCTGATGATATTCATGCCATGAAGTGCTTGACCCTCCCCTTCTTCTTGGTTGGCCATAGGAATGATGCTTAGTTCAAAGGTTGGGACATGGAGCTCCAAAGGCTCTGGTAGAATAGGATTAGGTGCTAGAGGTGTAAAAATAGGGATCTCATGATCTCTAGACATGGTAGGAATGATCTCTAAACCATCAATATCCTCATTAACATGCACATTCCCAACATCTAATAAACCAAGATCATCATTAGGGGTAATCTCATCACTGCCCCTCTCTTCTTGTTTGGAGTCCCTAATTTCGAACTCCTCTTTTTCATATCCTTCTCTCTCACCCCAAGATTCATTTTCAATAATTTTTTCACTTTCCTTAGAAATGTTTTCCTTAAACTTAAAGTCGTAGGGAAGGGTGTTTTAATCAATGATTTCTTCATTCCTATGGTTAGTGATGGAATGAGCGGGTTTACTTGGACACCCTTGGTTAGGAGGAATGATTGGAGATGACACAAGGGACTTGTCCTCCTCTTGGACAACCAAGGTTTGTATTAAAAGAGTCAATTAACTCTTTATCTCACTAAGGCCTGTAGTTATTCTAGAGTTCATATCTCCTTGAAAATTTATAGCTTGTTGAAGTGTGTCATCTGAAGTATTCTCTATAGTGTCCACTTGTGTGCCAATGTGAGGAGTATGATATTCCTCATAGGATAAAAATTAGGCATGAGGGTATTCACATGGTGGAGTTTAGTAGGGTAGAGGTGGTGCATGGTAATAGTTAAAGGGCTATTGGTAAGAGTAAGGCTCAAAATAATATTGTGGATATATGCTCTCATATCCCCTACCAAGGTTAAATTGATTACACACTCCAAGATTGGAAGGTAAACAAGGAGACTCCATTTGGCCATTAGCTCTAAGGTGTTCCCTAAGAGACTTGTTAGATGGTGTGAAAACGTATCACCAAACATAATAAAGTGTATAATGGAATATGGATGCAATGCATAAACAATTGTAGTGCACCGTGCCTGAACACATCATACACAATAATACTAAATAATATTCCATCTAAACCTCCAATCTCCCCATAATAATTTTCACCAATTTAAACAATTTCAATCCAACCAAACCTCCAATCTCCACAAGTTATATACCACCAATTTGCAATTAAGCACTAATTTGGTTCAAAAACTACAAAATGGAGTTAGTACCCCGCAAGAGTACGGGGGTTGTGATGAAGTATAAACCGGTGATTTGGTATCGTTCTTTCTCAAGGGATCTAACCAAATATAGGCTCTAGCACTTAACTCACACTAACCTAACCTAGGATTGAATTGCAATTATGTGAGGAATTGGATCTAAAATAAAATGAAAAATAGAAAGACCGAAAATCTTTTGGTTTTTTAGAGGGGTTTTGATTTTCTAAACTAAGGCAATGGAAATTAAAGTAATAACTAGACAATTAAATTAAAAGCAAATTAAAACTAAATTTAGAGCTATTAAAGGGGAAAGCTTGGATATAATTCACAACAAGAATTTCAATGAAGGATTTTTATAACTCAAATCAAGAATCACATCGTGGATTCTTGATTCAGAATATTTTGACCATAAAACCTTGAGTTCATATTTAGTTGAGTGTAAGGATTAAACCAATTAATAGAACCCTAGAAGCAAACCTTAGAAATGTGCAAGATCTATACCAATTGTTAAATTGTGCATAAATATTATCAAATGGGTTATGAATCTAAGTTTTCGAATAAATCCAACACCCAACCAAATAGAACTATACAAATCTAGGAATAAAATTTTGAAGTTCATGAATCTCTATTAAAATATTTAAACATTCTTGGTGGATCTTCACAATCACACCCAAGATAAATCTAACTACTTGAATTCATCATAAAAACATGTAGAAATATAAAGAAAGCATAAAGAGAATTAAATCTAAATTTTACTACAACAATAAATCTGTTTGGCTACAAAGAAAATGAAGGAAAGTGCAAGAAAATGAAAGAAAATAAATTACAATGAAAGAAAGTTACAATTTTTACTCCTACATTAACATTACAAACATAAATCTAAGCTAAAAATACACAAAAACATAAAAACTAACCTTGGAGGAGCCTCTCACGCCGCCCCTTTGCCTGTTACAAACCCTAACTATCTTTCCCTTTTTCATTTTTTCGAATAACACAGCTTTTAAGCTCCAGATCTGTATCGACCGATCGATCGGCACTGTTCACCAATCGAACGGCTGACCGAACGATCACTGTAGCGTTCGATCGGTCACTGTTCACTATTTACTATTCACTATTTACGGGCACTGTTTACTAATTGATTGGCACTATTCATCGATCGAATGGTCGATCGAACGGTAAAATGCCCTCTCTGAAGTTTGCTAGACTAATCGGTCGGTTGCTATTCACCAATCCACCTTGAAGCTTGATTTTGACCACCTTAGAGGCCGATTCAGCCGATGCATATTAGAGGATAAACTGTAGCTCTTGAAGCCTTCTTTCCAATGGAGCAAAAATCAGCTCAATCGGATATCGGAGTAAAAAGATATGGCTAGAATACCAAAAAAGGTCTGAATTTTTATGAACAAATTATTCGCCTTGAACCCGCTTTGATTATTCTTGTTTTTTTTTATTAGCTCCTATAACCTACAAAATACATACAAAACATAATTAAACAAATATCTAACTAAAATAAGACAATTAACTACAATATAAGTCTAACAAAGTGGGAATTAAGGGCCTATGATTACACTTTTAGGGTGTAATCAGGCACAATCCCTAATTCTCCGCTAGCAATCTTTTAATAAAATTATTAAAACAAATAAAAAATATATACAAATCAAACAAATAAACCTAAAATAAAGAGAAAAAGAAAGAAATAAAATCTATCATGGTATCACACAAAAAAAAGGGAACGAAGTTACCGATGGCCTAAGTCGAAGATTCCTCTGTTGCTCTCCAACCCCAAAGCTTGTTAGTGCATGCCTCGTGCCTTTGGTCCTCGACAACGGTGTCAAAACTTGACTCGCCCCCAAATGTGGTTGTCCTACAATTGGAGTTAGTTACCCTACATGAGTACGGGGGTCGTGATTAAATATAAACAGGTAATCCGGTATCGTTTTCTCCCAAGGGACCTAGTCCAATAAAGGTTCTAGCACTCACCTTACACTAACCTAACTAGGGTCGAATTGAAATTGTGCGAATCAAATCTAAAAGAAAAGGAAAAATAAAAGGACTGAAAATCTTTTGGTTTTTGATGATAGGTTTTGAATTACTAACCTATTGTAATGAAAATAAAGGTAATTAACACTAGGAAATTAATTAAAAAAATTGAAATTAAACTTAAAGCAATAAAAAGAGAATTGAGCTCAAATAATTCAATCACTCAATTTCATCCAAGGCTTCCAATGGGGTTTGTAATTCAAATCAAACACAATATTTAAGAGTGTTTGATTTGAAAGATTTAACTTTGAAAATTAACAATTCTCAAGTAATTGAAATTGGATACATGGTCAATAGGGAATCAAAGATTAATACCATCGATTTAACTAAGGTCAATACCAAATTTGTGGTTTGTAAATTGAATTAGTCAAACATAGTCAATAACCTAAGTTTTTTTAAGGCATCTTCAACCAATTGATGAGAATAAATTCCTATCAATTGTAGAGTATTTATCAACTCAATGGTCACAAATTAATACCATCGATTTGGGTGATTAAAATTCTCAAACTTAGTCAATAATTTAAGTTTTCTAAAATTCCACATTTAATTACTAAGAATTTGAATTCTAGGAAATTATGGCAATTAATACATGAGATACCTCTGTTGAAATTGTTGAATTATTTAGGTGATTTTCACATTTAAACCCAATTTAAGAAACTAACTAATTAAATTCATCCTAAAAACGTAAAAAAATAAAAATAAAGCATGTAGAAATTTAAATTAAAATTTACTTGAAATTGAAGAGTGTTTGGGTACAAGGAAAATGAAGAAAAATACAAGAAAATTACAATACAATAATGAAAATTATAAATTAAATTACAAAAAATAAATCTAAACTAATAAATGAAGAAAAAATAGAAAACCAACCTTGAAGGAAGATCTCCCGCAACTAATCTACCGAAAATCTACTCTTAATGATCAAAAACTTACAAAATCTCCTCCTAAAACTCTCAAAATCGAAGTCCCTACCTAAAAATCTAACTAAAAATCAACTCCCCCCTCCTCTCGGCTACAGCTAGCGTTTTAAGGCAAATTTGCGTACTTCGTCCGATAAGCGTCCAACGCCCATCTGTTATGCGTCCGAACGCACTGTTCGGACGGTAAAATGACCCTGACCGTCCAAACGGTCTTTGGACGCAAAATCTTATCTCCGGAATGGCTTCGGACGCAAAACATCGACTCTAGAGGTCCTTTGTTTGATGGGCGTCTGAGCAGTCAATCACCGTCTGAACGTTATGTCCGAACAGTGTAGTTGTCCGGATGGCATGTCTGAACCGTCCGGTCTTCCTGCGACTTTGGCTCTTATTTGCTGTTTTAACCTCAAAAACCTACAAAACACAAAAAAAAACACAATTAATCAAATATTAAACTAAAATAAGATAATTAATTACAATCTAAGTCAAACAAATCATAAATTAAGGACTTATGATTACACTTTTAGAGTGTAATCAATAATGTTAGCAAGCAATTTATGGATAGAGAATAGTTGTTTTATATTTATCAATGGAAAGAAGCATTCAATTCCTTGGCAGAGAAAGCAATGGTGAAAATATTACTTTTCCTGCAGCAGTCAATATACGTAAGGAAGCATTTAGTTTCTTCCCATTAGTGCATTAATCAGTGCAAATCTTCAACTTGGCGTATTTAGAGCTTACAAATCATTGGTGACCCCACCCACAAATCAAACAGCATTATTATAGCCAAAAAAAAAAAAAAAGAAGAATAAGAAAAAAGGAAGAAAGAAAGAGAGAGAAGAAAAAATGGATTATCTCGGTCAACCCCATGCAAGTAAGTTCTTTTTCCTTTGCACTCTCCTCTCTCCTCTAGTTTTTCCTTTGTTTGATTGCTTAGAGAAGGTATGATATAACATAATCTCGAAACTTAATATTTTATTTTTTATGTTAAAATTTTTTTATTCTTAAGAATAGGTCAGACACGGCTACAATTGCATGAATTAGTTGTATCAGCTTCTTGATTCAGTTTTATTATTTTTACATTTTCTTGGCAACCAAGTGAACTCGTTTGAAGAAATGAGGCCAATTGAGCCTTATTTTTGTGTGTTTAGTATTGTGTTTAGAGCTATGTGAGTGATAGTGTTACTGGTTTGCTAGATTTAATTGCTATTTTGTTGTATTCTTATTTTTTTTTTACCCTTAATTTCTAGTTGTATTCAGTGGTGAAAATGGTTTTCGTGTTCTATGTTTCTTTTAAATTTTTTTTTACCGAGGTTTACAATTTCTTTGCATGTGAAGATGAAACCATAATCTTGAGTGGCATTTCCTATTTCATCGATTTTGCAACTTCCCTTTATACATTCTGATAGTTTCGAAAAATTTTGCGCATTGCAGGCTTCTGTATATCTGTGTGTATATATAAATAAAGTTTTCTTCGTTTTTTTTTATTTTTTATATATGCTTGTGTGAATTTATATGTCCATATGGTGAGGCCTAGCTTCAGTTCGACCCTGCGCAGTCCAAAATGTGACTCTTACACTTCTGTGGCATGGTCCAGATGAGATCAAAGCGCACATTGTCATAAGAGTTTATCTTTCTACCCCCCAAACAAACCCCTAAAAAATTTCAAACTTCAGTCATGAAGTACCTTGGTAGGAGAGTTTAAACATTTTTAGTCAAAATGTATTAGTTGAATACACCTTGATTTCAATTATGATGCAGATAAACATCACTTGATGTTCATGGCAACGGTGGACAATCCACCGAACGCAATCGAATGGGCACTTGCCGAGATGATAAATCAACCTGAAACACTCGAACGAGCCATAGAGGAACTGGATAAAGTGGTTCGGAAGGAGAGACTGGTCCAAGAATCCGATATCTCACAGCTCAATTACGTCAAGGCATGTCCGAAAGAGGCCTTCCGGCTTCACCCGGTGTCGCCCGTCAACGTTGCTCACGAGTCCGACTCGGACAGAATCATAGGTGAGAAATTCTGTCTATATAAATAAACTTAGACTCCTTGTGTTTCAGATTAAATTCATAGGTGAGAAATTGAATTTTTATAAACTATTTTTGACGAAATTAAACCATTGAAACAAAATAAAAATAAAGAAAAGGAGAACAAAGTTTAGATGGTATTTATTATCAGCATCATTTTAAACTTTTAATTTAGTAAGGAAAAATTATTCATGCGAGCTAGAAGTAAAAAAAATTTATCTAAAAAAAACTGTTTCCTGATCACTAAATTATAACATCAAGATGAAAAAAAAAAAGTGAGAAAAGAATCTAAAAGGTATAAATATCACTTGGACACTTCAATTTTGTGACAATATCAATTTATTTGACAAGAATAAGTTCCCACATATTGTCTTTGTCTTTAACAAAAGAACTAATATATAGTTCCAATTTAATCTGAAACACAAGGAGTGTAAGTTTTACATTTGAAATGCATTCTATCAGACTGACTTCAATGGGGGGCAATTTATCCACTTCTCTTTCCTCATGTTATATTTTCTTTACGCATTTTCCTTGTTTTTCATAATAGGAAAAAGGCTAAAATGTCGCTTATATTAGATGATAACCGTATCGTAATTGCTTTTAAGTTAAAATTTCTCATAAGCTCATTTTCTAATATTAGTTTAACTTAAGTGGGATATGATAACCATATCGTACGGATTAAGCTAAACCCTACCCCATTACAAAAACTCTATCCTATATCCCATCCTAAACTCGTGATGTTTGAACCCCCTTACCCTACCCTCATCCCACTTAAGTTAATTATTGGAGTTTGGGTTGAAATAAATTTAACCAGTATAAAATTTCAAAACAAAAACAATGCAAAATTTACAATCACTAATAAAATATAAAATGAGAAAGAAAAAACATAAAACTTAAGAATAAGAAGTAACATTAGAATCCTAATGTGGGTCATGTTTTCTTTTCCATACCCTGCTATTAACTCATTTAATCATCTCTGGTTTTACTCTCCTCACTCACCGCGATGGAAGTGGTTGTAGTTTAAGTGGGGGTATCCCCACTATCGTGTTCTCTCATGAAATTTGTACCAATCTAGTAATAAAAACGAACAAAGTTTAGAAAACTATATAAATTGAAGTCGCAAGCCAAGGACGGAATTGATGGCTGTAGTAACTAAAATTGACTGAAAATCTTTTGGTGTTTGCGAATTTGTTTTGCTAATAACTAGGCGATGAATTGAAAATGAAATTAAAATCACTAATTTGACTCTGGTTAGAGCAATTTGACAAACACGAGAATTCTACTACAATAACAACAATTATAACTAAATTAATTTTGATCTAACGAAAATTCAAATTAAAACAAATAGGGATTTAAATTGATTAAAAAGGTGGCTTGGGTGCAAATACTTCAATCTACCAATTCTAGCACGGAATTTGAAAAGGGGGAGTTTGGGTTAACAATCAAGAATCGTTCAAAGGACCCTTGATTCGGAGAATTTAGCTTTGAAAATTTAGGGATCTCTAATTAATTTGGAATTGAATTTTAGCATCTTTAATGGGTTCTTTAGAAATAAATCACATGTTACTAACTATGATTATAGATCTAAGATTTTTACAACAATCAATTCCAAAATAATTAGAGAGTAGATATAAAATAGATATTCAATGAGATTTAGAACTCCCTCTTAATTTCCTATGCTTTTTTTGGTAGATCTTCACATTTGTCTCCAAACAATGAAGTTAGCTTGTTGATTCCATGGTTGAAAGCTTGCCAAAGTGTAAATACAACATCTAAACTATAAATCAAAAAGATATATATCGAACTTGAGAGAAAATGAAGGATTACAATAAAACAATACTAGAAATCTAACTAAACCCTTTCCAAAATCCTAAATACAACAATATAAAGTAAATTTACTGGTACGCCTCTAGATGTGCTTCACAACCGAAGTCACTCAGCAAGAATACAGAGGTCGCGAATGTAGTAAAATCGGAGAATCCAATGTCGTTCTCTCCCAAGGAAATTTTGCAAATATAGCAACAAAGTTCAACTAGCACGAGCACTTATCTTGATGGATTGCAAAGGAAAATTCTTTTCTTTTTCTAACATAAAAGAGACCGAAAATTTATTGGTTTTGAGATGATGGTTGTTCTATGATTAGTGCAATAACTTAATAATTGATGAAGGCAATAAAATCTAGTTTTATGTAATTAGGGAAAAGCTTGGACATGGTTGTTTCAATCTACCAATTCACAGCAAGAGTTTCAAATGAGAAGTTTACAACTCAAATCAAGAATCGCACCTCGGATTTTTTATTCGGAAAATGTCGACTATAAAAATGTGGGGTTATGTTTGATTGAGCATAAAGATGAAATCTATGTCTAGCACCCTAGAATCAAACCTTAGACATGTGCAATACTTATACCAAATATTGATTTGTGCATAAATATTGCCAAGGGGTTATGAACCTAAGTTTTTCTATTGAATCTCATGCTAAATCAAATGAAACCATGGAATTCTAAGGATATGGCTTTAAAGTTCATACATCTTATTTTTAACCCTTTGAAGATCCTTGGTGGATCCTCACAACCACATCTAAGGGATGTTTAGCTACTAGAATCCATGTCAAAGAGCATAAATGAAGACAATTCTACCATTAAACTATGTAGAACTAGTGTTTGGTTGCTAAAAAAGTGAGAGAAAATGCCAAGAAAATGAGAGAAAATGGCTAGAAAGAGTAGAGAAATATTCACTTCATATAGAAAACATTCATTTACAAGGATCCAAAAGCAATAAATGACAACATTACAAAGCATTAAAGTAAATCTAACTAAAAACCTTACAAAATATCAAAAGTTCTACTTTAGAAGCTCCTCCTACTATCCAGATCTGCAGATTTTCGACATCCTCCACTTTGTCTCGTATATACAGCTTTTATATTCTGCAGAAAAACAGACTCTGTATAGACCGATCGATTGGTGGTGGTGTCCGATCGAATGGCCGATTGAACGGTGAATGGCAATCGATCGCCCGATTGAATGCAAAATCGACCTCTCTGAAGTTTGCATTTGTGTCGTCTGTTGAGAGAATTCCGACGTCACCGATCGAGCGGCCGATTGATCGGAAAATCTCCCTCTCTGAAGTTTGCTGCAGAGGGTCGAACAGAGATCTCAGATCGATCAGTGAGTCTGGCGATCGATCGGTCATCCTGATTTTTGCCCGTTTGCCTTGGTTTAAGCTCCAATTCCTGTAAAAAGTGCACAAAAAGGGTTTTAATGCATTTTAGGAGTTAAAATACTAAATTAACTCTGAAATTCAACTAAGCAACCACCAATTTAGGCCTAGAGATTACTATTTCTAAGAGTAATCATCTATCCAAAATACAACTTTGCCTCTCCTTCTCTCTTTATAACCAGCTGCCCAAGCCCTCAAAACAACATAACCTATTTTTCCTTCGAATGTTTGGTTGTAGGGAAAATTTGCGCTCCTCGTCCGAAGTGCGTCCGACGACCATCCGATAAGCATTCGGACGCACTGTCCGGACGGTGAAGTAACCGTTTGGACGGTTATTTCACTGTTCGGACGGTCTTTAGACGCAAAATCACGACTCTGAATTTCCTTTGAACGGAAAAACACGACTCTGTAATGGCTTCGAACGGAAAAACTTGACTCTAGAACTCTAATTTTTGTCGTAGAGTCCGAACGCTCTTTTGTCTGTCTAAGCAGACCGTCCGAACGCCTTCACTGTCCGAACTCACCGTCCGAATGGCTAAGACAATCCGAACGCACTGTCTGGACGGACTACTTCACTTTAAGCCCATTTTTGCCATTTTATCACAAAAAACCTACAATACATAGAAAAAAATCACTTTAGATCAATTTATTGCTAAAAACCTATTCTAATACCCATATTGGGATTTGGGTTTTTCGGATCCAATTATCATTCCTATATGCTATCAAAACTATATGTAAACAAGTGTGCAATCTTGCAGTTACAATGGGATATTCATGAAGTATTAAGATTGAGGCATGCTGATACGTTGTGATTTCATCTAGTGCTACATGAGTCTGCTATGATTGTCTCCATATTAAATCTTCAAAGTAGGAACTTCACATTGTCAACTGTAAAATTTCCTTTTTCCTATTTGTATTTCTTCATATCGTTGAACTATGTCTCTATGTGTGTATGATTTGCTTGTTTCTTCCTTTTCCTTTTTTCCTTTGTCGCCTTTTTTCTTTGCTTGGCTCTTAGTCACTTATAACGCGATAATAATAATAATAATAATAGTTATAGTGTTTCTAACTGATGTTTGTAACTATTTTTGTTATGCATGTCGGATGTATTTGTTTTGCTCTAAGATCATTTATCTTTTTATTTTTTATTTTTTTGAAAATGCAAGAATTGGAAGTTGTTTCACCTCAAGCACCTACGTTATAAGTGGCTCCATCAGACGCAACACAAATCTTCATTTTCCTGCTATGAACAAACTTGGAAGTTGTTCCACGCCAAGCTCCTACTTATTGAGTGGCTCCATTGATAGGGCGGATCTCTATTTTCTTGCTACGAACAAACTTGGAAGTTGTTTCACCTCAAGCCCCTACTAATTAAGTGGTGTTTCGCCTCAAGCTTCTACTTCCATCAACAGCACGAGTATCTACTTTTTGCTAGGAGCAAACTTGGAAGTTGTTTCACCTCAAGCCCCTACTAATTAAGTGGTGTTACGCCTCAAGCTTCTACTTCCATCAACAGCACGAGTATCTACTTTTTTGCTATGAGCAAACCTGGAAGTTGTTTCACCTCAAGCTCTTACTAACTAATTAAGTGGCTCCATCTGCGGCACAATACTTTCTATTTTCCTACTATGAACTTCCAATGCATGAGTAGGGTTAAATCTTGTATATATAATGCTGACAAAGATTAGCTATCTACATTAATCAAGTAAGATAAGCATACATTTTCTTCCCAAAAAAAGGAATGGTGATAAAGATTAGTCGTCTCACATTTAGTCAATCCAATTTTTGAATACATACATTAGTCCACGGTGTTAACTCAAGTGGCGGATCCACGAATTTTTTCCAGTGGAGGCGGAAAATATATATTTCTAAAGCGAAAATTAAATGAGACTTTTTACATTTTTAATACTTGTATAAATTTTTTACTCAAAATTTTATTATTATTTTTAGATGAAAAATTATTAATTAATTTATTTTTCTCTCTTTTCAATGGATATTCACTGAATTATAATTGATTTAACCATTCAATAAAAATTAATTTTTGGTGAAGTATTCACCCAATGATTCGACAAGTATAATACAAAAGTGGTGATTCAACCAATAGAGTAAATAATTTACTTTCAGGTCTGCTTATAGACCCAAAAATAATAAAAAAATTACACTTTATGCAAAAGAAAATCAAACAAACATCGATCTATATAAAAATACAAAAATATTACATCAACAAGCCATTTGATAGTGTTATCGGTAAGATTTACTAATTTAATTTTCAGTTTGGAACTTTTGTCTTTGTGAGAGAGAGAGAGAGAGAGAGAGAGAGAGTGTGTGTGTATTGTGAGGGTTTAAATTTCTAAATATGTATACGGTAGAGGGAGAGAGAGTTGTATAGGTTAGACTATTGATTTTTCTTGTATTTATAAAAGTGTATGTAATTATAATTTTTTAAATAGCTTTTTCAAGTTAATTAGAGTGGTTAATCTGGGACTTTTTTATGAATTTTTTTCCCATTGAAGTAGGTCTTTTCTTATAAGTCTTTTCTCATCTAGATTGAGGCTATTTTTTTTTCTTTTCTTACGTGCCTTTTTGTTATTTAGATTGAGATTTTTTTAAAAAAAAATTGTCAAAATTATACAAAATTTTAACTATAATAAGTAGGGTTTATTATAATTGCTTTGATGGTTTTGGGTCCGATTTTAAAATTTTTTTTTTTTTTTAAAATCCAGTGAAAGCGGCTGACGCTACTTGGCATAGCATTGATCCGCCCTTGGTTAACTCATGAGTGAACACCATATATATGTATGTATATATATATATAACCCTAAAAAAGAAACGAGTGATGCAAAAGAAAATGGATCATCTAACTTCTCCTATGCAAATAAGCCCCTCTCTATGTATCCTCCTAATGGTTTTTTTTTTTTTTTTTATGTTTTCATGTGTTATTTTTTTGGATAATGTTATACAAACAAAAAATGTATACAAAATAATGTGTTTTAATAAGAGCATTTCACTTTAAAACAAATATTTACCATAATAGCTTTTAATTACAAAATTGTAATTGCCACATCATTTTATATGCAAATTTTATATAAATTTTTTGTGAGAATAACATTTTCATATTTTTTTTTTTTGTTTTGGCCAAAGGTCAAAACCCAAACAACAACTGCATGAATTGCTCGTATTATCTGCTTGAGTGCGTTGTACTATTTCTACCTTTTTTTTCCTATGTAACTGAATGAAGTTCTCAATCCTTTTGTTTTTTAACTTCTATATAAATGATATTAGAAGGACTATACAATTAAATTCATTGATCAAAAGTAATATATTAAAAAAAGGCATAGAACCTCGAAACCCATATCATATTTTTCCTTCAAATTCCTTAACATGTCGCTTTCAAATATTTTGAGTAGCCAAACTCGGACGTTCTACTAGTTCACCGTTAATTGCCATGAAAAAATTATTAATTTATATGTATAAGGTAATCGCTTTCTAAAGACAGCTTTTTATTGTACAAAGAAAGGGTTCATACCAGACATTCATCCATATTCCATGATAATGGCGTATATGATTGCTTTTGTTCATACAGTAATACTACCAGAATGAGTACACTACTCTTTTACCCAATTAAACCAAAACTGCGGCCAAAAAAGATAAGAAAAATGTTATTTTTTTATAAAATTTATATATAAATTTATATTAAAATGATGTGTTACTTATATTTTTTATGACCAAGAGCGAGTCATCATGATTTTTTGGTTTTGAAGCAAATTATGTATAATTTTTTTAGTTGTATAACATTTTACATAAAGAAAAATGATATTCTTAAAAAAAAAAAATTTGTGTAAAAAATCCCACAAAATAAAGTGGCAGAGATATTTTTGTAGTTAAAGCCATCAAGATAAGTATTTTATTTTAAAGTGATTGACTTTCATTCAGCCGTATCGTTTTGATAATAAATTCTGTATAAATTTTTTGATTGTATAGCATTTTTCTCATAAATTGCGTGCATGCGCGCGCGCACACACACACATATATATCTCCATAATACTACCCAATAAATATAAATTATTATTAGAAATATTAATAATCGTTCATGGTATATTGTTACCACAACAATTCATCAGTGGAACAAAATACTTGGAACTAATCACATTTGATATACAATTCAAAAGACTTGCCATCCAATTAGGGTTTTGGAGCTGCAACTGGAGAAGTAGGTTGCGAAGGAGACTTGGGGTTCTTCCGCATATACTAATTCCGAGCCCAGACATGCTTCCTGATGATGCAGCAATCTCGTGCTGTCTTGCCCCAAGGTCTGGGATGATGCAGCTATCTTGGTCGGCCGGCGATCTCCTGCACTAAAACCCACCGGTGTGATAGGAGCCAATGGCCCTCCGGTATTCAAGTTAGATTCAAAGTGATTTTGGTGTTGGAGGGAGAGATATTCAGGGTTGTGTGTATGCGTACCTCTGAAGGGGCTTCATCCTCCCCTTGTATGTTTGCATGGGAGTGGTAGGTGGCTTCTCCACGTGGCAGCCTCTGGCTGGCGGGCCAGAGTGGTGTCGAAGCAGTGTCAGAGCACTCGAGAGGACCACTCCCACATTCCAGGGTGGCGTGTGTCAGAATGGTGTTGGAGGCGTGGCGATTGTTGTAAGTACATGCCACACCCACGCCCCTGGTGCATGCCAGGGCGGCCGGTGTCAGAAGTGGACCCTACTGGCGTGGTCGGTCGCCGACCCGACTAGTGAGTGACTATGGGCGTCCACTCGGCTCGGGAAGGCGAGGACGATCATCATCGGCAGACCAGGTATACTGAGCTCAGATTTCGGCCTAGTCAGGAAATCATCATCACCAGATGCCCCCAATTCATCTGGCCGCCCGTTCGGGTCAGAGGAATTCCATCAGACGGTCTGACCATGAAACACGGAGCGCATTTATAGCGAGGGCGGCGCAATAATGACGGGAGTTGTCGCGTCGCTTCGCCTGCCCCCACGTGGCAGTGGGAGATTGGCCGTCAGTAGTCGAAAAAACAGGTTATTTTTCAGCCGTTGATGTCCCATTGTCGCAGGCCATCTGGGCCGTTGATTTCAAAGGTGTAGGGGGAGTTTTGTAAGGCGGTTGCCCCCATTTTCGGCCTCGTTACTTTTTACCAAATACGCAGAGAGAGAGATAGAGAGAGAAACTCAACTCACTTCACCGTTGCCTACGCCACCATTGTCGTCTTCATCATCTCCGGCCAGCCAAAGGGTGCCATTCTTCTGGTTTCGCAGCCGGTTTGTTTCAGAAATCACTGCCAGTGCTTCGAAACGTGGTAAGATTAGCCCTCTGGTTGTATGTATTGGTTTATTACTCGCTGCGTGTCTGTGTTTGAGGGAACAGGCCAGATTCCCGCCTTTCAAGGTTTGTTGACAGGGCGGAATTCTTAGAATCCGTTCTTGGGGATTTGTGTGAGTTGTTTAGGCCAGTGTTTGATAGGTTTGAGGGTTGTAGGCCCCTTGTGACTATGTCGAACCCGGAGGGGGTTAGTTCGGACTCAGAAGGGACCGATTCCAATGGGTACCAAGTCAAGAGGCGTCAGACCCAGGAGAAGGCCTCTGTGGGGGACTCCGGGGGGTCCCAAGGAGTTCCCAATTCAGGGGAGGTCGGAGCTACTCACTCTAGAGTTGGGGAGGAACGGGACCAACCCGTTGAGGTTACTGCCCGAGCCATAGAGGTCGAACCTGGAGAGGGGGAGGAAGAGGATGGCCCCGGGTATGGAGCGAAGAGGGTGGCTTCCACTCTCGATAGGGGGAAGATCGCCACCCTTCGGTGAGTGTACCAGATCCCAAAAGGGGTAAGGTGTAGGGTTCCCAACTCTAGGGATCGGGAGCAAGGGGAGATAGCAATCTTTGAGGGCGCACTGGCTGGCAGTCTTCGTGTGCCGTTCCCCCGGCCAATCAGAGAGATTCTGCAGAGGTTGCGCCTCGCCCCTGGACAGCTTTCGCCGAACGCCTGGCGGATCATGGCTGGTTGTATGGTCCTCTGGCAGATCGTCCATGGGAAGGACGTGACGCTAGAGGATTTCTCGTATTGTTACATGCTGGCCGAGCGCGGGAAGGGGTACTGGTACTTCTCAGGTTGGTCGACAGTGCTCAATCTGGTCGGCGAACTTCCTTCTTTACACAAGAACTGGAAGGACCGGTTCTTCTTCATTAGCAGAGAGGGCTGGGAGTTCTACCCCTGGGAGACAGACTTCTCCGCTCGGATCCCCAGGCAATGAGGTCATTCGAGTAAGAAGGGTATGTTCTCTTCCTCCCTTCTTGTTTCGTGTTTGTTGCATGCGTTGCCCATTCTAACTTGCGTGTCCTACGGGTGTTGGGTCGGGTTAAGCCCCTTCTGTCTGCCGAGCACAAGGCAGCTGTAGAACAGGTCCAGGAGTACGAGTTTTGGACTGCCAAAGACTTGGTGTCTGTTGAGGCGCTTGCCCTATACCTTTTGGGACCCGAACCGAGTAGAAAGGCCTTGGCTGCAAAATGTGAGAGGAGTGAGTACATTTTTATTTTTATTATAATGGTCGTTCTCTAACCTTTCTGGCTACTCTTTGCAGATCGCCAGTCCGCTATCGTTACCCAAGCTGACACTGCGGTGGTTCAGCCCGGTTCCAAGACATCTAAGCCAACATCCGAGCTAACCGAGATGAGCTTCGACATCAATTACTTGGCTAGAAAGAGGGCAGCGGCGGCCGGCGCTTCGGGATCGAAGCGTTAGAAGACCGCTGAGGCTACCAAAGAGCTCCCACCTCCCCCTCCTCTCCCGAAGAAGGCGTCCCCTCAAAAGGGGAAAGGTCAAGTTTCTGTGGTCGTTAGGCCTCCACGGGGGTATCTTGAGGGTTCTCAGCCAAGGGGCGGCGCGGTCGTCCCGGCGGACTCCTAGGCTTGCGCCAGTTCGATTGCTGTTGCCTCGACCAATGTCATTGACAGCTCGAACACGGCTTAGGAAAGGGCGGTAGAGGCGGTAAGGTCGTCGGACATCACGAGGCTGGCCAAGCATCCTAACTCGCGGTTGGTCAGGGACGCCAACCATAACCTGTTCAAGGTGTGCTTCTATGTGGTTAGCATTCTATTCTTCATCGTCTTTCATGTAATGTAAGTTCTAACCACTCGGCTTGCCAGGGTCATGGCCTTGGGCCACCGGTTGGGAACTTCAGAGAAAGCCCTCCAGGAAGAGAAGGCTGCCAGCTCGGCGCTCATCCAGGAGGTCCAAACGCTGAAGGGCGACGTCTCGACCGCTCAGGCAGAAAGAGATTCAGCTCTTGAGGAGCTTCAGTCGGCTCAGGCCGACAACGAAAGACTCGCTAGGCAGGCTAACAAGCTACTTCTGAGCTTCTCGGCCGAGGAGGCAAAAAGGCATGATCTGGAGAAGACTGTGGCGGCCCACAGCGAGGAGCTCAAAAGGGTAATGGCCGAAGCCGTTGAGGAATTCAAGAAAGGGGATGACTTCCAGGCCTTACTGGAGCCTACTTTTCTCATGGGCTTCGAGGTGGCTCGGAAGCAGGCATCCAAGAAGTATCTCGAATCGGACTTCTCGGGCCTGGACCCCCTTGATGGGATCGCGCCCGTGGAAGGCTAGGATGCTACTGACCGGGTGGTTGAAGAAGGGGCCTAAGCGGATGCTGCTGGAGAAGGCCAAACCGCTGAGACTCAGTCAGAGGCCACTGTTGGTGATGAGGTCGGGGATGCTCAGTGCACCGACGCTGAAGGACAAACTGCTGAGCACGCTCAGGCTTGAAGGCAGCTCAGGCCCTCCTGTTCTTCTTTTGTAGTTCCCTTTTTTTTTTTTTTTTGTAAGGGGCATCTTGCCTTTGTACATCTTATTGATTTAATAAAATTACCTTTTGTTTTTAAACTTTGTACTTGCTACATTTTCAGAACGTTTGGTGGGAGTGATTTGTAGGTAGAGTGCTTGTAAGTACTAACGAGGACTTGACCGACAACTATAGCCAAACAAATCTAATAACTGGCTTTGCTCGGCGCTTGGTCGGGCAGACTTAATTTCTATTCCATTGCCGATTTAAGGCCCTCTAGATCTGCTCGGCACTTGGCCGAGCAGATTCAATTTCTGTGCCATCGCCACTCAAGGCCTTGGCTCTGCTCGGCACTTGGTAAAGCATATTCTACGGTGCTATTGCCACTTAAGGTCCTCTGGCTCTGCTCGGCATTTGGCCGAGCAAATTCTATTTCTGTGCCATTGCCACTCAAGGCCCTCTGGCTCTGCTCGGCACTTGGCCGAGCAGATTCAATTTCTGTGCCATTGCCACTCAAGGCCCTCTGGCTCTGCTTGGCACTAGGCCGAGCAGATTCTATTTCTGTGCCATTGGCACTTTAAGGCCCTCTGGCTCTGTTCGGCACTTGACCGAGCAGATTCTATTTCTGTGCCATTGCCACTTAAGGCTCTCTGGCTCTGCTCGGCACTTGGCCGAGCATATTCTATTTCTGTGCCATTGCCACTCACGGCCCTCTGGCTCTGATCGACATTTGGCTGAGCAGATTTAACGTCGATTCCTCGCAAGTAGATAAATCCAAGGTCCATACATATGAAAAATTTTGCTGAACAGTCGCTTTTATTGATATTCGGGAGAATTACAAGTAGGAGCCTTTCAAAAGTAGTACTTCCTTAGATGTTCTGAGTGCCACGGGTGCGAGAGCTCCTTGCCTTTTGAATTCTTTAACCGGTACGTCCCATTCCTAGTACTGCCGATCACCTGGTAGGGTCTTTCCTAATTGGGTTCGAGCTTGCCCTTTCTGGGATCCTTGGTGGACTGGTTGACTCTTTTCAAAACAAGGTCTCCGGTCGTGAAGTCTTTTGGCCGAACTCTAGAGTTGTGGTACTGGCGCATCTTCTGTTGGTAGGTTGCCACTCTCATGGCTGTCTGTAGCCTCCTTTCCTCCAATATATCTAAATCCATATTCAGAGCCTCGCCGTTGGTCATGGGGTCAAACCGCACCGTTCTGGGGTTGGGGAGACCGATCTCTACTGGGATGACGGCTTCGGTGCCGAAGGTAAGTGAGAACGGTGTCTGCCCTGTGGACACTCTCTCTGTCGTTCTGTAGGCCCAAAGGATATTGTGAAGCTCCTCTGCCCACAGGCCCTTGGCCTTCTCCAACTTCGTCTTGAAGATCTTCAATAGGGACCGGTTGATGACTTCAACTTGGCCGTTTGCCTGAGGGTGCTCTAGGGACGAGGCATGGTGGCTTATCCCTAGGTCAGTGCATAATTTGTTGAACTGTCTACCTTCGAACTGCTTCCTGTTGTCCGTGATGACAACCTTGGGAATTCCGAACCTGCACACAATATTCTGCCACAAAAACTTCTTCATCTTCTCCTCCGTAATTGTCGGCAGGGCCTCTGCCTCCGCCCACTTTGTGAAGTAGTCGATCGCCACTACTGCAAATTTGGTTTGTCCTTTGCTGAGCGGTAGTGGTCCCACGATATCGATCCCCTATTGCGCAAATGGCCAAGGGGTCTGGATCGGGGTTAGCTCCTGCGAGGGTAATCTTGGGATACTGGCGAATCGTTGGCACTTGTCGCACTTCTTAACAAATTCCTAGGCATCTTTCTCCATAGTGGGCCAATAATAGGCCGTTCGCAAAATCTTCTTAGCGAGAGACCGAGCGCTGGAGTGGTTCCCACACACACTTTCGTGAACCTCCCACATTATGTAGTCCGCCTCTTCTCCGTTGGCGTAGCGAAGCAACGGCATGGTGTGCCCCCTTTTGTATAGTATTTCGTCCTGTATGAGGTATCTGCTCGAACGGTATTGAATCCGCCTCGCCTCATTCTGGTCTTCTGGCAGGGCTCCGTTCTCCAAGTAATTCCTAATCTGGCTCATCCATGAGGATTCGGGCACAATCTGGTCGACTTTTGTGCTCTAGATGCTCGGTGAATCAAGAATTTCAATTGGGACATTCGGGTCGGGCTCGTTGGATGAGGCTATCCTGGCCAGTCGGTGTGCCTCCTCATTATCCAATCTCGGGACACGTTCCAAGAGTATCTTCGTGAATCTTCTAGCCAGGCTCTTCGCCACTTGGTAGTACTGCTTCATGTTGTCTTCTCTTGTCTCGTACTCTCCCTGAACCTGCTCCACTACAAGCTGAGAGTCGCTTTGGACAACTATCTGTTCGACCCCCATTCGCCGAGCCATCCTGAGACCGGCAATGAGTGCTTTGTATTTAGCGACGTTGTTGGTGGCGGGAAACTTGAAGTGGAGTGCGTATTCCATCTTGTAGCCGTCGGGGGTAACGAGGACCACGCCAGCACCACTAGAATCATGAGTGGAAGAACCATCAACATTCAAGACCCAGTAACCGTCAAATGGGTCGGCTTCTGGGGTGGCAGGGGGCGGGTTAGTGAATTCTGCAATGAAATCTGCAGCAGCTTGCCCTTTGATCGCTAGTCGGGGACGGTAGTGGATGTCGAATTGGCTAAGTTCAACGGACCATTTCACCAATCGCCCTGACGTTTTGGGCTTGTGTAGGATGTTCTTGAGTGGCTGGTCAGTGAGTACCACAATCGTGTGGGCTTGGAAGTAGGGCCGCAGGCGCCGGGCTACAGTTACCAGCATGAGGGCCATGAGTTCCATCCTCGGGTACCGCTCTTCTGCTCCATGCAAGGCACGACTGGTGTAGTATACTGGCTTTTGGATCCCCCCTTCTTCCCAGACGAGAGCTGAGCTCACTACTGTCGCCGACACAACCGAATAGAGAAACAACTCCTCCCCCGGGACAGTTTGGCTGAGCAATGGGGCTGAGCTCAGGTGTTGTTTGAGTTGACCAAAAGCTGTTTCACACTTCTTATTCCACTCGAACGCCTTGCGTAGGATCTTGAAGAACGGCAGACACTTGTCAGTGGACCGAGAGATGAACCTATTTAGGGCAGCAACACGTCCTGCCAGGCGCTGAACGTCCTTTGTCGTTTGGGGCGCCTGCATGTCGATGATGGCTTAAATCTTCTCTGGGTTGGCCTCAATCCCCCTCTATGACACCATGAAGCCTAGGAACTTGCCCGAGGCGACGCTGAGGCACACTTGGCGGGGTTGAGTTTCATTCGCTACTTGCGGAGTGTTTGGAATGTCTCTTCGAGGTCCCGCAGGTGGTCTGTGGCCTCCTTGCTCTTCACCAACATATCATCCACATAGACCTCCACATTACGGCCAATCTATGACTTGAACATGAGGTTGACCAACCACTGGTACGTGGCCCCTGCATTCTTTAACCCGAACGGCTTGACGTTGTAGCAATAAAGCCCCCGGTCTGTAATGAAGGCCGTGTGCTCCTAGTCGCGCTCCGCCATCCGAATCTGGTTATATCTTGAAAAAGCATCCACAAAGGTTAGCATTTCATACCCCGCAGTAGAGTCGACGAGGAGGTCGATGGTCGATAGTGGAAAGCTGTCCTTGGGGCATGCTTTGTTCAGATCGGTGAAGTCAACACACATCCTCCACTTCCCGTTGGACTTCTTTACCATGACAACGTTCGAGAGCCAAGTGGGATAGTGCGCTTCCCGGATGAACTTTGCCTGCACCAGCTTTTCCACTTCTTCTGCAACTGCATCGTTCTTGTCTGGTGCAAAGTTCCTCCGCTTCTGCTTGACCGGCCTGGCCTCAGGGTCGATGTTCAAGTAGTGAGCCGCTACTTGTGTGTCAATACCGGGCATGTCTTCATAAGACCAGGCGAACACATCCTCATTATTTCTTAGGAACGCCCGCAGTTGTTGCTTCAACTCCTCTGGTGCGGCAGCCCCTATCCTCACTGCTCGGTCCTGCCCCGGTTACCCAACCAGGACATTTTCCAGGTCTTCAGCTGGCTCTCCCCTTCTGATTTCTTCCTCATCCCTCGGCTCGAGCTCTTCGATGACCAAGGTCTCCCCGCTGGGTTCTCCTTTGAGGGAGGCCATGTAGCAATTCCGTGCTTCCTTCTGGTCACCCCTTGCACATCCGACCCCAGTGTCGGTCGGGAATTTAATTCGAAGATGATACGTAAAAGCGACCGCCTTGAACTGGTTCAGGGTGGTTCGGCCAATGATGGCGTTGTATGTAGAAAGGCAATCCATAACCAGAAAGTGCACCATCTTCGTTGTCCGGTATGGTTCCTCTCCAAGGGTTACTGGTAGGGCGGTGGACCCGAGAGGGGCCACCCGGTCCCCGGTGAAGCCGACCAGGGGACAGTTAACTGGTTTCAATTTCTCTTGGCCAATCCGCATTTTTTCGAAGGCACCCTGAAATAGGATATCTGCTGAGCTCTCGCTGTCGACTAGAATTCTCCAAGTTTTGAAGTTGGAGATCATCGCCGAGACGACCAAGGGGTCATCATGTGGTTGGTGCAGCTCAGTTGCCTCTTCTTTTGTGAACATGATCACAGGACCTTCGGTCTTCGTCTTCTTGCTGGCAGCCCCGACCAACATTACTTCTACTCCGGTTCGGATGTCCCGAACGTGTTTCTTCCTTGCCGAAGAGGATTCCTCTCCTCCAGCGAATCCTTCAGCAATGACCTTTATCTCTCCGATGGACTTGGCGATTGTTTTGGTTCGTGCTGGACTGCGTTGTTCCGCCCGTGCTTGGTCTCGATTGGCCATGTAGCGGCTAAGCCTCCCCCGTTTGATCAGATCTTCGACCTGCTACTTCAGGTCGATACAGTCCTCCGTGTCGTGGCCATGGTCATGGTGGAACCGGTAGTATTGCCTCTTGTTCCTCATACCCGACGGCGTCTTCAAAGGCTCGGGCCATTTCAGGTCCGGGTCGTCTCTGATCTCCATCAGTACATCCTTTAATTTCGTCGTGAGGGGGGTGAACGTTCGATCGAGATCGTGATAGTGCTCGCGCCTCTCTTCTCCCCTGTTCCTCGCCCAGTTGCTATTTCGGCTCGTCTTGGTCTCCCTCTCGTAGTTCGATGTTCCGCTTGATCGCTTCTTCTCAGAGCATGAACCGTCCCCTTCGTCATTATCTTGCCTTGTGCTCATGGCATCCTCCGCGTTTATATGCTTCTAAGCACGGAGCATTAACTCTGCCATATCCTAGGCCGCTCTCTTTGATAGGGAAAAGAGGTGTTTCCCACTTCCCAGGCCACTCATGAACGCCGTGACAGCCACCTTGTCATCCACGTCGTCCATGGCCAGCGTCTCTTGGTTGAGCCTCCCAACATACTCCCGTAGTGTCTCCTCCTTCTTCTGCCTCACCGTCAGCAAGTATGCCGCAAGCCGCCTTTGTCGTTGGGCCCCGATGTAGTGGCTTACAAAGAGCTTGTTGAGTTCCTTGAAGGTGGAGACCGTCGCCGGCTTTATTTTGTTAAACCAAGTCTGTGCCGAACCCTTCAGCGTGATGGGGAATGCTTAGCATATGATCTCGTCCGGCACCGCTTGCAGGTGCATGAGTGCTCTGAATGTTTCTAAGTGGTCTATCGGGTCCTTGGAACCATCGAACGCGTCCAAGGTCGGCATTTTAAACTTTGGGGGGAGTGGAAATTCCATCACCTTCTGCGTGAATGGGGAGGCCGTTCGGCCAATGAGGGCGTCCACGGTGTTCGGAGTTTTTGCTTCCACCGCTGCTAACACTCCAGCCATTTGGGCTTGCACGGCTTTCAGTTGCTCGTCCCAAGCATGGAAGCTCTTCGGTTTGTCGCCTACCATCTCCGTCCTCAATGGAATGGCGTGGCTCGTTTGTGCTTCGTCGACATTGGGCTCGCGGCAAAGTAGAGGGTCCTCAACCCGCCCTCCATTACCGTTTTCGCCGCCGTTGGGGAGAGCAGACGGATCCTTGTCAACCTCCTGCTCTTGTTGTTCTTCGGTCAGCGGGTCGGGCTGCGGTGGAATCTCTAATGGAGGAGGAGGAGGAGGGTTTTGTTGGAGTAACTCCACATTTTGACTGACCAACTGCTGCATGCGGGCCATCATGTCAGCCATCGTCTTCTCCAAAGCGGCTATCTTTTCTGCACTAGAATCAGCCATTAAGGTTCCTTCAGGGAGGGTGCTAATCCCAGACCTAGTCAAGACCATGAAAAGCCACGAGAGAAGTCTTTCCCACAGACAGCGCCAGCTGATGATGTAGCAATCTCGTGCTGACTTGCCCCCAGGTCTGGGATGATGCAGCTATCTTGGTCGGCCGGCGATCTCCTGCACTAAAACCCACCGGTGTGATGGGAGCCAATGGCCCTCCGGTGTTCAAGTTAGATTCAAAGTGATTTCAGTGTTGGAGGGAGAGATATTCAGCGTTGTGTGTATGCGTACCTCTGAAGTGGCTTCATCCTCCCCTTGTATGTTTGCATGGGAGTGGTAGGTGGCTTCTCCACATGGCAGCCTCCGGTTGACGGGCCAGAGTGGTGTCGGAGCAGTGTCAAAGCACTCGAGAGGACCACCCCCACACTCCAGGGTGGCGTGTGTCAAAACGGTGTTGGAGGCGTGGCGATTGTTGCAAGTACACGCCACACCCACGCCCCTGGTGCATGCTAGGGCGGCCGGTGTCAGAAGTGGGCCCTACTGGCGTGGTCGGTCGCTGACCCGACCAGTGAGTGACTACGGGCATCCACTTGGCTCGAGAAGGCGAGAACGATCAACATCGAACGACTAGGTATACTGAGCGCAGATTCCGACTTGGTCAAGAAATCATCATCACCACTTCCCATTGATAGAGAGCGTAGCTTTGCTTCGACCATCAAGCACCACATTAATGGCAGAAGCCGAGAGAGCAACAAGTCGGGCATAGAGTACTTGCTCATCTGGTTGAACTTCTTGCATGTAAATGGCTTCCACAAAATCTCCAAATTTCCTGTTAGTGTATAATACCAACATCATTTAAAGTCACTAAAGTAAGCTGCATACCAATAACCTATATATATATATATATATGAAAAACCATACTCTTACAGAAAACCAATATAGAAAATCCCACCAAAATTATGTCCCAATGATATTTTTGTAATTAAGACTACTATTATGGATGTTTTGCTTTTAAAAACATTTTGTCACATTATTCTGGTAATAAATTATATAAGTGTAATACAATACAAATTGAGAATTCATACAGATCATACAGAAATGACCCGTACAAATGAGAGTCTTTCACTTTAAAACAAAATATTCATCATAATAACTGTTAATTATTAAACTGTCACTGTCACATCATTCTGGTGGGAGTTTTTATACAAATTTTTTTGTAAGAATGACATTTTTCCGTATATATATATATATACACAGAGAGAGAGAGAGAGAGAGAGAGAACCTGGTGAAGAAGTCTCTAACTTCATCTTCAGATATAGAGTATCCTTTAGAGAATGTCAAGAAGATAGTCCGATCATCCAGTGGAACTTCCTTCTCTTCCTCGGCGACGGCCAGGTTAATATTGCCCAACAACTCACCGAGTTCATCGTTCAAAAATTCCCGCTGCTTTGTCAGATCGTAAGGATCATGAACATTAACATTCACCAAGGACACTGCATTGCTAGGAACTCCAATTATATCCGAGGAGAAGCCATGGTTATTCAGAACTGGTGCAACATGAGAGATCACTCCAGGATAGAATGGAGCAATGAAATTCTCCTGCTCGGCAACTCCGGTACCGTTCGCCACCAACGGTGGCGCTGTAACAACATAGTTTGCAAAAGTCTGTCTAAATATGTCTTCAAATGCTCTAACGCAAACCTCGTTCACAATCTTACTAACCCCACAAAGGACTCCGATCCGGTTTTCGTGAAAAAATCGAAGCCCAATATCGCTCCCCACCATGCTTCGAAGTAAAGGAAGGTCATTTCCTTCTTGATCAAACCAAACCTATCACTCTCCACGCATTTCAAGCATGTCACCGTCTCGTCCGCCAGTGTGTTAACTAAAGAAGCAGGCAACGACAGCGTTTTCTTCACTAGAAGGTAATCGTGGCCGCTTCTTTCCAGACATAGCCAAAGTGCCATGACTTGCATGGACTCGGCGGGGTCTCGCCGGAGGCCAAGGATCAGCAGGGAGTATAGAATGCGATCGATGGCGTGAAAATCGTTGAACTCTTCGTTGGTGATTGGGCCACAAGAAAATGGAGTACTGAGAGAGGAAGGCGAAGAAGCCATTGTTTGGTGGGTGCTGGAGTTTCTCTGAAGAAGGGTGTGAATTATATAGTTGAAGAATGGGTTTCATGGGTAGCCTTTGAGAGGTGACTGTTGGGGACGAAGCGATTTTTCGAAGAGGCGCCATTGAAGAGTATAAGGAAAGCGCGAGGGCTTCCCTACTGGAGTTTCAGATGCAATGGTTCATTATACATACATATATATATACATGTCGTATTTATCATGTACACGTAAACTCAAATTTGTATATACTGGTTGTGATGTTCTCGTTAAGCCATGTTTGAATCTTGAGTTTGTGGAATGAAGGAAAGGAAAAGTGAAAAAATAAAAAAAAATGAGTGAAAAGCTAAATTTATTTATTTTTATTGGGTTAGAAGTATGAGAAAAATGAATAAGTATTTCTCAAATATATTTCCTTTTTTATTCGGTTAATATATATAAATCAATTCATTTCTATTTTTTTTCCTTTTTTCTTTTCCTTTCATTTCCATGCACAAAATTCAAAACCTAAAAATTACATCATTATTATTTCCAGTTAGTATTAGGGATAGAAAAACTTAGTGGGAGACTTGATGGACCAATATGGCAGTTTATAAATTAATAAGATAATAACATCATAAATTAATTAAGATTATATAGTTGATTAATCAAAAAAATATTATATAGTAGATTCGAATTTGCAAAAAATGGCAGTATTATCTTGCCTTTCCATATAATAAAAAAAAAAAAAAAAGAAATTCATGTTAGTTTATTTGCATGTCACATGTCATTATTTGATAGAAATGAATATCGAATACTCAGTATTACTTAACCACTAAACTATTTTTTCTTGTTTTGTTTTTTGTGTTCGGCTTCACGCTACTTCAGGCAACTCATTTTTGGGATTAGATGCGCCAAAACCTAGGCTATAAAAATTTGATATAACAAAAATACTTTAACCAAATGAACTTCAACACGTGTGTGGAATCCGGATTCATTGAGGAAAAGGAAAAGAGAATGACAAGAAGAACAATTTCAAATTCTATGCTTTTGTTTAGTTACATTCGAAAAATAAGAAAGATATGAATAACTATTTATCAATAACAAAGTAAAGATAAATGAGTTAATATACTTTCATCACTCATTTCTTTTTTATTTTCTTTTACCCATTATATTTTCTTAGGTCCTTAACAACCAGACAATAAGAGTAATTTTATTTATCAGCTCTTTTCCTTTTCTCTCTGTAAATTTAGGATCCAAAAACAATATAAGTTTAAAACCCTGTTCAGCGGAGACTTAAAAACAGTGCAGCATTTATACTTAACTAATTTGCAAATGACCTATGGTACGTAAGAAATTTTGATGTTCAAGAACTCCGATCACCGTTCCTTTATTCAACATGGAATCTATTCACAACAATTCTTCCATTTTTCATATAAAGGAAAAGAAAAAATTATAAACCTTGCACGAGGAACTTTGATCAAGGGGTTATTTCAAGGAGTTCTTCCACCTACAAAATCCATTGATATTGGGCATGCTCAGGCATGGACTTAAAGCCTTGAGTCGTAGGGGTTTGCATTGGAATAAAGGTCTGGTCCCTCATTTAACGAGATACATGCGTCCTTTGAGTGCGACTCATAAAGTATGAAATTATTGAAAATTATTTGGGATGCATGCATCCTTTGGGGTGAGGCCCATAAAGTGCAGAATTATTGAAAATTACTTAGATGTACACGTTCTTTGGGTGTGGCTCATAAAGTGCGGAATTATTAAAAATTATTTGAAATGCACGCGTCCTTTGGAGTGAGGCCCACAAATGGTGAAATTATTGAAAATTATTTAGGATGCACATGTCCTTTGGGTGCGACCCATAAAGTGCAGAATTATTGAAAATTATTTGGGATGCACGCGTCCTTTGGGGTGAGGTCCATAAAATGCTGAATTATTAGAAATTATTTGGGATGCACGCATCTTTTGAATGGGGCCCATAAAGTGCGGAATTATTAAAAATTATTTGGGATGCACGCATCATTTGGGGTAAGGCCCATAAAGTGCGGTATTATTAGAAATTATTTGGGATACACGCGTCCTTTGAGTGATGGCTCATAAAGTGCGGATGAGATTGTTGGTTGATGGCTCATAAAGTGCGGATGAGATTGTTGGTTGACTGGCATCCCCTCCTCGGTACGACCGGTTATGCATGCAAGCACTTGCATTGGGTTGGACTTGGGTGATTCCTAGTATTTTTATTTATTTATTCATTTATCATTTCAATTTTTGGTCCTATAGGGTTAACTTGATCTTGTTAATGTTGAGAAGTAGATGATACTTTTGGTGACAGTGTTTTGACAGAGAATGCTGACGTATGATGATGCTTAATTTGTAGATGTTCAATTTATTGTAGACTATATCATTGTATATATTTGTTATGTAAATGTAAATATTACCTAATGCCGTGGTAGATTGAAATTGGTTATACTATGATAATTGTACTATACCTGTAAATGTGGAGAATACCAGGTATATGATTTGAATCTTGTTTAGCATTAATTTAATATTTGATAAATTTGTGTGCTTGGTTCATAGTGCTTGGAGTTGGGTTGAGAGTTAAATTTGGGATTTGCATTCTATATATTTTCAGGTATCTTTATTGTATACTTGCACATGTCACCTCATATCTCTTTACTTTATAGCATAACCTCCTACTGGACCGTGGTGTGCTCACCCCACTACAGTTGCTGGTGGAACCCCGAGCAAGCAAGATTGGTGGCCTGAGAGATGTAGCAGTTGAGTCCTTAGATCTTAGTTTGACCCTATATTGTTGTATATTTGCGTTTTAATTATTCTTCTTTTATGTTGTATTATATTTTTATATTTTCACTTTAGCTTTAATTTAGATTTCATTCGGAGGTTTGTATTATTATTCTGTTACATTCGGAGTGAATACTATGACTTAGTTCTTCTTGTGGTTTGGTTTGGAGGATGGGTTGTGGATATAGGAATATTGGATATGAGTTTGGGATGTGATTGAAATTTGAATATTTTGAGAATTGTTATTTTATGTAAAGCCAGGTTTTAAACAAGTTTTTATTAAACTTGATTTGTTCAAAATACGAATGAACCCACGTAGTTTTGTTTTAGAAAATTTTAAAATAAAAAAAATTGTTTTTAAGTTGAATTTCTAAACCTATTTTGACTAAACTTTGACGTGGATCATAATTTTGACTTTGACTTTTCAACGCTATATTTTTTATTACTTAAAAATCGACTTTTCTAAAATTGGAGCCTGACAACTTAGTATCAGAGCATTGGGTTCGAATACCCGGTGACTGTGAGAAGAGGATTTGCCTCGATGTGGGTTTGCATGTGTGTGTTTCATGCATAGCGTGTGCTTGGTTGATTACAATTGATATTATTTTGTGTACTATAGATGTGCTGAGGATACTTGAATAAATGAGATGGATTATATGATAAATGTGTGGAATTGAAGGTGTGTATGTGATATTTGCTCTATGTAATGTGTATGATATATTGTGTCGTATTTGAAAATGTTGGGAAAGTGGTAACCTACTTTGTGCAATGTGTTAGGAATACAATGGCATGATGTGAGTATAAATTGGTAAAAAGTGATATACTTGGAGTGTATTTCATATTGTAGAATTGTTAAATTTGCAATGGGAATGTATGTGAAATTATGAGATATGTTTAACTTGCTTATTGCTAAAGCGGAATTGCAAGAATTTGGATGTGGGCATTAGGGAGATCAAATAAGAGAATCTCCTTGTTTCGACAATATTTTGTTTAAACTCGTTATCTTAAAGATACTAGTGCTTGAAAGGTTGTATGCATAAAAATTGTAAATATTGAGACTTACTTGCTATAGTTTGGCATTTGTTATTTGAAATTTTATAATGATTATTAGCTTCGAAAAGTTTGATGACATTATAAATGTTAAAATTAGGAGTGGAGTACAATTTAGATTATCTGCAATTTATAATATGTGGTGATAAAATATGATGGCATATTGTTTAATACATTTGTTAAAATTGGATTTTGTGTAATGGTTGTATCCTAACTCTCACAACTCCCTAACACTTTTGTACTTTTTAAAACTATTTCAATGGGAAATACTACTTCAAGTTAGCTTTATTTTGATTTATCATGAGTTTGCTATGGATTGAAATTAATAGAGTTATGTGGCTTTTGTTTCAAGAAGTCAGAATCTGACCAGCTTGTATTGTTTTGATCATAACTCAATGTGTAACTAATATTTTTTAAAGTAGACATGAGGTAGATCATTTTTGAAGATTTTCAAGATTTTTGGTCTTGTATATTTTCATAAAATGAATTTTTAAGTTGAGGCTAATGTGAAGAAAAATTTTCCTTTGCTGAATAATTTCTTTAGTTAACATACTTGTGTTATTTTTGATAATTTCTTTATAAAAAAAAATGGCAAGACGAAAAGAGATACATGCTTGTGTAGATGCATGGGGTTAAACGAATTATATAAATCAGTGTGTTGTGTACAATATGCATACTTGATACGTGAGGTGTACTATCGGTACGTTAATTTTAAGTCGAATTACGTAGTATAATTACAAAATGACTTGAGTGCTGTCAAAGATTGTGTGTATACTAGTTTGTGACTAGAAGCATCAATTTATGTGTCTTCTGTATTGTGTGAGTTTATATTCAAAACGCGGTAGTTATATGAGAAATCGATTCAAGCGACAAAATATGTGTTCATAGATTGTGAACGGATTATCAAGATGGTAATGAAACAAGCAGAGTTGAGTATTTATGGCCCTACTTTAGGGACACCATTGTATTCCACTGTGCTACCAGGTATATTTTGTGTTTGAGTGCTTAACTTGGGTGTTATTAAATTCTAGGGCGTTGTATTCATTCGTTGCCGCATTGATTGTGTGACTGCTAGAGGTAGAGGTGGATCAGTTAATTATGTTTCTAGTTTCAAGGACGAAACTATTTTCTTAGTTTGGGAGGATGTAGTGACCCGGTCAAATGGGTCAAAAAGGTGATTTGGTATTTTTGTAATTATGAAAACATTTGGAGGGCATTTTGGTAAATATATCTAAAAAATTTTTAAAAAAAATCTTTCTTTTCTCTTTCTCTTTCTCTCTTGTGCACGACGACTGCAGCGGCAGCTCTTTGTCTTTCTCCCTTTTTTTTTTCCTCAACCAGTTTCCTCCATTATCACCAAGCTAGAACAAGTTTTTTGGTATTGCTTCTTTAGGGTTATTTGTTCTACTCATCGAAGCCTATGCGGTGGTTATTTTGGTTCGTAATTTTGACAAGGTCGAATTCTTGCCCTAGGTTCAATCTTCAACGAGGGAGTCCTGTACGGAAACCAAGAAGTGGAAAAAGATTGGCTCAACTTTGCCTTTCATTCATAGCCACACGGATCTGAGAAGTATCAAGATTCAAAGGGTTACTCTGTTTGTGAAACATGTATGCCTAGAGATCTGCTCCGATCTGCTCCGTACTGTTTTGATTTGTTCCGAGCTTCTTCGATCTGCGCCGAATGCTTCAATCTACTCCGAACTATACCGATCTACATCAAGGTGCTTGATGTTGGGATTGTGTGGTGGAAAATGAAAAAAGGCTATGAAAACCCCATTGGGTAACCACGCATAGGTCTATTACTAGACTTGGTTCTTGAATACTTTTCTACGTGGTTTCTTTCACATTTTTCTCATATTCATTTTGAGCTTCACGACTTGGCAAGCTCTCGAGGTGATTGGTGGTGTGATTTTGGACTTAGAGGTGTTTGTAGAATTGCCCAAGCCAATATATGCTTAATGAATTGTAGATGCAAGAGCAAGCACGAAAAGGGCATGGAGAGAGAGGCAGCGTTGCAAACCCATATTGTTTTCTGTTTTCAGAGCTTATAAGTGTGGATTACATAGATGGATCGAAGTAGATTGAACTCCAAATTGTTCACCTTATTTGTGGACAATCTTCCACTGGATATGAACAATGACTGGCTGAGTAGGATATTCATGAAATGTGGCAAAGTAGTTGACAGCTTTGTGCCCAGAAAAATTAGGAAGGGTAGCAATATGAGGTATGGTTTCATTCGCTACACAAATAAATGGGAAGCTGATAAAGCCATAGATATGCATAATGGTATATGGTTGCTTTACCACCACATGTATGTCAACCATGCTCTATATGATTGCCAAAATAGGCGTTCATTGAAGGCAGACTTGGTAAAATCGAATAACAACTCCTGGAAAGCAGAGAATACTCTGATGAAGAATGATGTGAAAAAAAGTTTCAAGCAAGTAGTGGAAGGAATCATAGCATCACAACCTAGTGATTATCCTAGAATGAAGACAAAAACAATAGTGGCTGAAGAAGTAAATGGAGATTGGCTCAAACATTGCTCAATAGGTATTGCAAGGGATATAAATTCCATCCCTGGTATAGAAAATGCAATGATAAGTGATGGCGTATTCTTCATATCCATTAAACCCTTAGGGGGATCAAAAGTTCTAATCCAATTCTCAAGCCTGGAGGACAAAGAAGCTATGATCAACGGTGCAAAGGATTGGCTCCATAGGTGGTTCACTACAGTGAAGGGATACCTCTGCATGCCTGGAACTATGGAAACTTTAAAAAAAATAGAGAATTATGGGGCCAGACCATCAGTGTGGATGCAAACACCTCAAATAGATCAAAACTTGAATTTGGGAGAGTTTTAGTTGAAACTTCATAACACAATTCAATCTATGATAGTTGTTTCTTACAGGTTGGTAATTTCTCATACAATATTATATTAACAGAAGGTTCATTTCAGAAATTTCAAGCTTGGGAAAGCCATCCTAGCAAAGGGAAAAGTTTAAAGTCATTATCATCGGAGGACTCTGGGGATTCAGAAAAGGTCTTTGATCATGGTAGTGCATCAGATAATAGAACAAGGAGGATAATAGAACAAGGAGGAGGCATTCCATGTCAAGGTTTGAAGATCATAACCTGCACCCCTGACTCGCTCCGAAAACTACAAAATGGAGTTAGTACCCCGTAAGAGTACGAGGGTCGCGATGAAGTATAAACTGGTAATCTGGTATCGTTATCTCCCAAGGGACCTAGCCAAATATAGGCTCTAGCACTCAACTCACACTAACCTAACTTAGGATTGATTTGCAATTATGTGAGGAATTGGATCTAAAATAAAAGGACCGAAAATCTTTAGGTCTTTTATAAGGTTTTGATTTACTAAACTAGTGCAATGAAAATTAAAGCAATTAACTAGGCAATTGATTTAAATGTAAAGCAATTAAAATGGAAAACTTGGATATGATTGATTCAATTCACCAATTCACAACAAGAATTTCAATAAAGGATTTTTATAACTCAAATCAAGAATCTCACCGTGGATTCTTAATTCGGAATATTTTAACCATAAAACTTTGGGTTCATATTTAGTTGAGTGTATAAATTGCAACATTTAATAGAACCATAGAAACAAACCTAGAAATGTGTAAGATTTATACCAATCGTTGAAATGTGTATAAATATTACCAAATGAGTTATGAATCTAAGTTTTCAAATAAATCCAACACTCAACCGAATAGAACAATCCAAATCTAGGAATAAAACTTTGAAGTTCATGAATCCCCATTGAAATACTTGAAGATCCTTGGTGGATCTTCACAATCACACCCAAGATAAATCTAACTACTTGAATTCATCATAAAAGCATGTAGAAATGTAAAGAAAGCATAAAGAGAATTAAATCTAAATTTTACTACAACAATAAATCTGTTTGGTTACAAGGAAAGTGAAGGAAAATACATTACAATGAAAGAAAGTTACAATTTTTACTCCTACATTAACATTACTATTCACGGGCATTGTTCGATCGATCGGGGCACTATTCACTATTCACGGGCACTGTTCACCGATTGATCGACACTGTCACAGATTGAACGGCCGATCGAACAGTAAAACGCCCTCTCTGAAGTTTGCCAGACTGATCGATCGGTTACTATTTATCCATTCACCTTGAAAATTGATTTTGACCACCTTAGATGCTGATTCAGCCGATGCACATTAGAGGACAAATTGTAGCTCTTAAAGTCTTCTTTCCAATGGAGCAAAAATTAGCTTAATCGGACATCAGAGTAAAAAGATATTGCCAAAATACTGAGATGGGTCTGAATTTTTATGACCAATTTATTCGCCTTGAACCCGCTTTGGTTATTCTTACTTTCTTTTTGCCTTTACTAGCTTATATAACCTACAAAGTACACACAAAACATAATCAAACAAATATCTACCTAAAATAAGGAAATTAACACTAATATAAATCTAACAAAGTGCAAATTAAGAGCCTATGATTACACTTTTAGGGTGTAATCAACCCCTTTAGGGAAGAGGGAGAAATAAGGAAGAAATCTTACATTTCAACCCAAAAGGAAACCAACCCATCACTGCTAAGCCAGGTAGAAGACTTCGAGAAGCTATCCTCACTCCCACTTTCACCTCTTTCACCATGTTCCATAGGTGTGCAAAATTCAATTCTGGAAGCAAACAAAAGTAGTTGGAAGAATGACACTAATCATGAACATCATGAAGCCATTACTCCATTGGTGGCTGGGGTTGTTCCTTTAGGCATCAACACTAATAGTCACTCTTCAAACTAAAGCAGCAAAAACCAGACATTGGATAATGACCCTCTCATAGTACCAAATGCACCAAAGCAAAAGGAAACCAAGAAGGGGCAGGCAACTACTATAAAACTTAAGGAGAAGAGGAAATCAAAGTCTTTTGCTGAGCTTGGGTACAATAAAGCATATTTGAGTTTCAAATCAAGACCAAGATCAAGGGTAGCGAAAAAGAAGGAGGCCATTTCTTTATCTCTATCATCCCTTTCATCCCTACCGACTCAAAATATTCTTAACAGGAACTCAATTATACTTTAACAGTTGGAGGAAAACTTCAGAAGGAAAGCAGAAAACACCCTGTCATTAGGCAAAGCACTGGGAATAAACTTTAATGGAAAGGATGATGGTATTGTGAAGGAATTGATCAATTCTGATTGGGCGGATTTGTAAAAGTTCAAGAAAAAGAAAAAAGGATTCCAGGAGCACTAAACTAAAATTAGTTTATTGTCAAGAGAAGTGAGATGTCATGAGAATCCAATCATGGATCATAAGGGGGTTAGGCAGACTTGAAATAACAAGATTGGTAAATCACTTGTGGCTTCTCAGAGGGGCCATGGATGTCGGAAGAAGATCAGAAACTGATTGATTATATTCACAAACATGGCCAAGGAAGTTGGAGATCACTATCTAAGCGTGCAGGTTCCTGTTGTTAAGTTTTGAGTGTCTTTTGTTTCTATCTTATTTCTTGGGTGATTGGATTAGAGCTGAGGTTTTATCGTTTGATGGAAATTTCCACCTATGGTTGGCATCTTGCCAATCTTATGGTTGTTCTCTTTGCTTTATCTTGGGCTTAGGCTGGTAGTTTTCTTCTCTGTCAAGCTAATGTATGCTTTTTCAACTTTGAATCTTCCCCTTTTCCCAGCTGTATCTTCTTTCATTATCAATGAATTTTGCTTTTCAAAAAAAACAAAAAACGAGGTAGAGGGTTTCACACGGGTCTTGCTATGGGGTTAATATATTTGAGTTATACATGTTGTTTGGGTAGAAATTATTCCTTTAGGAATTTTTATTTGGTATTTTTTGGATTTATTTGAAAGTTAATTATTATCTGAGTCATTGATTATTTTGGTTGATTTTTGTTATATTTATCATAATGTGTTAGTTACTAATGCCTTGTGTATTATTGAATGGATTATATAAAAATTTAAGAATTTACCATGTTTACATGTTTAACAAAGTTGGGGGGTTTTTACCATAAATAATTGATTAATGAAATTGGCTTGATATTCATGTGATTGATGTGTATGTGCATTATGCTTAAGGTGTGGTTAATTTAAATGAATTAATTGGGTAATTTCGGAATGAATTAATTGGATAATTTCGGTTGCTTAACATAACGTATAATGGGCGTAAAATGGATAATTAAAAATATTTCTATGCTAAGAATGTGTTTAGAATTGATGTTAAAAGTATAGGAGAATTTATATAAATCATTTGGACGAAACTAGCAAATTGGCATATTGGGTTTTATGATTTAAGTATAAGTTGAATGTGCTTGAGATATGATTTCTGCCTAAAATGTATATAGAACTAATGTTATAACAATGTAATATTATTTGGATAAAAATGGTGATTTAAAGTAAGACATAAACTTGCTTTAATACAGTTCATATTGGCTACATATTGTTGGATACCTAGTTTAGGTTTAGATTAATTAAAGGTTTGGTTATAAATCTCGAGTGATTATATGAGATTATGTTAAGGATTTAATGACTTGGATATTATCAGTTTTATTTTTGTGCAGTATTTATATTGGATTGGACTTGGGTTAAAGTCCGTTGATATTGGGCATGGTTGTGCATGGGCTTAAAAGCCTTGAGCCATAGGGGTTTACATTGGAATAAAGGCGTGGTGCCTTATTTAAAGCGATACACGCATCCTTTGGGTGCGACCCATAAAGTACGAAATTATTAGAAATTATTTGGGATGCACACGCCCTTTGGGGTGAGGCCCATAAAGTGCAAAATTAATGAAAATTATTTTGGATGCACGCATCCTTAGAAATTATTTGGGATGCAAGCGTCCTTTGGGTGAGGCCCATAAAGTGCGCAGTTATTGAAAATTATTTGGGATGCACGCATCCTTTGGGGTGCGGCCCATAAAGTGCAAAATTAATAAAAATTATTTAGGATGCACGCGTCTTTGGGTGTGGCCCATAAAGTGCAAAATTATTGAAAATTATTTGGAATGCACGCATCCATTGGGTGCGGCCCAAAAAGTGTAAAATTTTTTAAAATTATTTGGGATGCACGCGTCTTTTGAGTGCGGCCCAAAAAGTGCAAATTTTTTTAAAATTATTTGGGATACACGCATCCATTGGGATGAGACCTATAAAGTGCAGAATTATTGAAAATTATTTGGGATGCATGTGTCATTTGGGTGCGGCCCATAAAGTGCAGAATTATTAAAAAATATTTGGGATGCACGCGTCTTTTAGGGTGAGGCCCATAAAGTGCAGAAGTATTAGTAATTATTTGAGATGCACACGTCATTTGGGTGATGGCCCATAAAGTACGGATGAAATTGTTGGTGGACTGGTATCCCCTGCTCGGTAGGCCGGTTATGCATGCAAGCACTTGCATTGGGTTGGACTTGGGTGATTCCTAGTATTTTTATTTATTCATTCATTTATCATTTCAATTTTTGGTCCTATAGGGTTGACTTGATCTTGTTAATGTTAAAAAGTAGATGGTACTTTTGGTGATAGTGTTTTGACAAAGAATGTTGACGTATGATGATGCTTAATTTGTAGATGTTCAATTTATTGTAGACTATATCATTGTATATATTTGTTATGTAAATGTAAATATTACCTAATGCCATGGTAGATTGAAATTGGTTATACTATGATAATTGTGTTATACCTGTAAATGTGGAGAATACCAGGTATATGATTTGAATCTTGTTTAGCATTAATTTAATATTTGATAAATTTGTGTGCTTGGTTCATGGCGCTTGGAATCGGGTTGAGAGTTAAATTTGGGATTTGAATTCTAAATATTTTTAGACATCTTTATTGTATACTTGCACATGTCATCTCATATCTATTTACTTTATAGCATAATCTACTACTGAGCCGTGGTTTGTGATTACACCCTAAAAGTGTAATCATAAGCCCTTAATTTGTACTTTGTTAGACTTATATTGTAATTAATTATCTTATTTTAGTTAGATATTTATTTGAGTATGTTTTGTATGTGTTTTGTAGGTTATATAAGCTAATAAAGGTAAAAAGAAAGCAATAATAATCAAAGAGGGTTCAAGGCGAATAATTTAATCATAAAAATTCAGACCTTCCTCGGTATTCTGGTCATAAATTTTTACTCCGATGTCCAATTGAGCTGATTTTTACGTCATTGAAAAGAAGATTTTAAGCTCTACAACTTTGCGTCTAATATGCATCGGCTGAATCAAACTCTAGGGTGGTCAAATCAAGTTTTGAAGTTTCTAGGGTCGAACAGCGATGAATAGTACCCGTCCGAACGGTTACTGTTCACTATCCGGACGCACTTCAAACGGCCGTTAGAAGGGCCGTCCGGACGGTATTCGGATGGTTACTATTCATCCAAAATGCATTTTTTGCATCCGAAGCGGCGTTTTTAGGGTTTTTTTGTGGAGTTAGGATTTTTTAGCAAGGGGGCGGCGGGGGAAGCTCTCCAAGGTTAGTTATTTTCATTTTTCTTCATTTTTAGCTTAGATTTTGCTTTGTAATTGTAGTATAGTGTAGAAACTTGTAATTTTCTTCATTGTATTGTATTTTCTTTTACTTTGTTGCATTTTCTCTCATTTTCCTTGCAACCAAACAGTCTTATTATTGTAGTTAATTTTAGATTTAAATCTCTTTATGCTTTTCTTTTCATTTTTACAAGCTTTTATGATATATTCAAGTAGCTAGTAATTTAAATTGGGTTTAAATGTGAAAATCACCCAAATAATCCAAGAAATTCAATGGAGGCGTCTCATGAATTAACTGCTATATTTTTCTAGAATTCAAATTTCTAGTAATTAGATGTGGAATTTTAGAAAACTTGAATTATTGACTAAGTTTGGGTACTTTGATCACTCAAATTGATGGTATTAATTTAGGACCTTGACTAGACAAAAACTCCACAATTTCTAGAAATTCATTCCCAACAATTGATTGAAGATGCCTTAGAAAACCTAGGTTATTGACTATCTTTGGCTAATTAATGCACAAATCACAAATTTGGTATTGACTAAGTTGAATCGATGGTATTAACCTTTGATTTCCCATCGAACATGTATTTTATTTCAATTGCTTGAAAATAATCGGTTTTCAAAGCTAAATTCTCTTAATCAAACACACTTAAATGTTGTGTTTGATTTGAGTTATAAACCCCATTGGAAACCTTGGATGAAATTGAGTGATTGGATCATTTGAGCCCAATTCCCCTTTAATTGCTTTAATTCTATTTTCATTTTGCTTTACTTTAATTGTCTAGTGTAAATTATTTTTTTTATTTTCATTGCAATAGGTTAGTAATTCAAAACCATCATCAAAATCCAAAATATTTTCAATCTATTTTATTTTTCCATTTTATTTTAGATCTAATTCCCCACATAATTGCAATCTAATTCTAGGTTAGGTTAGTGTGAGTTGAGTACTAGAACCTATATTTGGCTAGATCCCTTGGGAAAGAACAATACCGGATCTTCCGGTTTATACTTCATCGCGACCCTCGTGCTCTTGCGGGGTTACTAACTCTATTTGTAGGAAACCGCATTTGGGGGCAAGTCAATTTGTTCACCCCACCACAGTTGCTGGTGGAACCCCAAGCAAGCAAAATTGGTGGCTCGAGAGATGTAGCAATTGAGTCCTTAGATCTTAGTTTGACCCTATATTGTTGTATATTTGCGTTTTAATTATTCTTCTTTTATGTTGTATTATACTTTTATATTTTCACTTTAGCTTTAATTTAGATTTCATTCGAAGGTCTGTATTATTATTCTGTTGCATTCGGAGTGAATATTGTGACTTAGTTCTTCTTGTGGGTTGGTTTGGAGGATGAGTTGTGGATGTAGGAATATTGGATATGAGTTTGGAATGTGATTGAAATTTGAATATTTTTATAATTGTTATTTTATGTAAAAACAGGTTTTAAACAGGTTTATATTAAACTAGATTTGTTCAAAATAAGAATGGACTCACGCAGTTTTGTTTCAGAAATTTTCAAAATAAAAAAAATTATTTTTAAATTGAATTTCAAATTCTATTTTGATTAAATTCTAACATGGATCCTAATTTTGACTTTGACTTTTCAACGCTATACCTTTTATTCCTTAAAAATCAACTTTTCTAAAATTGGGGCGTGACATAGATTTTATACTTTTTTTAAAAAATTTAATTTTTTTAAAGATAAAATGGGGTTTACAAACTAAAGTATAGTATTTTACCTTAAAATAAAAAATTTATGCAGAGTTCTTCAATAAACTCGATTACTTATATATGTTTGTTGAATGCATGAATAACTAGTCATATCGGACACATATCATATACTCTTAAAATCTTATTCCATTGTAGAATGTCCACAAATATTTCACAAATTTAGAAGAATTAATATAACACAAACAGAAATATTTATTACATAAAGTCCACTTTAATTCCATTTACTGAATTTATCCTCATAAGAGATCTTGACAAACGAAGGCTCAATAATTTTCTACTTTTTCCTCGTTAAGTTCTTGGTATTCGGCATCCAATCTCAGAAAAATATGTCACAAACATCACTGATTCTTGTGTTTACATAAAGTAAGTTAAAAATAAATTTGCAAGGTAATTTTGGTGGGTGAATCACCAATCACAAGGTCAAGGGTTTGAGGATAGTCCCTTTTAAAAGAACCCTTGTTAGATAGAACTTACTATACCTTTGTTTCATCATTTCATGAGGGGACCGTTGCACTACATGAGAGGAAGAATTAGAGTGACGTAAAGCTCCAAGACTACAATATGATTTTTCTTTTTTCAGAGAATAAGCTCTAATTATTTTGTGGGTACCCATCACTACCACCCAAGTCTATTGAAATGTCATTGTAGGACACTTGGTTCCTTCAATCATAATATTATGGACTCTCCAACAACACCATATGAAAAGTAAAATTAAGTTGCTTAATGTTTGCTACTAGCACTTCAATTCTTAATAATGAAGTTTGACATATGAAGAGCAAACTATGGGAAAACGTTTTCCTTTTTAAGGGTCCTTTCTTGACAAAATTTAAACCTAAAACCTACTTCAACACCAATAAACCTCCATTACTATCTAAGACAAGGCCTAGGGGAAACTTAAGAGGTTTACTAAACCTCATAGCAAACCTAAATTTGAATCATGTGCGCAAAGGAGTTATAATAATTCGCTAACAACAAACCTTTAATAGTGTTTTAGCGTGAGAGCAACTTCAGAGTGAAAAGGTCCACTAGTTAAGTAGTACTAACTTTTTAAGTACTTATGCTTATCAGATTTTGTCACGTAACATTTACTGTTTTAAAAGTCTCTTAAAAACCTACGCAAAGTGTGATTCCACTCTAGAAGTGTAATATCCGTTCCCTAATTAGTTGTTTGTTAGCCTCTATATGGGTATTAGAATAAATTTTTAGTAATAAATTGATATAAAGTGGTTTTCTGTGAGTATTACAGGTTTTTGGTCACAAAATGGTGATAATGGGCTTAAAGTGGAGAAGTCCGTCCGGACGGTCCGTTCGGTCGGAGAGATCACCGTTCGGACGGTGCGTTCAGACGGCATGCGCGTTCAGACGGTCCGTTCGGACGGACGGATTAGCGTTCGGATGCTACGATGGACTTGGGAGTTACAAATTGATGTTTTTCCGTTCGAAGCCATCACAGATTCATCTGTTTCCGTCCGAAGCCATTATAGAGTCAATTTTTCCCGTTCGAAGGAAATACAAAGACAAGATTTCGCGTCTGAATACCGTTCGAACGATGAAATAACCGTCCAAACGGTTACTTCACCGTCCGGACGGTGCATCTAGATGCGTATCGGACGTACTTAAGACGCTATTCGGACTGTCAGCGCAGTTTTGTCTTACATCACAGCAGTTGAACAAAACAGATCTGTATCTAATTTTCTGTATAGCTAGACAGTAGGAGGAGCTTCTAGAGGGGAACTTTTGATATTTTGTAAGGTTTTAGTTAGATTTACTTTAAAGCTTTGTCATCTTGTCATTTATTACTTTTGGATCATTGTAAATGAATGCTTATATATGAAGTGAATGTTTCTCTATTCTTTTGCCATCTTTCTCTCATTTTCTTGCTATTTTCTCTCACTTTCTTAGCAACCAAACACTAGTTTTACATAGTTTAATGGTGGATTTATCTTCATTTATGCTCTTTGCCATGTATTTAAGTAGCTAAACATCCCTTGGATATGGTTGTGAAGATCCACCAAGGATCTTCAAGGGTTAAAAATGAGATGTATGAACTTTAAAGCCATATTCTTAGAATTCCATGGTTCCATTTGATTTAGCATGAGATTCATTAGAAACACTTAGATTCATAAGCCCTATTGGCAATATTTATGCACAAGTCAATATTTGGTATAGGTATTGAACATGTCTAAGGTTTTATTTTAGGGTGCGAGTCATAGATTTCATCTTTATGCTCAATCAAACATAAACCTAAGTATTTATAGTCAAAATCTTCCAGATCAAGAATCCAAGGTGCGATTCTTGATTTGAGTTATAAACCTCTCAATCGAAACCCTTGTTGCAAATTGGTGGATTGAACAAATCATGTCCAAGTTTTTCCCTAATTACATAAAACTAGATTTTATTGCCTTCATCAATTATTAAGTTATTACACTAATCATAGAACAACCATTATCTCAAAACCAACAAATTTTTGGTTTCTTTTATGTTAGAAAAAGAAAAGAATTTTCCTTTGCAATCCATCAAGATAAGTGCCCGTACTAGTTGAGCTTTGTTGCTATATTTGCAAAATTCCCTCGCGAGAGAACGACACTGGATTTTTCAATTTTTTCTACATCGCGACCTCCGTATTCTTGCGGAGTGATTTCGATTGTGAAGCACATCTGGAGGCTAGTCAAATTTTGGTGCCACTGCCGAGGAATTCGTAGGCAAAAGCTACATTGGACGAAAGCTAAGGATTGCACAAGAAAATTTAAAAAAAAAAAAAAGGGTGGATTTCATCACCACCCCTGAGGGAAGCATCTACGGGCTTCGAGCCCAGGTACACTCTCATTGCCCTTAAGGTATTTTATTTTTAGGATTATTTTTATTTTTATTTTTCTTTAGTTTCTTTTGTTTGATATAGTATAATTGCATTGCATTTTTGTTAGGAAATTTTCCCTCTTCGGGAGTTTTTAGTGGAGTTAGGTTAGTTTGTTCAAGGTGCAAATTGGTGGTACGCTTTATGTATGTGGAGATTGGAGGTACGGAATTGAAATGAGAAAAAGCCGTTGTCCGGCCTAGAATAGAAAAAAGTCGTTGTTCGGCCTAGGGAATTGTATATGATGTGCTGGACGACCCAAACGGTCCACCCTTATGTGTGCATTCATTCTTGCATGTCATATTTCACTAGAGACGTGCAACGTCGTCTTGTGAGAATCAAGAGCATTGAGAGCACAAGCACATTTTCACCAACACCTAGCTTACCATTAGTAGTCGACCTAAGTTTCATTCTAATGGCAAATCCAAATGAACCCGGCTTACCTAATATTCCACCCATGCTTCCAAATGTCCAACTCAACCCGGTTAGTAATGAGGAGTTTGAGAGAGGGAGCCACCATGGCGACGTGGCGGTTCCCCGTCTACGAACTGTACGGGATTATCTAAACCCACCAAGGTAAGCACCAACATCGTGCATTGTTTTCCCGCCCCATTACAACACTTTAAACATTAGGTCGGGAATGATGCAAATGTTGCCTCAATTCCACGGGATAGATTTGGAACAACCCTACATTTTTCTTAAGGAATTTGAGGATGCTTGTTCGATTGCAATGGATAACTCATGTCTAAGGGAAGTATTTTTGTTGAAACTCTTCCCGTTTTGTTTGAAGGATAAAACTAAACTTTGGTTTAATTCCTTGTGACCCATGTCCATCCACTCTTGGGCTACTCTTCAAGGGAAATTTTTGAGCAAATTTTTTCCTGAAAATTGAATCGAGGCCATACGAAAGCAAATTTCACAGTTTTCTCCTATGTTGGGGGAAACTTTCTTTCAATGTTGGAAGAGTTTCAAAGACCTCTTAAATTCTTGCCCTCATCACGGTTTTGCCGATTGGCATGTCATCAACACATTTTATTCTTTTTTGACACTCCAACTTAAGCAATTTGTCAAGTCTATGTGTGCGGAGACGTTTTTTGACAAGCAACCCCATAAGACATATGATTATTTTGACAACTTGGCAAATAAGGCTAGAGATTGGGCACTTACCGGGACCCAAAATCCCGAGGGTCACTCAATCCAACAAGGGGTGGGAAGATATCAACTCAAGGAAGTTGATGATGTCAATGCTAGGGTGGCTACCTTGGCAAGAAAATTAGAGGCTCTTGAGGTGAAAAAAATTCAATTGGTGGAGAGTGAAGAGATGAGAGAAACATGTTGTCTTGTGTGTGAAACCTCGGAGCATACTACCTCTTCATGCCCAATCATTCTGGGTGTCAAGGAGGCTTTGCATGGCCAAGTTAACGCAATTGGCCAATATTCAAGAGGAGGGGGCAACCCCTATTCTAATACATACAACTTGGGATAGAGAGATCATCCCAACTTTAGGTGAAGGAATGAAGGGACTTCAAACTCCCACAACTACCAAGGAGGGTATCAAAACCCTCAATCATACCAAGCACCTCCTCCACCCCCATAAGCAATCCAACCACAACATCCACCTCCACAAGCACTCCAACCGCAACACCAACACCAACACCAACCTTATTCTCAAGCACCCATGATGTAATTTCAAAATCAACAAAGGCCGTATCAACCCCTCTATAGGAAGCCCATAGAGCACAATGTTTACCAACTTGCCAATGACATGAGGGGGGTTAGTTTAAGGGTTGGTAAACAAGAAAAGGTGCTAGACCAACACTTTAGGTTACTTGAGGGCATCCAAAAGCAAATGTCTACATTGACATAAGCTTTAACCCAAAATGTCCTGGGAAGATTCGCGACTCAATCTCAACCTAATCCAGCGGTTAGGCAAGTACACATAACGGAGGGTAAGAGTGACCCTAATTCAAGTCATGAACAAGTACAAGCCATAACCACCCTTAGAAGTGGCAAGACCGTTGACAAAACTATCCCACCTCAGGATGAGACTTCTAGGAAGAGTGTTGACAAAGAAGAAAAAGGGGAAGAGAAAGGAAAAAGGGAAAAAGAGCCGAGAGAAGGGGGGGAAACCTTAGCCAACCCCATTGAGATTTTGAGTGAGAATGAAAGGGAGAAGAGGAGGGATATAGTAAAACATGCTCCCTTCCCAGAAAGGTTGACCAAACCAAAGAATGAACTTCTAAATGCAGAAATTTATGAAGTGTTCAAGCAAGTAAAGGTTAACATCCCTATCCTTGATGCAATCAAGTAAATACCTTCATATGCTAAGTTCTTAAAGGACTTATGTAATTTAAGCGAAGGTTGCATGTCAAGGAAACCGCCATGATGAATGAGAATCAAAGTGCTATTTTGCAATGCAAAACTATACTGAAATTCAAGGACCCCGAATGTCCTACCATTTCTTATATCATTGGGAATACCAAAATAGATCGTGCCTTGTTAGATTTAGGTCTAGTGTCAACCTTTTACCCTTTTCAGTGTATAAGGAGCTTGGCCTAGGAGAATTGAGCCCTACTCGTGTTACTTTGTAATTGGCGGATCGTTCTATTAAGGTTCCAAAAGGTATCATTGAAGATGTTCTCATCCAAGTTGATAACTTTTGTTTCCCGGTCGATTTCATAGTCCTAGATACCCAACCTGTTGAGAGTTATATAGCTCACAACCAAATTCATGTGATTTTGGGATGCCCTTTCCTAGCTACTTCCAATGCCATCATTCATTGTAGGAATGGGTTAGTGAAATTGTCTTTTGGTAACACCACCTTTGAGCTTAACATCTTTTCGGTTGCCAAACAAAAGGGAGAGTGTGAGGATATCCGGGAGGTTGACATTATAGAGAGCATAGTTCAAGATCACTTTGAGCAAGAGGTTTTTGAGGACCCCTTGGAGAGAGCAATAGTGAGAGGTGAACCGCACGCTTCACTTGATAGTGAGGGCATAACATTGAGTGAATTTTCTCATTCAAAGGGTGAGAGAGAGGAGTGTTTACATGTGGGTCAATGGACCCCTTCTTTTGAACCTCTACATCGTAGTGCCAAGAAACCAATGCCTTCAGAAGAGAAGCCTCCCATTCCCGAGAGGAAGCCTTTGCCTTCCAATTTACAGTATGCATTTTTAGGGGATAGGGAGTCTTACCTGGTTGTGATTTCCTCTAGCTTATCTGGGAGCGAAGAGGAAGGTTTGATAACATTGTTTAAGAAACATAGAAAAGCCCTAGGATGGACCATCGTCGATCTTCATGGGATTAGTCTTCTCGTATGCACTCACTACATTTTCTTAGAAGATGAGGCTAAATCCGTTCACCAAATACAAAGGCGATTGAATCCCAATATAAAGGAAGTGGTAAAGGGTGAGGTTTTAAAGTTGTTAGATGTGGGTATCATTTACCCCATCTCCGATTCAAAATAGGTGAGTTCGACCCAAGTGGTGCCTAAAAAATTGGGTGTTACGGTGATAAGGAATGACAATAATGAGTTAGTGCCAAACCGTGTGTAAGCCAGGTGGTGAATGTGCATTGATTATCGCCGCCTTAATAATGTGACCCGAAAGGACCATTTCCCTTTACCCTTCTTTGATCAAGTCCTAGAAAGGGTGTCCGGTAAAGCTTTCTATTGTTTCTTAGATGGATATTCGGGGTACAATCAAATTGATGTAGCCCTTAAGGATCAAGCCAAGCCAACATTCACTTGTTCTTTTGGCACATATGCTTATAAACGTATCCCCTTCGGGTTATGTAATGCACCGGCGACATTTCAAAGGTGCATGATGAGCATATTTAGTGACATAGTTGAGCAAATCGTTGAAGTCTTCATGGATGATTTCTCCATCTATGGGGATACTTATGAGGGTTGTCTTGGGAACTTAGGGAAAGTTTTAATGAGATGTGAGGAGAGTAACCTTGTGCTCAATTGGGAGAAATGTCATTTTATGGTTACTAGTGGTATAGTTTTGGGTCATATTGTGTCGACCGAAGGGCTTGAGGTGGATTGTAAGCACCCCATTTTTTACCACTCGGTAGTCTACACTCCGTCCAGACTTGTTTTCAAGTCATTGTGGGCATATTCCTATCGAAACCAATTCTCTAGGTCCAAATCCCGTTTGTCCATCGCTTCGCAGGCTTGTCAGGCCCAAATAGAGGCAAAATGACCAAAATGCTCTTATGGGACATTGTCCTTTCCTTTCCGATCCCACTCTCGAGACAGTTTATTCCTCGAGATGGTTCCAACCCAGGCACGCCTCTTCGGAGACGATAAGTCCCCTTTCCAATCCCTCTCTCGAGATAGTTTATTCCCTGAGACGGTTCCACTCCAGGCACGTCTCTTCGGAGATGATAAGTCCCCTTTCCAATCCCACTTTCGAGACAGTTTATTCCTCGAGACGGTTCCAATCCAGGCACGTCTCTTCGGAGACGGTAAGACCCCTTTCCAGTCCCACTCTCGAGACAGTTTATTCCTCGATACGGTTCCAATCCAGGCACGTCTCTTTGGAGACGGTAAGACCCCTTTCCAGTCCCACTCTCGAGATAGTTTATTCCTCGAGACGGTTCCAATCTAGGCACATTTCTTCGGAGACGGTAAGACCCCTTTCCAATCCCTCTCTCAAGATAGTTTATTCCTCGAGACGGTTCCAATCCAGGCACGTCTATTCGGAGACGGTAAGACCCCTTTCCAATCCGCTCTCGAGACAGTTTATTCCTCAAGACGGTTCCAATCCAGGCACGTCTCTTCGGAGACGATAAGTCCCCTTTTCAATCCCTCTCTCGAGACAGTTTATTCCTCGAGACGGTCTGAGTAGCGAAACTACTCACAAAACCGTTAGAGTAGCGGAAATACTCACAAATAGGTCGATATAGGGAATTGCCAACAAACCCCTGTGTCACGACGACCGCCGTTAGAGTGGCGGAAACACTCAAAACCCAAGTCAACACCAGTGTCTGTTAGCCCACTTCGGTGAAAAATGACCAAACTGCCCTTTGGACCTTTTCCGAGACTTTCCGGTCAAGATGACCATTTTGCCCCTAGGCATCCGAATGCCCCGGGAACCACACCGGCTCTGGGTATCAAACCGGTAACCCTTTGAGACTACTTTTTATAGTATTCTCAACCTTTCTTCACCTTTCCGGATCATTCCGAGTCAGTTCCGGCCAACCCGGTACAAAATAACCGTTTTGCCCCTAGAGGGCCGGTCTCCTTCTTCGACCACACCGGCTCTGGGTATCAAACCGGTAACCTCCTGAGACTACTTTTTATAGTATTCTCAACCTCCTTTTACCTTTCCGGATCATTCCGAGTCAGTTCCGGCAAACCCGGTGCGAAATAACCGTTTTGCCCCTAGTGGGCCGGTCACCTTTTTCGACCACACCGGCTCTGGGTATCAAACCGGCCACCTTTGGGAATATTCTAAACAATCTTTCCAAATCCCAAGTCTTCTTCCAGGACAGTCCGAGTCTGTCCCAGCAGTTTTTCAGTCCGATTAACCGTTTTGCCCTTAAAGGCCCGGTCAACCTTTCTGACCCGTCTTATCCTCACTTTTCAAGTCAAATACCTCCAGGACACTATTGTGAGTGTTCCTGCTCCTTTCCAGCCTTTCGGGTCATTCCCGGCTCCTTCAAATCATTCCCGGACTTTCCGAAGCCACTCCTAGTGAAGCCAGGCTAAAAATTGCATGGTAGTCACTAGTACAGGCGCCCAAATCTAGTCAAAGATACGTTGCTTGCCGACCTTAAACATTTCCTAAATGGCTGGTGCCACTAGTAGTGGCGCTAAGCCAAAAAATGGCCTAGCGCCACTCCTAGTGGCGCCAGTGTAAACTTTGGCCTGGCGCCACTTCAACAGGCGCCAGTGTTGTCCAACCTCTATAAATACAGAGCCTCATTCAACGTGAAAAGAATCCGCAAATTCAACCTAAAAATCATATAATTCGATACACAGAGCTCGAGCACCTCCTAAACCCTAGCCTCCTTAGGTTTTCCAAACCCTAGCCACCATACACTAAATCCTAGCCTCCTATACACTCATACACACCCCCGTACATTCATACACTAGCCTTCAACCCTCCTTCGAAGACTTGAAGAGTTGAAATCTGAAGTTTGAAGCTTGAAGACAACTCTTGAAGATTGAAGACGAAGATAAAGACGAAGACCGAAGACCAAAGAAAGCAAGGCGCGCAAAATAACAAGACATACGGTAGGCTCCCTATTTAAATTTTAGCACCTCCCTCCTCGCTCTTCTCTCTCCTAACCCACTTGGGTTTTCTCTATTTTAATCCCCCATCTCTTTCCCCCCCCTTCTTTGCATGCTTGAAACAAGGGGATTCCCGGTCCATGTGTAGGATTAGGCTATTGGAGAGTCACCGTGTCGGGAGCTTTCTTCTAGTCTAACCAGAGACCACGTGGGTCCGACCCCCTTGATTATGTGGTGAAGCCTTAACCTTGTATGTTCACGACCCTAAAATTGCATTGTGCATATCATGATCTTGCATCTTCCAAAATTCGTTTTCGAACTCGTTTTCAAAATCGTTTTCAAACTTGTTTTCAAAATTGCATCAAAATCCTCTTTTCCAAAAACTTGTTTTCAAAATCACAATCCTAGGGTGATTCTAGCTTTTCCATGACTAGGGTTGCTTTAGGAAAGTGTTACATTCAAAGTGACAAACATGGTCTATATTTTCAACCCTTGTTGTTTTCAAACCACTTTCTTAAAGTGGTTCTAGCCTTCTTATGGTTAGAATCGCTTTAAGAAAGTGAGACGTTTTCATACCTTCCAAAAACTTTCTTTTCAAATCTCTTCCTAAAAAATCTCTTTCAATATACTTTCCTAAAACTCTCCTCTTCAAAGTTGTTTTCAAAAACTCCCTCCAAAATCTATTTTTCAAAGCTTCCTTTTTCAACTCCTTTCCAAAAACTCTTTCTCCTCAAAATTCACTTTCCAAAACACTCCCTAGATTCACCTTCCTAAAAACTCTCTCCAAAAACCTTTCTAAAAAACTCTCTTTCCAAAATCTTCTTTCTAGAAACTTCCTCTCTAGGATTTCCTTCCAAAACCCTTGTTTCCAAAAACACACTTTCCAAAAACTCATTTTCTTTAAAAATCTCTTTCTAGAAACTATCCTTTCCAAAAATTATTCCCTCTGGAAACTCCTCCTTAGGATTTCCTTTCAAAATCTTTGTTTCCAAAAATGCACTTTCCAAAAACTCTTTCCTTAGAGCCCAAGTCAAGCCCTAGAACCCACAATTAGGAAATCCTAATTTTCTCTCCAAAAACATGATTTTCAAACTTTGCTTAAACCTAGGTTTCCAAAACTTCTTGTTTTCTACATCCAAACTATACATGTTTCCAAAACCTCTTTTCTACGTTAAAATTCCACACTTTCAAAACTAGAGTTTCTAGAATCTCCCTTTCCAAATCCTTGCCAAATCCTATCTTCCCTTTAGGAAACCGAATCAAATCTCCCCACTTAGGAAACCGAATCCAATCCTCCATTTTTGGAAACAAAATCAAACCTTTGCTTTTAGAAACCAAATCCAATCCCTCCCGAATCCAAATCTTTCCTAATTCACATCCTTCCTAATCTTCTCATTTCGTAAACCTTAAGTTTCTAAAACTTGAACATAAAAATCTTTCCTAAAATTCTAAAATTCAACCCTTTCCTAATTCTACCATCTTTTCAAATCTTAACTTTCCAAATTCAAGTTTTCAAAACTTTCCTAAACTCAACCTTTCCTACTTTCAAGATTTTCTAAAACTCAAACTCTAAAACTTTCTAAATCTTAAACTTTCCAAATTTCAAATCTTTCCAAATTCTAAGCTTTTTAAATTCAAAACTTTCTAAATCTTTCCTAATTTAAAATCTTTCTAAAATTCTAAGTTTTCTAAATTCAAAACTTTCTTAACTTGAAACTTTCTAAATTCTAAGCCTTTCTTAAACTAAACTTTTCCTAATTCAAAACATTTCTAAATTCAATACTTTCCCATTTCAAAACTTTCCTAAAGTGAAAACTTTCCTAAACCTAAAACTTTCCTAAATTCAAAACTTTCTTAATTTGAAACTTTCCAAAAACGAAACTTTCCTAAACCGGACCTTTCCTAATTCGAACATTTCCTAAATCCAATCTTTCTTAAACTCTTGAGTCTTTCCTAAGTCTCATCTTTCTTAAGTCTAGGTTTCTTAAACCTTCTGTTTCCAAAACAAGTCCAAATCTATCTTTTCAAATCAAAGTCCAATCTTCTCAATTTCAAATTCCAATTTCCTTTTCTAATTTCAAGTCAAATTCAATTTCCAATTCAATCTTTTTCTTCCAATCCAACCTTCTATTTTCAATCGGACTCCAGTTCGAACTACGACTGACCTGATTCCTCCAAAGGGATACGTAGGCAACCTTCATAGGTGCGGTCACAATACTTTTCAAACTTTCAATTCCACCCTCATGGGTGCGGTCTCCACATTTTTCAAGTTTCAAATTCCAATCTACTTTCAAAATTCCAATTTTTCTATTTTCAAATTCCTATTTCCAAGTTTTCAAACTTTCCAATTTCAAATTCCATCTCTTCAAATCTATTTTCAAATCAAATTCTTTTCAAATTTATTTCCAAATCTATTTTTCAATTCTCTCTTATTTTGCACTTGCATATCGTGCATCATGTTAGTTTTCAAACATTGTTTTTTAAAGTGGATAGGGTTGGACATGGGTTAATTAAAGACTCTCATAGGTGAATCTAAGGTAGATTGACATGTAGGTACCGAAAGGGCGGGGTAGGGTGATAGCTTAGTGCGTCTTCCCTACACGTAACCAACCTCCGAACTTAGAATCACTGTTTTCAAAGACCAAAAGGAGTTATTTTTCAAAAAAAGGGCTAAATGTTTTCCAAAGGTTGCCAAACAACCTATTTTCTTAAAAACCCTCCCTTGAGGAGATATTTTCAAATCGTTTTCCAAAAACCCTAAGTGTAGTCTTCGGATTATTCTTAGTTTTTAGGTGACCTAACTCACCTTAATCAAGTTAGGTGGCGACTCCGAATCTTTTTCAAAAGCCCTTTATTCAAATCAATTTTCAATTCAAACCTAGTCGCATTCATTCTTCTAGGAGGGTGAGTTCTAACGAGAGAGTACAACATTTTTCCCGCTTGTGTGAGTATTCCTCGAATGCGAAAAATCTGGACGCGACATGGATAAAGCAAAAATTGAACTCATTCAAAAATTGCCCGCCCCGACGTGTTGAAGGAGGTTAGATCATTTCTTGGGCATGCCAGTTTCTATCGGCGTTTCATTGAGGGCTTTAGTGCAATCTCTAGGCCCATGTGTCATGTCTTGTCCCAAGATGTTCCCTTTAAGTGGACATCTTCTTGTCAACAAGCTTTTGACAAGTTGAAAGGACTTTTGACCTCTGCCCCAATCATTTGACCACCCAATTGGTCTCTTCCATTTAAGCTAATGTGCGATGCTAGCGACTATGCCGTTGGGGATGTCCTATGACAAAGAGTTGATCAGAAGCCGTATGTCATTTATTATGCCTCTAAAACTCTCAATGGAGCTCAAATCAACTATACCACAACCGAAAAAGAACTCCTTGCGGTGGTTTTTGCACTTGATAAATTTAGGTCTTACTTGATTCGGTCATTGGTCATCATTTACACCGACCATGCGGCCCTAAAGTATCTCTTCACTAAACCCGATGCAAAACCGCGCCTCATTCGATGGATACTCTTGCTCCAAGAATTTCATATTGAAATACGTGATAAAAAAGGGGTTGAAAATATGGTTACAGACCACTTGTCACAACTTTCCTTAAATGGGCGAGCCTTGGACCCAACCCCTATCAAGGAGCACTTCCCAGATGAGTATCTCATGCATGTGGGTGCCATTGAGCAAGTTTCAACCCCTTGGTTTGCGGACATTGCGAACTACCTTGTCACCGGTGAGGTTTCTTCCACATGGTCATCTATTAACAAGCTTAAATTTTTTCGGAATGTGCACTATTTTTCGTGGGATGATCCGCACTTGTTTAAGTATTATCCGGACCAAATCATTCGCCGGTATGTCCCGAATCATGATGTTCAACAAGTAATAGAGTTTTGTCACTCTCATGCTTGTGGAAGACACTTCTCCTTCAAGAAAACCACGGCCAAAATTTTGCAATGTGGGCTTTATTGGCCCACCATGTTCAAAGATGTACATACTTTTTGCCTTGCATGTGATAGGTGCCAACAGTTAGGAAGACTTTCTAAAAGGCACATGATGCTCCTTCACCCCATCTCTGTTTTGAAAATTTTTTATTGTTGGGGGATCGATTTCATGGGATCGTTTCCTAACTCGTGTGGGTACCTTTTCATTTCTTGTTGTTGTCGATAATGTATCAAAATGGGTGGAAGCAATTGCCACCCAAAGCAATGACCACCAAGTGGTCTTGAGATTTTTGAAAGAGAACATATTTTGTAGGTATGGCATGCCCCAAGCCGTGATAAGTGATGGCGGTTCACATTTTTGTAACAAGCCCTTTGCGTCTTTAATGTGTAAGTATGGAGTGGTCCATAAGGTTGGATTACCATACCATCCTCAAACGCAAGGGCAAGTAGAGTTGGCCAATCGGGAAATCAAGCGGATTCTTGAGAAAATCGTCAATCCAAATAGGAAAGATTGGTCTCTTAGATTGGCCGATGGGTTGTGGGCTTACCGCACGAGTTATAAAACCATTCTTAGCGCATCGCCTTATAGACTTGTATACGGGAAGGCCTGTCATCTTCCTGTTGAAATTGAATATAAAGCATATTGGGCGATTCGTCAATGTAATGAGGATATTGATGTTGCGGGTACCCACCGCAAACTCCAACTCAATGAGTTAGATGAACTCTGTAATGATAATTTTGAAAATGCAAAAATTGCCAAGGCCCGGATGAAACACTCTCATGACCAACATATCATTCAAAAAACTTTCAAAGTTAGCCAAAAAGTGTTATTGTATGATTCACGCTTGCATCAATTTTCGCGCAAATTGCGGAGTAAGTGGGCCGGGCCATACCTTGTGAAAGAAATTTTTTCCCATGGGGCCATAGAGGTGCAAAATCTTACAAATGGGTCGGCATTTAAGGTGAATGGGCAACGGTTAAAGCCCTATTTCGAGCCCTTCCAAGGCGAGGTAGAGTGTGTGGATCTCATTGATCCACCCAACTTGCCTTGATGATTGTACCCTATGATTGTCCCCGCCCTCCCGATGTTATTGTCCCGGTTTCTTTCGTGTTTTTTGTTGCGTTAAGGACAATACAACATCTTAAGTGGGGGGTGGGGTAAGCTTGTTTTGAGCTCGGTTTTAGTGTAAAGTTGTATATTTTGGTAGGTTTTCTTGTTTTCTTGTGTGGTTCTTGATGTTGCAGCTAGTTTTTGTATTTTGGTTTGAGTCAGTTTCAAAATTTATAAGAATTACCGTTCGAATGGTCCGTTCAGACGGCGCGTCCGAACGCCCTGTTGACCGTTTGGACAGTGAATTCGGACAGTTCGTAGTGCAATTATTTCCCGTTCAGACGCTGTCCAGACGCGCGTCAAACGAACCGTTCGAACGCAATGTTGAGTGTCCGGATGTATTTTTCACCGTTCGGACAGTACGTCCGGACGTACTCCGGATGCGTGTCGGACGCTTGGCCAACCCTATAAATAGGAGCATCCAGATTGAGTTCAGACTCAATACAGACGCTATACGGAGAGTTTTTGAGAGTTTTGAGAGCTTTTGGACTATAGTGGAGCCTTGCTGGAGCCCGAGCACGCGCCCTTGACTCCTCCACCCTTGGTTTCATGCTTCCCTAAGTATTCCTGTGCCTTTCCTTGTTCATTTTATTCTTTACCTAGAGTTACTTTTAGGGTGTTTAGCGATTATGGAAGGCAGAGGGGCCCCAGGTGCCCTTTCGGCTGGCGCAGCTGAGGCTGAGCCAACCCCAGCCTATGACGACACATGTTTTGTGTTGGAGGATGCCTTTAAGGCATTCTCCCAGACTTGGATTAAGAGGGGTATAGTGCTTGAGCGCCAGATGGACATAGAGCAGTTTAGGGACCCCGGGTTTATGTGGGCGCCGATCTTTGAGGACTGGGGTTGGGTCCCTCTCACTACCTTCACGGGGGAGGCCATATTTATCTTACTCGCCGAATTTATGGTGAATGTGTCAGTCTGTTGTATTACTCCAGGACACACGCAGATTGTGTCCTGGGTTAGGGGGCATGACACTGGGATCACCCCTGATACTTTTGCGGAGATATATTGACAGCCTAGGGTGGTAAACCCTCAGTATGGTTTCCCATCTAGGGAGCCCCGGATGACTTTAGGGTCATTTCCGATGAGGTTTGCCTCCTAGGCACTGATTGGAGTATTCGTCGGCAGCTGCCGGTTAGCTCATTGCTCCCGATTTACGCCCCCTTCTACATTTTTTGTTGTCAGTCTGTTTACCCCATTACTAGGCATTCTGAGGTTAAGAGGGGTAGGGCGAGTTTTTTGTGGGCTATTGGGACGGGTAGGACCATAGATCTTCTATTGTTTCAGTTTAGAGCCCTAACGGAGGAGAGCTTGCACCCACGTGCTTAGGGATCCATCCCCTTCGTGGTTCTTTTGACACGGGTGATCGAGGCTGCATTTGGGGCCCCTATTGTTGGTTTTCCTCATCTTCAACAGTCGAGGGAAGCCATCGGCAGGTCCACCATCCAGCGGGGATTGCGATCTCACAGACAATTGCAGCAGCCAGAGCACTTCCAACCGTAGCCACAGATGCCTGCTCAGCAGCAGTAGTACGAGTAGTACCAGCAGTAGGAGCAGCCGGACCTTGCTAACCCGGATCAGTACAACCTAGATATTCATCAGCATCAACAGCAGTAGCGCTTTCAGCCACCGCAGATGCCCAATCTGGCATTACAGATGCTTGAGCAGATGCGACAGACCTTAGATATGTTAGCTGCGGGATCAGCACAGCAGTCTGCCGATATTGCTAGGCTGGAGGCTGCCCACGCAACTCATTTTGCTACACTTGAGGGCCATATTCGAGTCCAGTCTGAGCAGATCACCGCACTCCAGGGTCAGACCCGAGGCCAGACCAGGATCATAAAAGAGTTATTTGTTGAGGTCCGGGCCCTTAAGTCAGCTGTTGCACCACCTCCAGATGATGATGGAGATGATTGATTAGAGTCTAGGATTCTGATGCCTTTTGTAGACACATAACATATTATTGCATCATGTTTTGTATATTGTTTTGATATAGTGAATTATGTTTGAGCTTTCTTTACTGTACATCATTTATTTTTGTATTACCTTTTTGTCTATATTGTATTTTTGGATTATTTAGCTACAGGTGCACTTAAATTTTGGTATATATTACTCACCTGTACCATTTTGATGGAGATTTTGGTATTGTATGGTATTGGTATCAGTCTTCATTTCTCCCACACATCTATTTACATCTCTTTTTATGTATGCTTTGCTAGTTTTTGTGAAGGATGTGTTGACTCCTCATTTTTGATGCACTATACCACTGTTTTTGACATTAAGACCCAACTTAGATTGAGATAGACTCATTTTCTTACTTTTGACTCCATGGAAAGTGCTTAATTCATGTATTGGTAGAAAGTTATACACTTTTAACATGAGTTATGCTATGTAACATATTTTTGTTACTCTACTTTACATTTTTATCCATACTTAGTGGAGATTATTACCTTGTGAGCTTTAGAGCGTTTATCGTCTTTTTGAGAGTCTACATTTACTCAAGGATTAATCTTTCACCCTCATTTCTCTTGAATAACTTCTTTATGCTTGCAGTTGGTTCATAAGATAAGTTTTGATCTTAACATTGACACTTTACCTCTATGGAATATTATAATTTGGCATCTTTATATAACCCCATGCCCATATCCTTCTTGATAGCCATTATCCTTTTTATTTCACCATATGACCCATTTACCATTCCATTTGTCACCAACTTCTTCCTCAAAAAATATCACTGCAGTTTTCGTACTTCATACCCCCTATTCTATACGATGTTGGGGAAATGAAGATATATAAAATAAAAAATAAAAAATAAAAAAATAAAAATAGAAGAAGAGAGAAGAAGAAAAAGTGGGTATATGATGAAGAAAAAAAAAAGGAAATGAGAATCATGTAAAGTGATAACGAAATCAAAGAGAAGGAAGTGTAAAAATTGAAAATGTTTATTGTTCGAATCTTTGGGTACATAAAAAGAGAGGAGTTGGAAATGATATCTTTTCATCATCTCATAGACATGTAATGTGTTTTGTACTTGCCTTTTATCATTCCTACCTTACCGCTTCGCCTCTCAAATCACTTAATCGATCCAAAGATGCTTCATTATAATTCTCATTAGAGTAAAAGTTTTATCCTGTCAATTCTTTGAATCATTGCTCATCTATGAACATTCCTTCATAAAGTTATGCCAAAGGCGATACACATTCATGTTGTCCGGTTCTTTGTTTTGGATATATTCACTTGTTTTACCTTGTACATTTACTCCATTGTTGAACATATCATTGTGGGTCTTTCATTCCGAGTGTATACCCGGTGAGGATTAGATCAAAACTTTACGGTTCGGAAGAGCATAATTGAGTTCCTTATATGTTGTTTAGCATTGGCTTATCATGCACACGCGCACAAACTTCTCTACTGTATGAATTTTTGCATAACTCCTACATGTGTTTGAGGTTTGAGATGTGTCCATTGATATCTTGAGTGGATTGTGCATATTTTCTTTCATCGTATTTTCATATCGCCTTTCTATAGTATATTTTTGCTAGAGACTAGCAAAAGCTAAGTTAGGGGGTGTTCATTCCACTCTAGAAGTGTAATCTTCGTTCCCTAATTAGTTGTTTATTAGCCTTTATATGGGTATTATAATAGATTTTTAGTAATAAATTGATATAAAGTGGTTTTCTGTGGGTATTATAGGTTTTTGGTGATAAAATAGTGATTATGGGCTTAAAGTGGAGAAGTCTGTCCGGACGGTCTGTTCGGACGAAAAGATCACCATTCGAAAGGTGCGTTTAGACGACATGTGTGTTCGGACAGACGGATTAGCGTTCGGACGCTACAACGGAGTTGGGAGTTACAGATTCATGTTTTTTCGTTCGAAGCCATCACAAATTCATCTTTTTCCGTCTGAAGCCATTACAAAGCCAATTTTTCCCGTTCGAAGGAAATACAAAGACAAGATTTCGCGTCTAAATACCATCCGAACGGTTACTTCACCGTTTGGACGGTGCATCCGGACGCGTATCGGATGTACTTAAGACGCTATTCGGACGGTTAGCGTAGTTTTGCCCTACATGACAGCAGTCAAACAAAACAGATCTGTATCTAATTTTCTGTATAACTGGACAGTAGGAGGAGCTTCTAGAGGGGAACTTTTGATATTTTGTAAGGTTTTAGTTAGATTTACTTTAAAGCTTTGTCATCTTGTCATTTATTACTTTTGGATCATTGTAAATAAATGCTCAAAAATGAAGTGAATGTTTCTCTATTCTCTTGCCATCTTTCTCTCATTTTCTTGCTATTTTCTCTCACTTTCTTAGCAACCAAACACTATTTTTACATAGTTTAATGGTGGATTTATCTTCCTTTATGCTCTTTGCCATGGATTTAAGTAGCTAAACATCCCTTGGATGTGGATGTGAAGATCTACCAAGGATCTTCAAGGGTTGAAAATGAGATGTATGAAGTTTAAAGCCATATTCTTAGAATTCCATGGTTCCATTTGATTTAGCATGAGATTCATTAGAAAAACTTAGATTCATAACCTATATTGACAATATTTATGCACAAGTCAATATTTGGTATAGGTATTACACATGTCTAAGGTTTGATTCTATGGTGCTAGTCATAGATTTCATCTTTATGCTCAATCAAACATAAACCCAAGTATTTATAGTCAAAATCTTCCGGATCAAGAATCCAAGGTGCGATTCTTGATTTGAGTTATAAACCTCTCATTCGAAACCCTTATTGCAAATTGGTGGATTGAAACAACCATGTCTAAGTTTTTCTCTAATTACATAAAACTAGATTTTATTGCCTTCATCAATTATTAAGTTATTGCACTAATCATAGAACAACCATCATCTCAAAACCAACAAATTTTCGGTCTCTTTTATGTTAGAAAAAGAAAAGAATTTTCCTTTGCAATCCATCAAGATAAGTGCTCGTACTAGTTGAGCTTTGTTGCTATATTTGCAGAATTCCCTCGGGGGAGAATGATACCAAATTTTTTGGTTTTTACTATATCGTGACATCCGTATTTTTGTTGAGTGACTCCGGTTGTGAAGTACATCTGGAGGCGAGTCAAGGTGTTGGTAGCTATACGGGAAATTTATCTCATTGAACCTATATGGAGAATTTATCTCATTGAATGGGGAATTTTCTCCACAAGGGATTGGTAGCTAGCCTAAACTGAGCGTAAGCATTATTTGGTAAATTAGTAATGTGGAGTAATACAAATATCACTTAAACATGAAAATATATATACATATATATATATATATATATGTATAAAATTCATACCTGAAGCTCTTAGTGGGGACACTGTAAGGCATTTTCGACATCCCATTGCTTCCATAGTGATAATCCTGGCCTTCCAAAGATCCTGCAGACATCTTCCTCTTCCTAATAGCTACAACCGTAACTCGTGCTATGCTCGTGAATGGACTTCCCTTCGGTTTAACATGGCAATAAAATCGCTTTCCCCGTAAAAAAAACCACTAAGCCAATAGCATTCGCGGCAACACAAAGTCCAAATCCAAGTCCCCAACTCACATTGTCTTGGATATAGACGAGGGCAGTTAAGCTTACAGCGGTTGGAGTGTACAATGCGATGAAATACAAGTTGAAGAAAATCTCTCGGTCATCGGCCTTGTCGAATTGATTGGCTCTTATGGTTGCAACGATGAAGCAAGTGCCTCCAAGGCCTCTTGATGATAGCACTAAGGCTATGTATAGGAATGCATATTGGAGCTTTGATGGGGTCTGGCTATATGGAGAAGCCAGTGATGCTGGGTGAAGGACTCAAGGAATGGATTGTACTTGTCAGTGTCAGTATGATCACTCTTTTTTTTTTTAACAGCGAAGGAAAAAGTATATTGATGAAAAGAAGATCAAATAGTGGGGTACAATACAACCAGATGGCTTTACATTTATACTACCTGATCGAACATGAAGGAATCTACAAGCCAACAAAAGCTTCACAGAAAACCTTCAACCCAATAAATCCTAGATGGAGTTAGGGAGAGTTTAACCAACCTAGGCAAACACCCCTAAAGAACCTGTTACAGATACTTAAGATCAAGAGTGTTAAGAAAGAGAGAGAGATAAAGACAGAGAGAGAGAGAGAAAGAGAGAGAGAGAGAGAGAGTGGCATTGCGATCAATGCCATTAACAGCATGCTGACGAATGAAATGGCAATCCTGAAAGTGGAGTTCAACTTGAGTTTGGAAACCAAATCATGAAAGTGTTTGGGTGGATTTGCCTTGGTGAAGATATCAATAGTTTGGTCAAAAGAGGTGATAGAATGAAGATGAACAGTGCCATTAACAGCATGCTGACGAATGAAATGACAATCTATCTCAATATGTTTAGTGCGATCATGAAAATCATCATTTTAAGCAATTAGAATGGCATTGCGATTATCAAAACAAGGGACAATAGCACCAGGATAAGATACCCCCATATCTTGAGTAGTGTCAGTAAGAGCACGATACTCGGCCTCAGTACTGGAATGAGATGTAATAGTTTGTTTCTTGCTACACCAGGAGACAAGCGAGTCACCTAAGAAGAAGCAATAACCAATAGTAGATCGACGATCAATCAGATCACTAGCCCAATTAGCATCAGAGTAGGCACGTAACTCAAGGGAGGAATGAACAGAATAAAGAAGCCCATAAAAAAGAATACCTTTAACATGACGAAGGATACGAAGCACGGCAGCATAATAAGTGGATCGTGGAGCAGATAAGAACTGATTGACAAGAAAAATTGCATATGAAATATTAGGACAACTAACAGTGAGATAGATGAGAGTACCCACCAATTGACAGTAAAGAGTAGCATCAGAAAGAGGAACACCATCCAGAGGAGTGAGACGAGTATTGAGCTCGAGGGGAGTGGAGATAGTCTTACTATCTGTGAGACCTACACAAGCTAGAAAGTCCGAAGCATTCTTGGCTTGAGATAAATAGTAGCCACCAGAATGTGAAGAAATCTCAAGACCCAAAAAATAGTTGAGAGTACCCAAGTCTTTCATTTCAAAATGCTTGTTGAGAAAGAACTTAAGATCAGCAATGCCACCAAGGTCATCTCAAGTAATAATCATATCATCAACATATAGGAGAAGAAGAATAGTACCATGTGGAGTCATGTGAATGAATAATGCTAAGTCACAAGGACTGGATGAGAACCTAAAATACCAATAGTAGCACTAAACTTGACAAACCAAGCTCGAAAGCCTGTTTAAGGCCATAGAGAGCACGACAAAACTTACACACCTAGTGAGTAGAATGAGGATAACTAGAAGGAGGCTGCATGTTAACTTCTTCGGTGAGATCACCATTAAGAAAGACATTCTTCACATCCATTTGAAAAAGGCCCCACTTACGGATTGCAGCAACCACAAGTAAGCTCTGAACAAAAGTGAGCTGAGCAACGGAGGCAAAGCTCTCCTCATCATCAATTCCATATTCTTGGGTGAAGCCCTTGGCAACCAGGCAAGCCTTGTGGCGTTCGATAGAGCCATCGGACCGGGTCTTGATTTTGTAAACCCATTTGCAACCAACTGGAGTCTTATCCTGAGGGAGATTAATTATATCCCAATTATGAGTTTTGTCCAAAGCTCGTAACTCCTTTACCATTGCTTGTTGCCAAAGAGGGTTAAAACTGGCCTCATGATAAGAGTAAGGTTCATATTGAGAAAAAATAACAGAAAAGTAGTGATAGTCACAAAGATGGACAGGAATAACTCTTACCTGAGTAGAACGACGAATAAGAAGGTCAATAGGTAGATCATCAGAGACAGAAGATGTGGCAGGAGGCTCAATGAAAGATGAGCTGGAAGAGACAGGAGTAGGATCAGTAGTCTAGATAAGCACTGTAGAAGGGGTCGCAGCAAGTAGCTCAGTCGAGATTGGATCACAATCCTCAAGAAACAGGGCAATAGAGGGGTCAGTGAAGAAGGATGTAAGAGAATGAGATGACAAGTGGAAAGAAGATAATGAAGAGAACATTTTATGTTTCCAGAAGATGACATGACGTGAAATGCAAAGTCTTTTAAATAAGGGATTCTAATATCGATAGCCTTTATGCTCAATGTTATACCCTAAGAAACAACAAAGGCGAGCCCGGGGTTCGAGTTTATTACGCTCGTGAGGCTAGAGGAGGACAAAACAGGCACAACCAAATACGCATAGAGGACTATAATCAGGAACACTACCATATAACCGCTTATAAGGAGATTGGTTAGCAAGAAGTGGAGAGGGAACACAATTGATAGTGTAAACAGCAGTTAGGGTAACTTCCCCCTAAAAACACTCTAGACAAGATGAGGTAATGAGAAGAGCACGAACTATATAAAGAATATGACGATGTTTATGTTCGGCTCGATCGTTTTGTTGGGATGTGCCAAGTCAAGAACAATGAGGTAGAGTGCCCTGTTGGCATAGGAAATCGAGGAAAGTAGAGTCTAGATATTCCATGGCATTATCCGAGTGAAAAACTTTTATGGTATGGGAGAATTAAGTTTGAATCATTTTCGCAAAATTAGAGTATATCTGAGGTAACTGAGACCGATTGTGCAAAAGATAAACCAAGTAAAGTGAGAAAAATCATTAATAAAAATGACAAAATATTTTGATCCCCATATAGTAACATTAAGGGAAGGTCCCCATACATCAGAATGAACAAGATCAAAAGGGGCAGAGGAAAAAGAGTCACTGTTATTAAATGATAAAGCTGGCTATTTAGCTAGTTGATATGATAAACAATCAATGCTTTAATTTGAAATAGAACCTAACAGACCACTAGAGACTAGAGAACGTAAGCATCCTAGAAAGACATGACCAAGACGGAAATACCATAAGGCCAAGGTGGAAGCAGTGGAACTAGAGGTACCAGACTAAACTAGAGAGGTTGGTGGAGATGGAAGACGAAGGTGAATGAGCTTAAACAAGCAACTATGCTTATGCCTAATCCCAAGAGTTTGTCCTGTCTCTGGATCCTGCACAATACAACCAGTAAAAGAAAAGGTGATGGTGAGACCAAGTCCACACAGTTGGCCAATAGAAATAAGGTTAAGAGAAAGTTTTGGAATAAAGTAAGTTTGTGGAAGAGAAAGGCTCGATTTAGAAATGCGCCCTAATCATTAACATGCATATGGGAGCCGTCAGCAGTGTGAATCACAGGTACATTAGATGCAAAAATTTTGGAAGAAAAGATGGTAGAATCAGATGTCATATGATTATAAAAGGCAAAGTCAAAGAACCAAAAAGAATGACTTGATGTAACAGACATAGCAGTGGAGGGCGGATTACCAGAAATGGAAAGAACCTGTTGGAGAAGTGATTGTAAATCACTGGCAGTGAAGGAAGATGAGGAGCTGGCAAAGGTGGGTGAATCTTTAGCAACATCAGCAGCATGAGAGCCAGGTTTGGATTTGTTACCTTGAAAATGATGACCACAAGACTAAGAACTCTTGGATTGACTGGCAAGCTTAGGGCATTCATACCATAAATGGCCTAGACCAGTCTTGTAGCAATGTTTGCAAACACGAATAGGACAATGTAATAAGACATGATTAGGGTTGTGACAATAAATATCAACATGATGAGTCTTAAGAGTCCCCAGTCATGTCTCTTTTGAAAGAAGCTTAGAAATGGCTTGATCTAAGTGGGTAATGGATTCTGGTGTAGAAGAGATGATCGAATGGGCTCAAAAATATCAGTGAGGGCCATGAGAAATATGATCAGACGCTGTTGATCACGATAGACAGTGAATTTGGCTCCATCAGTAGAGCATTCCCACACAGGATCTGAGTATGATAATTGGTCCCAAATAACATATACCTAAGAGAGAAATCCATTGATGGACCGGCTAGGATCTTGTTGCATGTGATGAAGGGTGCTAAGAAGCTGATATTGATGAGCAAGGTCTGCTATTGTGCATTGCTTGGCAAGAAAATCCCATATGGATTTGACAATGGTAAAGCGACCATATTAAAGACTAAGAGAGGGAGTGGATGTGTTTCGGAACCAAGTGATAATCTGATAATTTTTACTCTCCCATTCTTCAAAGCAGTCACGAATCTTGTCATCACTTTCCTCGGCTTCTTTGGTGGGTTCTGTGATCTCATCAGTAAGATACTGCCACAACTTGTGGCCCTTGAGGAAACTAGACATGACTTGGGCCCATGGTATATAGTTTGTGCCCTCAAGGAGAATAGAGATTGGTTGAGCGCCTCAGAACGTCCCATGAGAGGTGAGATAAAAGGCTATGGAACAGGGGCAGGTCTAGTTGAGCCAAAACTGAGAAAACAGAGCCCAAAAATGGACTCAAAAGGCTAGAAAATCTCAGGAACTGATCTGAACAGGCTAAAAACTGGTCAAAAATTGACTGAACCGAACTAGAGAAGTGGCTGAGCTGGTCTAGGAGTGGACTGGAACGGAGCTGGCAACACACTGGCACGCGAAGCTAGGGCGTGTGGAAATGGTGCATGTAGACTCGTTTGGTGCGTGTGAGGGATCCCCGACACATGGAGGCGAGTGGTAGGAGAGCTGAGACTGTGCTCACATGCGGTGGCTATTGGAGGCGCGTAATGGTGCGTGGGAAGGCTTTTGGGGTTGAAAATTTTTCTGTTGGACTCGGAATTTCAAGATGAATCCAATGGTGGGATTGAAATCGAGTTTGACCCAATGAAAAAATAAAAACAGAACTCAAAAGAGAAGAGGGTGAGGTCGGTTTGGTGTTTGGAGACTCACCGATGACAGGGTAACACTCACCGGTGATTGGGCTGAGCTTAGAGGCGGCAAAGAGGAGGAGGCTAGGGTTTAGAGCCCTATAATTGCATACATTGACATATATACATTAACAAAGAGTTCTAACTCCTTCAATTGAGTAAAAGAAATTTTTGGCTTGTGATGCTTCCTTCCCTTGTTTTGGCTTGAATCCAAAATAGAACCTGAAGTTTGATAGATTCCATAATTTCTTTCCAAGTAGGTTGTTTGTTGTTGAAGATTAAATTATTCCTGGCCATCCAAATGTCCCGTATAATGGCTAAGAAGAGGGCATCCCATATTGACTTTCCCAACAGTCTATTGTTCTAATCCATCCACCAAGAATTGAGATGCTTCAAAGATCTAGGACTGACCCATTCAAGTCCCCACCATTTTAGGATGTGAGAGAAAGAGAGAGTGGGGGCTTTTTTTAATTTTTTGCTTTATGAAACACTATTTTCTTTCCTTTTAGGGCCTTCATTTTTCCAGATAACACAAAAGCAGCCCACCCAGATAATTTTGTTGAACATGAGAGATGGGGTTGGAATGGCCTACAATGACAAGTTTTAGAGCACACTACAGAAAGGGTCATAGGAGAAGGTGGTGCTGGTGCTGGTTTCAGAAGTTATCAAAACAGATTGTATCACATAATTAAGATCGCTAAATTATGAACTCAGATCACCCTTAATTAATTTATCACCGTTTACTAAAAAGAATTCACCAAAACAGCGCTTATTTTTGCCCACCAAAAAAAGAAAAACAGAAGCTACTCACACAATTCATGGGACACTATCAGTCTTTAGGATTTCTCAAATAATGGTGTTATAAATAGTTCTTTCAATCTTTGACCACTGTAAGCAAAAGAAAAGGTTATAAACATTGCACGAGGAACTTTGACAGCGTATAGTAAAATCAGCATTTTGTAGCATACTAAAGCTTATGACACTTCTTTTTTTATTTTTTGGCCCACTCTTCCTACACTTTTTTTTTTTTTTTTTTGGATCAGATGAAACTCAACTTCATAAGAAAAGAAGAAGAAAGACAGAAATTTGTGTTATATACTATCTAGTGTAGCCAATTACAATAAGAGAGACAATATTCATAGGCACAAGAGGAGTATAGTATAAAAGAAAAAACCAAACTAATCAAGAAAAGCCCTAATATATACATTACCAGTCACAGTTATAGACGTTCATCATGATTGACCAAAGCTTAAAAAATAGACTCGGAAAACTTCAAAAAAGAAAACCACAGCACCACGTAGCCTTCGCTGAGAGATCTCGCTACACTTGCCGAAACTTAAGTCTCCCCGCGAGCTTTGAGTATTAAAGAGTAAGTTTAGCTCCCTCACACAACTACAAAGACTCAAATCTTAGCATTTAGCTGAAAAATTCGAGCGTTTACCCATGTAAAACTAGATTCAGGTTGGAGGGGAACCAGAAGGCTGATCAAGCTTCTCAATATTTTGGTACTTGAAAAACTTGGCACAAGTTAAATAGTACCCAAAGTTTATCAGTCCTATTGCCGCCAACAGCCAGAACACATTATCCAACCTCCCGTCGTTAATATTATCCGGTAACCATCCAGTGGTCCGGCGAACCAAATCAACAACAGCCGTACTGAGATAAAATCCGACTCCGAGTTGGAGAGAGATCATTGCCGTAGATGTGCTGCGCAGTGATGTTGGGAATTCTTGATAATACAATGCTATTTGTCCCGGGAAGTGGAAGGCCTCGCCGATTCCCACAATGCCTAGCGGCACCACCAGCCAAAGAGCCGGCATGGGCACAATTAAGCCCCGTTGACCCATCACATGGCGAGTCTTGACTTTGTGAAGCCGTTTGACCTCGACTAGGGCTGAGCTGACCATGCCCAAAATGTTGAGGACGTGTCCGATTCCTATTCGTTGGAGCTGCGTCAAGACTCGGCCAGTCAACTTTTGCCACGTGGGAAGTACAAAGCGGTCGAGGATACAGAGAAAGAGAGCCGTGGCTAGAACGATGAAGACTAGGAATGAACCGGCTGGGATTTTGAAGTGCGGTCCAATGTGTCTGTCCATAGCTAGGGCTTGAAGAACAACTAAACTACTCAATATACCAATAGGGGTACTCAAGAAAATGCTAGTAGTCCACAATGGGATTATTTTTATTAGGGTTTTGAGGTCTTCCACTTCTTCCACTGTACATAACTTCCATGATCTTGCATGCGAGCCGTCCGGTCCAATGTCGCCTTCGGTTTTCATTGCTGCCCGGTTCAGGAACCTGCATGGAAATGGGACAGTTGAGTGCTTCACCATTGGAGGCAATTATGCATGGTAGGGCAGACCCGTGATGGTTCTACCAGGTACCCATTTCCAAAAAAAGCAGCACATCCAAATAGAGAAGACAGTTCACGATTGTCCTCAGTGTTTGAATCCCGAAGATATCATATTCAAAGAGAGAAATATATATATCTATATAATAAAACAGGACATTTTTTGAATCTTGATTGGACATTTGTCTTACGTGACGCATATTTTGCATCCAACGGTTTGGACACATTTTTTTTTTTTCAATCTACAGCTGAGACAAAGTTTTATCACCAACGGTTGGGACACATTCCTTTTTTTTTTCAATCTATGGCTGAGATGAAGTTTTATCACCTCTGACATTTTTTTTTAGTGTGTGTCAGTGAGATACATTATTATTGGAGGGTTGTTATTTAGTTTTTTCTAGAATTGAATGGCTAAGATCAATTTTTAGGCTTTTAGTGGGCCCTACTTCCCCTTTCACACACAAACTCTCTTTCCTTATTCTCTAAAGCCCTCTCTGGTGCATAGAGACACGCAAGCAAAATTAAATGATCTCTACACGCTATTCAATACTGTGTAGAGTTTCAAAATTCAAACATATTTTTTTTATTTTCTCTTTTTGCCCCTTTCCAGTCTCCACCCACAGAGTTGAATTTGAACCACTCCCCACCGCCCACCCCCCTCCCCCCTTCTCTCCCTCCCCAACGCAGCCTCCTCTCTCTACGTTTCTAACCTGCACGCTGCTGCACATCACCTCCTACGATGGTGGAAGCACGAACACATTTGGCCCCATCTTATTCCTCTCTAACACACTAAGAAGCTTAAGACACAAAGTGAAGACTCTAGCACAAGGAAGCCATAGATTCGTATACCACTCACAACCCCTCTTCTTCAATCGAAGTGCCCCTACTTCTCTCTCCAATTTATATGTCTTTTAACTTTCTTTGTCTAGAGTTTTAGAGAAAGCGATGGACTTATGATTGATATTGTCTGACATTTTTCATAACGATTTTTTATTTCATATGTTGAGACATTCGGCTATTAGAGTTTGTTTTTGTCATTGGTTGTATGCTTTATTTTTCAGTGAACATCGTTATTTTGTTATAGATTTATCATTTTCTTCGACAGAGTGTCTTTATTGACAGTGTCATTCAACTAAATGGGGACAAATTCATGAAAATCGGCTTTTTTTTTATTTATTTCTTTGAACTCTTTTTTGGAATTTTTTAAATACTTTTTTTTAATATAAATTAATGTTTGTAGGTTTTTGTTACTGTGTTTCTTAACTTGGGCTTTGTAAGTTTTCAATTTGAAGACAGTCACTTGGGGCCTTACAGTATTCTTGCATGAGGTCAGATAGCCGATTCATATTTCTTGAGCATATTGCAAGAGGAAGATGGTAAATTTGCTAGAACTTGGTAGAGAGAGAACAAAGATGACAAAGCAGAGAGGAGACAAATTGTAATGGAAAGGCATTGCTTTGTTATGACTTTTAGTAATCTCTGTTTCTTTTGGAGAACGTGAGTATTCTCTCTCTCTGTATTAGGATCATATCCCTATGTATATATGATGTATGTACTCTATATTTTAACCATTTTTATACAGAGGGTAACTCACACAACTAGGTACTAGAGAAGAAAGCCCCACACGTCTGGGTCTGGTTTTGGTTCTTTGGTTTTATTCTTGATTGACAGAATTTTGGTCCTTTGATCAGTTTTAATTTTCTTTTGTCTATTAAATTATAAAGGGTTGCTCTTTTGTATATTGATCAAAATTTAAAATTAGAGATGTTTTCTATTACTGGGATATTAGATGTTTGATCTTAGTATTAATAACCTCATCAATGTGGTTGTGCTGTATTCTCTGTGTTTGATTTTTCTATAGAAATGGATATATTGCACTTAGCTTCTTTTTTTTTTTTTTGGTTGTGTTTTTGGAGTATTGATTGCAATCTAAAAATTGAATAGGGTTGTACTAATTTAATTTTGATTTGAGACAGATTATTAGAGTGAAAAAGGGAGAGAGAGAGAGAGAGACAGAGACAGAGACAGAGACAGAGAGAGAATTGGTGTTGAGATCAAAACATGCTGTTGAGAGAATTGGTCCAAATCTTTTTTGCTGTAGCCCTGCCTCTTTAAGTCCTGCAAGTGCAATTTTCATACATAAATTTTTGTTGTATTCCCTGCCTCTTTTAAGTCTTGCAAGTGTAAACTTTGTAAATAATTTTTTTTTGTATTATTGTACGCAGATGGTGTGTTATGTGCTCCAATTCATGATCTTTGCCCCAATTCATTATATATGTGAACTCAAATGAGACTCACTATAAAACGTATGAACATTCAAATTTTACTAAGGAGTGTCGTAGGCACAGATTATTTCTAGTATATATATATATATATATCACAATACAAGAGTTAGAGTGTGAGCATGTGTCTAAGTATTAGATTCATTTATTTCGCATGTACAAGGACACCTGAACACGACTAGATTTTATATTTCTTAAATATTAGCTTATTTGTTTTTAAGGTAAAATTGTATTTATAAATGAAAATATAACATTTTATGTATAAAATAACAGTCTTATGCATAGTTATTTAATAAACTCAATTACTAATACACACTTATTTGATGCATAACCAAGTAGGCACGTTAGATAGATGGCTTATAATCTTATGGCTTTATCTTAGTATCAAGTGTTCATGAATATTTTTCAAATTTAAAAGAATTCATATAATATAGAAAGAAATATTTATTATGTAAAGTCCCCTTTAATTCTATTTATTTATCCTCATAACAAATCTTTAGAAACGAAGGCTCAATAAATTTTCTACTTTATACTCATAATTTCTTAGTAATCAGCATCCCATCTGGAAAAAAAGGGGGTGCATGTGCGCGCGTATCGAACATCAAGGCTCCTTGTAAACACATAAAGCAAGTTTAAAAACAATTTGCAATTTAATTTTTGCTGGGTGAATCACCACTCACAAAGTCAAGGGTTTGAGGATAGTCCACATTTAAAAGAAGAAAAATATTATATATAAATTAATTTCTCAATTCTTTTTCTTACCACTAGACACAAGTGAATGAGTAAGACATGTATTTATTAATATGGGTTTGATTGCATTGTATCTAATAAGTGAGAATATGGATTAAAAAATTAGTTTTTGTATAGCATTACTCTGATAGAATCCTCGTTAGGCAAAACTAGGTTTGTAAATGAGCAGAGCCGAGCAGAATAGTAGATTATTTAAGCTTGGTTTGAAAACTTTAACGACCTTGAAAATATGTCTAAGCTTGATCTGTTTAAATTTCGAGCCAATTTCAAACAAGTTTTAATCAAGTCGATCTAAAGTATCTTGAATTTTTTAATATATTTTTGCTTATTGAGACGAGTTCAAGCCAAACTCAAAAAATAAAAATTTTAAAATGTATTCAAGCTTAACTTGTTTATATAACGAGCCAATCTCAAAAAAACTCGAGTAACTTTATTTGTTTTACTGGGATAGACAACACTTACTGTACCTTCATTGCATGTGTATGTATAGCATAGACAAACATATGTATATAATTCATACCTGAAGCTCTTAGTCGGGTAGGGCATTTTCGACATCCCATTGCTTCCATAGTGATAATCCTGGCCTTCCAAAGATCCTGCAGACATCTTCCTCTTCCTAATAGCTGCAACCGCGACTCGTGCTATGCTCGTGAATGGACTTCCCTTCGGCTTAACATGGCGATAAAATCGCTTTCCCAGCAAAAAAACCACCATGCCAATAGCATTCGCGGCCACACAAAGTCCAAATCCGAGTCCCCAACTTACATTGTCCTCGATATAGATGATGGCAGTTAAGCTTACAGCAGCTGGAACGTACAATGCGATGAAATACCAGTTGAAGAAAATCTCTCGATCTCCGGCCTTGTCAAATTGATCAGCTCCCATGGTTGCAACGGTGAAGCGAGTGCCTCCAAGGCCTATTGAAGATAGCGCTAAGGCTCCGTACAGGAACGTATATTGGAGCTTTGATGGGTTCTGGCACATGGAGGAGCCATTAATGCGGGGTGAAGGACTCAAGGAATGGATTGTACTTGTCAGTGTCAGCATGATCACTCCCTGAACATATAGGCATTTTGTTAGAACTCAATCAACAAACATATAAGAAAATAAGAAAGCTGCATGTATATTATTGATGAAAATCTGACCAAACAGTAATATAGTTGAAAATATGAATCATGCAACATATAAAATATAGAAAGGAAAATTTGGCCTGTGAGATAGAGAGGCGCATCACCGCTGTCCTAAAGTCGTTGTGCCTCCTTACGTGAAGATACAATCGGACATCAATGACTCCAAGATACAACCCAAGTGTTCACAGCCACTCTCCTCAAGTGTCACGCCAACTGGGAGATGATGAACCGTCTATGTCGTAGTTGCCCAAAAAATAGTGTAGAAAATATGCAATAAAATGATGAAAACAGAGGCTGAAGAGAGCAGTGAAGAATCAAGAAAACTTTTTGTTTGTCTGTCCTTTTGCAAAGCCTAGATAAGAACCTATTTAAAGACTAAGAATATAGCTATTAGATTGTAACAGTTCTAGCCATAATTTGGTCATAAGTCCCAAATATTAAAACTGTAACAGTCCAGATTAATGAATAAAAATGTAACCGAATAATTGAATTTGGAAAACATTAAAGGGACAATAAAGTTTTGGAACTTTTAAAACACTAAAATTCAACAGTCCTCCACAAAAGTTTCAAAACTTTGAAAACTATAAAAAGAAAATATAGGTGTACAATAAATTATGGGCAACCTTAATACTGCGCAATAGGTGTAGGTGTCTTCCGGACTTGAACCTTACTTAGTGTTAATAGTCTTCCTTTGAAGGATCATAGTGAACTATGTCTTAAACTAGACCCTTTGAACTAGAGTTTAACATATCACACACACAGTATTGATGTAAGACATGGTTCGCGGGGTAGTGCAATTAAAGGCCATACACTCACTCTTGATTCTCATGAGAATTATTAGAGAATAGCCCAATTCTCATAGTTGGGGCCTCACGACGACTCTCACTTAGGTGAATCCTCCAAAGGCACATGTGACAAGTACCTTACGAGAGTATGCCCGCCTCAGATTCATTCAGGGTAATACTGTTCCTGAACATCACATTTCACAGTACAATTGCATTAGGGATGAGCAAGAGAATATCTAATGTGTCTCTTATAATAGGTGCTGAATATGAATCACGCAATAGGAATTGTTTCTACCCATTGAACCTCCTTCATGGGACCTCCAATCACAAAGGTTGGGTTACCTCCCTAGGTGACTCCCGTTAGGCTTACACCCATCCCTCTCGACATATTAGGATCTAGCCTTGTGCGCTAGCCTTATATAAGTCATACTCGTGAGCTAAGGCCCATTCCACTAGACAGTTTCTGAACCACACTCTTCGTTAAGCCTTTAGTCAAATGATCAGCTATGTTCATTTCAGATTTCACAAAGTCTAGAGATATAACATTTTTATTCACCAAGCTCTTGACAGATTTGTACCTCACGTGTATATGTCTATTCATCTTCTTATTTGTGTGAGCTTGTTTCACTAACTCTATCACAGCTTTACTATCACAATGTAATGATATAGCAAGTAAAGGCCTATCCATCAAAGGTATATCAGATAAAAGATTTTTGATCCACTCAGCTTCTATACTTGTAGTATCAAGTGCTATAAGTTCTGCCTCCATAGTACTCCTAGATATGATAGTTTGTTTCTTTGATGCCCAAGATATGGCAGCTCCACCCAACAAAAATACAAAACCAATAGTTGATTTAACATCTACACTATCTGTGATCCAATTCGCATCACTGAAACCCTCAACAGCAGAAGGAAATCCTCTATAACACAATGTATAATCCAAGGTTCCTCTAAGATACTTAAAAATCCTATCTAAGGCAGTCTAATGTTCTTTACTTGGATTTTGAGTGTATCTACTAAGTCTCCCAACAACATATGAAATATCAGGCCTGGACTTATTGGCTATGTATAACAGGGATCCTATCCTTTGTGAGTACTTTAACTGAGAAACAGGTTGACCATTATTCTTTTTCAAATGTATATTAGAATCATAGGGTGTAAAGACAGGCTTACAATCATAATATTCAAACTTCCTCAACATTTTCTCTATAGTATTGGATTAACTCAAGTAAATCCCTTCAAAAGTTCTTTCCAACTTCATACCTAAGACTATATGAGCTTCTCCCATATCCTTCATGTCAAATCTCTTAGAAAGATAAGATTTAACATTCTCTACTATTTTTAAGTTTGTACCAAAAATCAAGATATCATCCACGTAAAGACATAATATCACATGGCATCCATCGTCTTCCTTGTGATATAGACATTTATCATGTTCATTGATTTTAAAACCATATTCTAAAATCACTTCATCAAATTTTTCATGCCATTGCTTAGGTGCTTGCTTAAGCCCATATAAAGATTTTACTAACTTACACACCTTATGTACTTGTCCCTTGACCACAAAGCCTTTAGGTTGTTCCATGTAAATCTCTTCATTTAAGTCTCTATTTAAGAAGGCAGTTTTAACATCCATTTGGTGAACCACTAAATTATGGATAGATGCTAGAGCGAGTAAGATCTTACTGGATGTAATCCTAGTCACAGGAGAGTAAGTATCAAAATAATCTATTCCTTTCCTTTGAGTAAATCCTTTAGCCACCAATCTTGCTTTATATTTATCAATACTTCCATCAGGCTTTAATTTTTTCTTAAAGACCCATTTACATCCTATAGCCTTATTTCCAGGGGGGTAAATTTACTAACTCCCAAGTATTATTTTGTAGAATGGAATCAATCTCACTATTAATAGCTTCCTTCCAAAATGGAGCATCTAAAGATGACATAGCTTCAGCATAGTTTGTAGGCTCTCCTTCTATCAAGAAAGTAAAGAATTCATCTCCTAAGTTCTTTTCTACTCTACCTCTCTTACTTCGCCTTAACTCAACTTGGGGTTCTGCCTCATTCCCTAAGGAAGTACTAGTACTAGGTATACCTGTAGGAGTTCCACTAACTTGCTTTGTTATTCTACTCCTATAAGGAAAGATGTCTTCAAAAAATGTAGCATCCCTAGATTCAATCACAGTGTTATTAGATATTTCATTAATTTCAGAGTCAACCACTAAAAATCTATTAGCACTACTATTTTGGGCATATCCTATGAAAACAGCATCCATAGTTTTAGGCCCTATCTTTTTCCTCTTTGGTTCAGGTATTGCTACTTTTGCTAGACACCCCCACACTTTCAAAATTTTCAAATTAGGAGTTCTTCTCTTCCATACTTCATATGGGGTTTTCTCATTATGTTTTACAGTTATCCTATTCAAAATATAGCAAGCACTAAGCAAAGCTTCTCCCCATAGATTTTCAGGTAAACCAAAACTAATTAACATTGCATTAACCATATCAATCAATGTTCTATTTTTCCTTTCAGCTATTCCATTTGATTGAGGAGAATATGGTAGTGTTAACTCATGTATTATACCATGCTCTTCACAAAAGGTACTAAGTTCTATTAAAGTATATTCTCCTCCTCTATCAGACCTAAGTATTTTAACCTTCTTTTCTAATTGATTTTCCACCTCAGTCTTATAAATTTTGAATTTGCTAAAGACTTCATCCTTAGTCTTAATAAGATAGATATAACAATACCTAGAGTAATCATCTATAAAAGTCACAAAGTATTTGTTTCCAGCTCTAGTTGGTGGTCAATTTGAATCACAAACATCACTATGTATTAACTCTAACAGTTGGGCATGCCTTTCTACACTCTTGTAAGGTTTTCTAGGTTGTTTGGCTTGTACACAGATTTCACACTTGTGCTTAAAATTCACTTCTGATTTTGGAATAAGATCAAGATCCATCAATCTTTTAATTTTCTTCAAGTTGATATGTCCAAACCTACCATGCCATACATCACACGATTCAACATTAAGAACTTGAGGAGAAATTTTATTGACTTCAGATAAAACATTTAACTTAAATAAACCATCACAAACATATCCCTTTCCCACAAAAACATCATTTCTAGATATTACAGCTTTATTAGACTCCAACACAACTTTATATCCTTGTTGAACTAAAGAAGATCCACTAACTAAATTTCTTCTAACATCAGGAACATGTCGCACTTCCTTCAAGGTCAAAGTCTTTCCAGATGTCATCTTCAATTCCACATCTCCAATTCCAACCACTTGTGCGAAAAAATCATTTCCTTGAGTTACACTTCCTCCACTTGATTCCTGATAAGTTTTAAAACATCCATGATCAAAGCAAACATGTACATTAGCCCCAAAGTCTAACCATCAATCTTTATTTTCATAAGTGAAGTTGACTAAGGAATGACCATACCTAAAAGATGGTCCAGCAGAATCTCCTTGGTCCACCAACATGTTGACTTGGGCTCTAGGACCCCTTTGATTCTGATTGGATTTTGGCTTGTGTGGTTCTGTCTTCTTGAAAAAACAATCCTTGGCCACATGATTGGCTCTCCCGCAAACATAGCAGAGCCTACTCCCTCTCTCTAAAGCCTTGGGCTAGTCATTGTTGTGGTTTTGGTTTTGATTGAAACGATTGTTATTCCTATTGTTTTTGAAATTTCCACCCCTAGGACAGAAATTGTTCCTATTGTTGAAATTTCTAAACCTATTATTATTATTATTCCTATTATTCTTGTTATGATTATTATTCTCAACTAGATTCACTTTTGTAGGGTTTTCACTTTGGAAAATTTGATTTAACCTATGACTTTCCTCTACCTTTAGTGAACTAATTGTTTGGGTCAAAGTCAACTCTCCTTGTTTATGCCTAAGTGATTTGGCAATATCAGTCCATGATGGAGGTAGTTTATCTATAAGACATGAAACCTTAAAGTCTTCACCAAACTGTGTACCACTATTTTCCGCCTTCCTTAAAAGGTCTTTAAATTCATGGATTTGATCACCTATAGGCTTATGGTCCACCATTTTGTAGTTTGTAAAGTTTGAGATTGTGAACCTCTTAATTCCAGCATCCTCTATTCCATATTCACCCTCTAAAATATCCCAAAGTTCTTCTGCAGTTTTGGTGGTGTTATGATAGACGTTATAGAGGTGGTCGGACAAAGCACTAAGGATCCTATTGTAGCGGTGATATTCAATTTGGTCATGAGTCATCCAGGAAGATGACTCAGCCTCTTGGCTAGGTTCTAAAGCAGTGATTAAGCCCAACACTAAAAGCCAATATTTTATTTGCCTTTACCACCTACGAAAATGTTGACCACTGAATTTTTCAGGTTTTATACTATTTGCTTCTTCTATCCTATTCATTTCCAAAGTGATTGTTTACAAATGTGAGGGCTATATGAGAGATGTCTAAGCTCTGTAAAATAAACACCACTATGTCACTTTCAAAATATATGGGTAAAATTACTCAACATAATAATCACAACAAATGAACTAGGTTGTGAATGATTAGAAAGAGTAAGCAAGCAAACTGTAAATTAAAATAGGTTTTCCAACTATCTGCAAAATACACAGTACTTTTGAAATATTACAAAAAATCTGTGAATTCCAAATAAAACCAGTTTTGTTTCAATCATAAACCATACCGTGATGCACACAAATACTTTTACAGAAACTACAACGACTTTAGATTATTAGAACTCAATCAACAAGCATATAAGAAAATAAGGAAGCTGCATGTATATTATTGATGAAAATCTGACCAAACAGTAATATAGTTGAAAATATGAATCATGCAACATATAAAATATAGAAAGGAAAATCTGGCATATGAGATAGAGAGGCGCGTAACCGCTGTCCTAAAGTCGTTGTGCCTCCCTACGTGAAGGTACAATCGGACATCAACGGCTCCAAGATACAACCCAAGTGCTAACAGCCACTCTCCTCAGGTGTCACGCCAACTGGGAGATGATGAACCATCTATGTCGTAGTTGCCCAAAAAATAGTGTAGAAAATATGCAATAGAATGATGAAAACAGAGGCTGAAGAGAGCAGTGAAGAATCAAGAAGACTTTTTGTTTGTCCGACCTTTTGGAAAGCCTAGATAAGAACCTATTTAAAGACTAAGAATATAGATGTTAGACTGTAACAGTTCTAGCCATAATTTGGTCATAAGTCCCAAATATTAAAACTGTAACAGTCTAGATTAATGAATAAAAATGTAACCGAATAATTGAATCTGGAAAACATTAAAGGGACAATAAAGTTTTGGAACTTTTAAAACACTAAAATCCAACACATTTCACAAATCATCTGTGTAATCGTTGCTAATTTTATCTTAATGAGAGAGAGAGAGAGAGAGTAGGTGTTTAGTTTTTTGTTGCTATGAAACACAATTTTCTTCCCTACTAGAGTTTTGAAAGTAGCAGATGTGTTTATGTTATTGCCAATCTGTAGTTTTTGTAACTCGAGGCCATATTTGTTTTACAGTATTGTAGGTGGGATTTTTCGGGAAGGCCGGGCCGAACTCTCAAGCCCCAAATGGATGAGTCCAAACTTCTTCCTGCAAGACAAGGGGGTTAGAATGGGTCGACCCTAGGTGGGCCAATCACACTCCGAAGATTAAGTTAGCAAGCTTAATCGAGAAGGATGAATGAAAGTTGTGTATGTCAGGGGTTAACTCTCCATACCTGGCTCTCGATTCCTCGGGTCTTTATAGAGTCCTTCAGGGAGTGTGTTTTGTCTTGGCCTATCAGCAGGCTCTCATGGTCTACTGGTTTAGGCATCATCATTGACGCCGCCTGGCTACCTGCAGGGTCTGGTGCACCGTCGTGGAGGATTCCGACTGACCGGACGTGCACGTCGACGTTTGTGTGGGCAGCCGCTCGTGCATTTAATGCAAGTCAACTCCGCATTTAATGCTCAAAGACCGCTAGCGGTTTGGGCCCGTCTTTCGTGGTTTGGGCTGCGTTATGAGGGAGGTCGGCAGTCTATCCTTCCCGCTAATCCTGATCTGGGCTACCAAAGTGAGCCCAACTTTAACTTGCGCAGATTGGGCCTCATCCATTGGGCTGGACCGGGGGTTACTCCCCCACAATTGCCCCCCAGCCATTGTGTCGTTTGAGGTTCTAAAACGGCCAAGGGATGTAACGGTCACCCGGCCACTTAAATGGCGGGGATTTTAAAAAATTCAATGGTGGGGCGTTATTAAATCGACGGCCGACGTGACGCTTCAGCAGAGCGTCATGATTAACGTCGGTTTATTGTGTACGAACCGACGGCTCTGGCGTGTATAAAAGACCGACGCCCTAATCAGTTGGTAGACACTTGATCTCTTTCCTTTGCCCTCTGAATAGCGTGTGCGCCAGCTGTTTCGGCACCCACCACTGTAAGTGTCTTTTGAGCCCGCGACTCCTCTGTTCTTCATTGCGTCTTGTGTCTTGACGGTTGTCCCCTGATGGCATCCCGTCTTCGAAAAATGTTAGATGGTCCGTCGGCCCTTGCCGCGTTTAGGGCTAGCTTTGAAGTCCCGGATGAAATCGGCTTAGAGTTGGTCGATCCCGAGGACTATCGCATGGGGGAGACCGAGAAAGGGGTGTCGTTCCCAGTCATTGCTATCGTAAAAGGAGGGCTTAGGTTTCCCCTCCACCCTCTTCTTCATAAATTCATAGTAAAAAATAAGGTGTCGCCCTCCCAGTTGGCGTTGAACGTATATAGAATCTTCTTTGGCATGCTAGAAATAAATCGGCGCCTGAGGGTGAACCTGGGCCTTGTCGAACTGGATTACTGCTACACTCTTTGTAAAGTCGGAGGTAGTAACAAGGTTTACCTCCGAGTAGTAAAGAAGTCCTTAGAGTTAGTGAAGTGTCTGCCTTCCTCAGGGAAGGGCGACGACGACGTTAGGGTCTGGGTAACCGGTCCATGGGAGTTCGGCAACGTTCCCGAGAAGGATAGACCGGCGATTCGATGCCCTAGAATGCCCGTCGAACTAGGTCTGAAGCCGATCTCTCGCACTGTGCGTCATTTTAAGTTTCAGTTCGCTTCTATATTAACTCTCGAACTTTTTGCAGACACAAGGAAGCGGTCGAAAGCTCGTGACTAGTTGGTTAACTCTGATGACCTCCACAAGGTCTTGAACTATGTTGGTGAAGGTCGGCTAAGATACATAGCTCGGGCAGCACATATCTTGCTCTCCTATCCACTGCGATACTCGACTTTTACTGCCGAGACTGGAGTCCCCCAGAGTGTACTAGCAAGATTGGCGGACGAAGGTGCCGAAGGGGACTTTGAAGAAATCCCTACTGGCATAGCGATCGAGAGGGCGCGCATCCCTATAGGCGTGACAGTTGCGGTTGCTCCACCATCTGCATCGCCTGGTGAAGAACGGCAAGAAGAGCGAACCAAGTCACACAGTTCAGCATCCACTTCGTCACCATACACTGCGCCCAACCACCGAGTTGTGATTCCAATCGGAACGAGTGATTCGAGCACATCGCAAGACGAAATGGACGGCATGAGCCTGAAGGAACGGATGTTTGCTCTTACGGGGCAGCCGCTGAAGTCGGCCACACCTACTCCCGCCGAAAACCCTCCGGCCGAGCTGGCGGTTACTCCCGTGGAGGAGGCCCCTCCCGTGCAACAGCGGCCGGAGACAAGGCAACACAGAAAGAGGAGACCCGATGTCACTCCGACCCCAATGCCCAAAAAGTAGAAAGGCAAAGCCACGGTGGATGAGGTCGGCGAGACTGTGACCATCACTCCGGACATTCTCGGCCGTCCTATGACGACAGCGGATTCTATGATCGACCAGCCCGAGGTTGCGTTTGGCGTTATGAAGAGCGTCTTTCAGAAAAAGGACATGGCGAAGCTGGGCGAAACAAGCGACTCAGCCGTTTTTATGGGCGCTTTTCACGACTCGATACTGGTAAGTCGGCTCTGATTTTTTGATGACTACAGTCTTTTTAGACACTTGCCCTAACAACGACCTTCTTCGATTTGTGTAGGGCTGTCTAAACTCCTTGGAGGCGATGACGCGCTTCCAAAAGCTTGCCGAGGTTCACCAGCAACTCATTGAAGAGCACGGGCGTTTGAAGCTCGAGTGGATTGAAACAAATAAGGAGCGAATTACCTTCAGGAAACAAGCCGAGCAGGCTTCCACCGAGCTTTTGCTGACGAAGGCCGACTTTGAAAAGAGGGACAGGGATCTCGCCGACCTCGAGAAAAAGTTTGATGTGCAGTCCGTGGATCTGCACAATGCCAATGAGGAGGTGGAGACCCTTAAGGCTGAGGTGGCCAAGCTGAAGATGGAGGAAGAGGCTATATTGAAGCGGGGTGAAGAGAGGGGAGCCAAGAATTTGGCTCAAGAGATGATGGACCTCAGTCGCACCATATTCCGACAGGGTTGGAATGGTGCCCTTGTTGTGGCAGAGCTGGATAAGGCCTCCGACGTGTGGGGTCTTTGCCCGGACTACTTTGATACTACCGAGGATGGCGTCGTCTGTCTGAAGAAAGTCCTGGCCAATGCCCAATACGCACGGGAGCTTAAGTTAAAAGACGCGGCCGAAGCAGCTGCTGCTGAGAAGGAGAGGCTTGAAAGTTTGAAGACCGCAGCTGTACCCCCGGAGGATGTGGTAGAGATTTCGCCAGGGGTAACTGTAGAGCCGGGGGAGAAGTCGGCATAGCTTTTCTTTCTCTTTCTCCATTTTTGTAACCATCAATGCCTTTTAATGAGAAAAACTCGTTTGTTATTTACTACTGAATCTTCTTTATCTGATTTTGTCGCTTAGACTTAATTTCCTTCTTTAGCCTTTTTTTTTTGGCCGATCTATCCAATTTGGACAGGATTGACACTCGGCTTTCGCTTTGGCCTTCTTTGGCCGACCTGCCAACTTGGACAGGACCAAGTTTTTACACTTGGTTTTTGTTTTGGCCTTCTTTGGCCGACCTGCCCAACTTGGACAGGACCAAGTTTTTACACTTGGTTTTTGTTTTGGCCTTCTTTGGCCGACCTGCCCAACTTGGACAAGACCAAGTTTTTACACTTGGTTTTTGTTTTGGCCTTCTTTGGCCGACCTGCCCAACTTGGACAGGACCAAGTTTTTACACTTGGTTTTTGTTTTGGCCTTCTTTGGCCGACCTGCCCAACTTGGACAGGACCAAGTTTTTACACTTGGTTTTTGTTTTGCGCAGAATGGTCAGAGTGGAGTCATTTGAATAACTTCATTTTCATTGATTCTTGAGCTGAGCTTTATACATTTCGTGGACTGTCACAGTGTCTGGGGTTTCATATCATTGGTAGAACTTTCTCAAGTTGGTCGCATTCCATGGTCGCGGCAACGGTCGCCCTTCTTCGATGGTCTCCAGTCTGTATGCGCCGATGCCGACCTGGGACGTGACCCTGTAGGGGCCTTCCCAATTTGGGCCGAGCTTTCCATCTGCAGCCTTCTTGGTTGCCCCCAATACTTTTCGTAAAACCAGATCTCCTGGAGCAAAGTTTCTTGGGCGAACCCGCTTGTTGTAAGAGCGTTTAAGCTGTCGCTGATACTCTGTGAGCCTGATCAAGGCGGTTTTCCTTCTTTCTTCAACAAGATCCAGGTCTCTTGCAACCGTTTGGTCATTAACACCAGTGTCAAAAGCTGCCGATCTGATAGTTGGTAGTCCAATCTCCAGGGGGATGACTGCCTCCACCCCGTATGCCAAGGAGAACGGCGTTTCTCCTGTGGACATTCTTGGGGTTGTTCTGTAGGACCACAAGACATTGGGTAACTCTTCTGTCCACTTCCCCTTGGCTTTTTTAAGACGCTTCTTGACCCCGTTCAGCATGGTTTTATTTGAAATTTCAGCTTGTCCGTTGCATTGGGGGTAGGCTGGTGTTGAGTAATAATTTCTGATCCCCAATCCTTCGCAAAATGATTAAAGATGTTACCATCGAACTGGGTGCCATTATCTGATACAATGGCACGGGGTAACCCAAATCTGGTGACAATGCTTTTCCATACGAACCTTTTGGCATCAATTTCCCTGATGTTTGATAAAGGTTCCGCTTCTACCCATTTGGTAAAGTAATCGGTGGCCATGATGAGAAACCTTTTGTTGCCCGGAGCCCGACGCAAAGGTCCGACAATGTCTAGTCCCCACTGAGCGAAAGGCCACGGACTAGTGATAGTAGCAAGATCTTCGGCTGGCTGGTGGATAATGGGGGAAAACCTCTGACATTTGTCGCACTTCAGGACGTACTGGGCTGCATCCTTCTGCATGTAAGGCCACCAGTATCCCTGTGATATGGCTCGGTGTCCTATCGATCTTCTGCCGACATGACTTCCACATATCCCTTCATGGATTTCGAACAAGACGCTCTGTACTTGGTCCGGATGGACACAGTGCAAATAAGGACCTGTAAAGGAACGTCTGTAAAGTTCCTTACCTGGCGACAGCCAATACCTGAGAGATGCATGCTTGATTTGCCGAGCTTCAGCCTTATCGTCTGGCAGCTTGTCTGTGTTAAGGTAAGAAATGATTGGGTCCATCCATGATGGTCCCAGCTTCTCCGCTGTTAGGGCTTCCTCCTCCTCGCGGAAAATGCTAGGTTTGGCAAGGGTTTCCACGTTGATCGTCCTTCTCGAACCAGAGTTCAGAGCTGTGGCCAGGGTCGCCAAGGCATCCACATGTGAGTTGTTATCTCGGCTAATCTGTCGAAGCTTGTAGCTTTTAAATTGGCCGAGCAGTTCCTTGGCCTTTGCTAGGTACAGCGTCATTCTGTCGTTCTTCACGACGCATTCCCCTATGATTTGATTTACGACAAGTAAGGAGTCCGAATATATGACGATTTCGGGAATTCGAAGCTCAATGGCTCGACGTATTCCGGCGAGCAAGGCCTCGTATTCTGACTCATTGTTGGAGGCAGTGAACTCCAGCTTGATGGCTTGCTCGATGGTTAGACCATCTGGTGTAACGAGTACGATGCCTGATCCTGCCCCCCGGTCATTGGATGCTCCGTCCACATAGAGTTTCCAATGATCAGATTGTTCCCAAAGGTCCAGGGGGAGTTCGCGTTGCGGTTGGCCAGTTGTTGGGGTCTGTTTTGCTTCTGGTGCCATCTCGACAGAGAACTCGGCAATAAAATCCGCAAGAACTTGCCCCTTCACTACCGATCTAGGTTGGAACTTGATGTCAAACTCCCCTAACTCCACGGCCCATTTTGCAATTCTTCCTGAGAAGTCGGCTTTCCTTAGAAGAGGTTTGAGCTGGTGGTTAGTGAGGACGTTAATGGTGTGAGATCTGAAGTAATGCACCAACTTTCAGGATGCTACTACCAGTGCGAGTGTCAGCTTTTCGAGGGGTAGATACCTGCTCTCGGCTCCAAGAAGGGTTTTGTTGACGTAATAGACTGGGAATTGTTGCCGATTTTCTTGCCTGAGTAGGACCGCACTGACTGCATGGTCCGACACTGCAAGGTAGAGGAAGAGCTCCTCGTGCTGGATTGGCGTGGAGAGTAGGGGTGGTTTGGTTAGGTAGTTTTTTAGATCGGCAAGAGCAGAGTCACACTCAGGGGTCCACTCGAACCGTTCCTGTTTCTTTAGGAGCTGGAAGAAGGGTCGGCACCTGTCCGATGAACGCCTGATGAATCTGTTAAGTGCAACGGCCATTCCTGTCAATCTCTGAACCTCTTTGGCGTTCTTTGGAGCGTGAACGCTCTGAATCGCACTAATCTGCCGGGGGTCCATTTCAATACCCCGATGCGTGACCAGGAACCCCAGGAACTTGCCTGAGCCGACCCCGAAGACACATTTTGAGGCGTTCAGCCGCATTTTGTAGTCTTTCAGGATACAGAGTACCTCCTTTAGGTCCGTCAAATGGGTGTCGCTCAGTTTGCTTTTTACCACCATGTCATCGATGTAGACCTCGACAGTTCTGCCGAGCTGCGTCTTGAACATCTTTGTGACCAGTCGCTGATACATGGCTCCGGCGTTCTTTTAGGCCAAAGGGCATAACTCTATAGCAGTAAATACCCCTTGGAGTGATGAAGGCCATTTTCTCTTGGTCGTCGGGGTGAAGTGGGATCTGGTGGTATCCACGGTAGGCATCCAGGAAACTCATCCTTCCGAAGCCGACGGTTGCATCCACAAGTTGGTCAATTTTGGGCAGGGGGAATGGATCTTTGGGGCATGCCCTATTGAGGTTAGTGATGTCTACACAGACCCTCCATTTGCCGTCCTTCTTTTTTACTACTACGGTGTTTGACAACCAGCTTGGGTAGTTGATCTCTCGAATCGCTCCAGCTTCCAAAAGCTTCTCTGTTTCCTCCAAGACAGCGTCCACATGTTGGGTAGCTGCCCTTCTCCCCTTTTGGATAACAGGTCGGCAATTTGGGTTAACATTAAGGCAATGACAGGCGACGTCGGCGCCGATCCCAGGCATGTCATAAGGGGTCCAGGCGAATACTTCCAGGAAGTCTGTCAGTAACTCAATGAGGGATCTTTCCTCTTGTTTGGACAAAGAGGTGCCGATGACGAAGTATTTTTCCCCTTGCCGATCTATGTATATCTTTTTCAGGTCCTCCACAGCTTTATTCTCGGGCATTTGTCCCACATCATCAATGGTGGGGGTGTCTTCATGCAGCTCCATCATCTGCACTTTCTCAGATTTTGTCTTGGTCGCACATGCTGTTAGAAAACACCGTTTGGCAGTCACCTGATCTCCCCTTATCTCGCCAACTCCTGTCGGGGTCGAAAACCGAAACAGCTGATGGTATGTGGAGGGAACGGCCTTCATGAGGTGCAACCAGGTTCGTCCCATGATGGCATTGTAGGGGGATGGTACGTTAACCACCAGGAATTCAGTTTGTAATGTGATCCCTCCGGCCGTTACAGGAATCGTCACTTTACCGATGGGCCAAACTGGGTCCGAGCTGAAGCCGACCAATGGGTTAAGCGACGGTTGGAGGTCGGACTCCTCGAGCCCCAATTGTTTGAACAAGCTGTAGTACATAACTTCAGATGAACTCCCTTGGTCAATGAGCAATCTTCTAACGTCACAGTCCGCCATTCTTAACGTAACAACCAAGGCATCATTATGGGGGATCTGCATTCCAGCGAGATCCTCGTCGGTGAAGGAGATGGACGCATGGGCATTGCCGACCTTGGCTTTCTTGCTGGGTGGTTGTATCTGCATCACTTCCCTCAGGTGTGCAGCCTTCTGCATCTCGGCTCGGTACCTATGTGGGTCGATAGTTCCTGATTCGGCCGATCCGTGCAGCACGTTGATTACCCGAACCGGCCTTACTTCTGGTTCCTTCTAGGCTGTTTCCTGCACTCGTGGTTGCTCGGCTTCAACTTTAGTCTTCTCCTGATCAATGAATTGGTCAAGGTAGCCTGCTTTGGCTAAGTCTTCCAAATGTGTTTTCAGACGCCGACACTGCTTCGTCTTGTGCCCCTTCTCGCGGTGGTAGGAACAGAACCTCTTCTGGTCCCTAGTTGCTGGATCTCCCCCCAGCTTTGGTGGCCACTTGAAGAAAGGCTTATCACGGATCTGGGGCAATATTTTATAGATGGGGTCTTTAAAGACTGTGTAGACCCCATCAGTCACTCTTTTTCCTCGGCCGACGTCTTCTGATCGGGGCTTCTTGGCATCCTTCTTATTCGTCTTTTCAGCTGCAACGCCAACCTTGGTTGTCTCCCCCTGGGGTACATCCTCGTCTAGCCGCGCATAGCGCTCGATCCTCAGCATTAGTTCCTATATGGTGAGGGCTGGTTTCTTCATTAGGGATTGTCGTAAGCGATGCTCCCTGGGAAGGCCGATCTTGAACTGAGTTACAGCTAACTGCTCGCTGCACTCGTCAATCTCGTTATAAGCTTCCCAGTAGTGTCGAACGTATGCTCGCAATCCTTCTCCTTCCTTTTTTCGCAATGTCAGCAAGAAATCAACCTCCTTCGGCTGTAGGCTATTTGCTATGAAACGGGCTGTGAAAAGTTCGGCTAGTTGCCTCCAGTTAGAAACGGATTTAAGTGGCAATTTGTCGAACCACCGTAACGCCACACTTCCCAGGCTGGAGGGGAAGATCCGACACATCAGCATCTGGTCACTGCACCACACTACCATAAGCTGTTTGTAATGCCGAACATGGTTAATTGGGTCGGACTTCACGTCATAGAGGGTGAACTTTGGTGGGGTGAATTTTCGAGGAATTGGATGGGATTCAATCTCCTCAGTAAACAGCGTGGATGCAATCTGGTCAAGGGCCTTTCTCATCAGATCATGGGTTGTGCGCTCCTTAGTTTGCTGCCTTCTATCCTCCTGCTTCTCATTATACCACTTTTCCCAGTCTTCCTTCCGCCGATCTTCCTCCGCTGGACTGTCGTGCGGCGGGGTTTTGCTCCTGTCCCTTCGCCGACCCATGCGCCTGTTAACGCAACACGCGGTACTAGGGGTGTAACTTCCTCTTATCGGTGGTGCTGGTTCGTCCCTGGCGCCAACAACCTACTCCCAATCTGAGGACCCATCTCTCCTACGCCCATTCCTGGCAGAGAATGCCTCCTTCATTGCCCGCACCTGTGAGGTGAGGTAGGCTATCTCTTCTCCGCGCCGCCGAATTTCCCTCTCTGCTGCACGGAGCGAATCCTCGCTTGGGACCCGCCCACTGGAGGGTGACGGGGCCAAATTTCGAGGATGGTTCCTGCGGAAGTTTCTGTCCCTGACATAGCCCGTATCCCTCCGCATTTCCTCTGGTGCCTCCTGGTGGCTTTCAGCGGGCGTTCGCATCTCTGACCTCAGTATTCTCCTTTGTCGATCTACTGGTGTAGATTGGCAGTGCGCCAAACTGGTCTGGTTTTTACTGGAGGAGGCTCCGAAGCCTCTCCCGTTATGGTTTTCTTTCCTATGTCTCCGGTTGTTAGACTCATGGTTTTTCTAAGCCTTCCCACAGACGGCGCCAATTGTAGGTGGGATTTTTCGGGAAGGCCGGGCCGAACTCTCAAGCCCCAAATGGATGAGTCCAAACTTCTTCCTGCAAGACAAGGGAGTTAGAATGGGTCGACCCTAGGTGGGCCGATCACACTCCGAAGATTAAGTTAGCAAGCTTAATCGAGAAGGATGAATGAAAGTTGTGTATGTTAGGGGTTAACTCTCCATACCTGGCTCTCGATTCCTCGGGTCTTTATAGAGTCCTTCAGGGAGTGTGTTTTGTCTTGGCCTATCAGCAGGCTCTCATGGTCTGCTGGTTTAGGCATCATCATTGACGCCGCCTGGCTACCTGCAGGGTCTGGCGCACCGTCGTGGAGGATTCCAACTGACCGGACGTGCACGTCGACGTTTGTGTGGGCAGCCGCTCGTGCATTTAATGCAAGTCAACTCCGCATTTAATGCTCAAAGACCGCTAGCGGTTTGGGCCCGTCTTTCGTGGTTTGGGCTGCGTTATGAGGGAGGTCGACAGTCTGTCCTTCCCGCTAATCCTGATCTGGACTACCAAAGTGGGCCCAACTTTAACTTGCGCAGATTGAGCCTCATCCGTTGGGCTGGACCGGGGGTTACTCCCCCACAAGTATAAAGCCGCAAAATTGAACTACTAGTCCCATATCCAATGTTTGGTTGTGCACGAGAGTATGGAGATATGCAATTCACAAAAATACCTTTTTATTCTGTATACTTTGGATAGACAACATAAGGATTTAGGAATGAAAGCCAAACTATAAAATTAAACTTTTATAATCCGAAATATTGAAATGAAATGATCAAACAACCATGGTTAGCTAATTATCGAGACATTAAAAAAGTTCCCGTTTGGTTACCATATTGGTTCCTAATTTTTGTTTTCGTTTTTTGAAATTCATTGACCTCTCGTTTGACGTGCTAGTTTTAAAAACTATTTTCGTAGATACCATATTTGATAAACCAATTCGAGGACTTGTTTTTGGGAGATGTTTCAAAAAATATCACAACTTTAGGAACCACAAAAATGGTATCTTTTGAGTTTTCAGGACCATTTTCATTTGAAAATAATTATATTTTTGATAGTCCAATTTTTTTTGTTTTTGAGAATACAAAAATTGAGATATTCTTATTTTTTTTAAAACACAATCATATTGTATACTTCCCTTATACGTACGAAATTACACATTTATGTCATGAGGTGCACACAATTGTTTATTCATAATCTATGTGAGAGTAGATTATATGAGGCAATAAAATATGTAATTTGGGTTTGCTCTCGCTAAGGTCTCAGGTTCAAAACTTTTTAGGTATTATCAACTCTTTGAGATCACTTTGACTGAATGGTTATCCGATTTGTGTTAAACGAAAGACTGCACAGACCAGTGCGAACAAACTGACCGGACACCCAGTTAACACAAAAAATAAAAAATAAATAAAATTATGTGTAAAGAAGAATGCCATTCTACTAGAAATTTGTACAAAAATTCTCTAGAAAAATGCTATTCTTTTAAAATTTTTGTACAAAATTCTATACCAAAATAATGTAACGATGGCAATTTTATAATAAACAAGTATCTTGTTAGGTTTTTAATTTTAAAATGATAAGCGCATAACTTAACCACATCATTTTAGTAATAAATTCTGTATGTATTTTTTGATTGTATAACATTACCCAATCCTATATAGTTTAATTTTAACTTAGAATCATTGAAAAGACTGCATATTAGTGATGGCTATTGGCTAGGTTGACAGTTGAAAGGGATTACCAGCAAGGAAATGAAAGAGAAAATGCCAATGACTGAGAATAAGCCCAAAAAGGAGTCGGCAATGATGGCTCCGGCGACCGGAAAGAGATTATTGCAACCTAGGACGACGTTGTTGATCTGCGTGGCGTTGATGCTCTTGACGTTGAATTCAGTGATCAGAAACACAATCAAGTTCGACCCCCACCCTCCGACCGCCAGCGTCAGACTCACAACAGTTCCTGCTCAAACACGCACGTCTTGCCAGCATGACGCATATATATATTCATACACATATATACATATATATATATGTAAAAGAGGAGAGAGAGAGAGAGACAGACCTGTGATGAAGGGAAAGGTAGTCCAACCCCCACGTTTATGATTCACTGACGTTTCTTTATCTTCATCCGGTGCAGTTTCGCCGGAGAGTTTGCTTTCAAGGTGCTGTAACTCAAAGGACTCCATTCTCTCTCTCTCTCTCTCTCTCTCTCTCTCTCTTCCAGATGTTATGAGTATGCCTTGACTAGCTGTGGTTTTATTGAGTGCTGTCGGAGCACAACTTGGCTCCAGGCCCAGGGTTACTGTCTTCCCAAGTGACTGTCCAATGATATACTAAATTTTAGCATCCAAGGTAGGTCACATCTAAATGTACACATACACAAATCATCAGAATCGGATCGGACGATTTAGCTATTCTACACCAACCGCAGGGGTTGGCAAGGACGGAGCCATGCCCAAGGGGCAATTGCCTCCAAATTTTGAGAAGTAATATTTGTGCCTATAACTTTAGATTTTTTTATTTTCAATTTGTCCATATATATATATACCCCCCACCTTTTCAAAATCTCTATTTTGACCTAAAATTTTTCAAATATATCTCAATTTGCCCTCCCTAAAAAATTATAAATGCTCTCTTAAATAATTAATTTGCTTTAAAAACCCATTATATGTCTTATATAAAAGCCTGTATACATTATATAGACACACGAAAGTCAAGTTTCCTATTACTTATTATGGAAAAAAGAAAATTTCTATTTCATACAATAAGTTTTATAAAAAATTTGATCAAAATAATGAGGCAGTGACACTTTAAAAATTGTGAGCCAAAAATGAGGGTTATTTTTTGTTTAATATGAAAGAAGCACAAACAACCATATCATTCTTCCATAATTTCGTATATAAATCTTGGTGGTACAGTATTTTTCTGAAAACAATTTTGGGTTTTGGTTAATTGTTGCCCTCTAGATGAATTTTTTGACTCTGTCATTGGGGGTTGGCCCAGTGGTGGATTGTCTCTCAAGTTAAGCACGAGACATCAAATTCAATCTTTTCTCACTTTCTCTTATAACCAATCATTATTCATGCAATGTACCAAAATTAACTAGTTTGTTTGGATGGTAACTTTGTACGAATTTGCAAGAGTAATTTGTCAAAGGCCTGAATATACTGTAGCAACAAAAAAAACGAAATAGGGAAAATATTTCTACACCCCACTGCCAACCATGTTAAAGTCAATACAGTTGGCTCATCTTTGTCACTTAGCATTGAAGTGACGAGGGGGATTTTAACATCGAAAAGTAAATTAAAAAAAAAAAAAACCCTAAAACTACAAAGGATCTAAGCTATTAAAGTTTACACCAAACGACCTTTGCTAGTAAAGACAGTTCTTGATGCTGCAGCAACACGTAATCCCCATAAATAAAAATATCACCTGAAACAAAGACTTTCTTTGACTCACTCTTGGCATCACTCCCCTCCTCATCAAGATCTTTCGGCTAACAGTTATGAAACCCCACCACCCCCCCCCCCCCCCCCCCCCCCCCCCCCCCCCCCAAAAAAAAAAAAAAAAAACAAGCACAGTGCAAAAAGCTCCAATCACTCAAAGTCAGTGAAAATTCAGATGTACCTGATATCACAAATATCATTTGAATATTGTTTTCTTTTTTTTTCTTGTTTGGTCTAAATATCGCTTATTTTTAAGAATGAGGTTTTAAAATTTTTATCATCCTGTGTCAAGTTATTTTTCAACAAGACCTTCTCTACAGTATCGTCATACAGTATATTTTAAACACAAAGTTCGAGATCCACTGATCCCACCAACAGAAAAGAAAGTTGGTGGGCTAGATGGATCAATATGAGCCGCTGATATGGCCGAAGGCGACCAAGGTTCACATATCAACATTAAAAGGGCCCAACATGTCAAAAACCCATATTATGGCAAGTGAGTATAGTCCAACACACAAAAGACCAAATATGTGAGGCAGGTGGGGATAGGGGTGGAGTTTCACAATGGTAGCAAGTAGAGATGGCAGTAAATTAAGAAAAAGTGGAGATCCGACCGAACCCGTTTCGTTTGGAGAGGGTATGGAGGATTCAAAACGGGAATAGAAGCAAGAATGGAGGTTGAAATAAAAATACATACGGGTATGGAGACGGAGATGGACCAAGGTTTTCTCCCGCCCTTCTCTACCCCTCTCCATTTTCCCGCTTTAATTTTTTTATTTTTTATTTTGTATATAGGCTATATTTATATTTGTTTTACTCTTTTAAATCTTTGCCTCTTTAGACGTCGAGTAACAAAGCATAATATACAATTGAACTCTAATGATATATCAAAGGTTTAAATTTTTTGTCATCAATATTTATCACAGCAACATATTTAATAGAAAATCATGTATTAGGCAAGATAGTGATCCTAATAATTCTCAATCATAAATCAATGCTTAGGCTTTGAAAATCAGCCGTTTCTAAAAAAATTAAATGGTAAAAAAAGATTGGGCTTGGACTTGGGCTTAGGCTCGAGGCGGGGCGGGGGTGAAGGGGGGGGATGGAGGTGTGAATTAAGGTAAGAGTGGAGGCAACCTTGTACCCGTGAAGGGGGGGCTGGAGGTTCCCGCCTCCATCTAAGCGGGGATAAAGGCAGGGCTAGAGGTGAATTTTTCAAGTGGAGGCAGAGATGGAGATCTTAATCTCCACCCCGCCCCGATCCATTGCCATCTCTAGTGTAAACACCCAATTTTTTTCTGCACGGCAATCTCCGATCTATCCAGACTTGTATTCAAGTCAATATGGACATTTTCCAATTCAAACCGATTTTCTAGACATAATCCAGTTAATCAATCACTTCGCGGGCCCACCGGGACCAAATAAAGACAAAGTGACCAAAATGCCCTTGAGGTATTATCCGATCCAAATTCGTTGGGCACGTTTTTTCGAAGACAGTAAGTCCCCGTTTTAATCTCAATTCCAAGCTCAAAACCCACTTCAAGTCCAATTCTAATCCCAAATCAAATCTGGCTCACCTTTTGAGAAAGTTGATCCCTCAGGCAATATGACCATTCAATCTGGCACGTTTTCTGAGAAAGCTATTCAGAACGGTAAGTCACTTCAAACCCGTCGACTGGGATGAGACCCCAAGTCCTTGAGATGGTAGAACGGTCCACCTTTGGCGCCTACTAGCCCGCCAATGATGAAATGTCTATTTTCGGCACGTCTTTCGAGAAAGTTGATTCCTCAGACAATAAGTTCACCTAGCAACTTTCCGAGATCAAGCAGTTTCCGGAATGAACACGAGCCGCCAGAGTGGCAAAAACACTCGTAAACATCACAGCCCTCAGAGTGGCGGAAACACTCGCAAATAGGTCGACATTGGGAATTGCCAACAAACCTCCTATGTCACTGGACCGAACTCGTCTCTTGGCCATGACTCATTTACCAAAGGACGAGATGCCTTGGAAACCAACCCATCATAGACCACCAAAGTGACGAAAACACTCAAAACACATGTCAACACCAGTTACTGCTAGCCCACTTTATTGAAAAATGACCAAACTGCTCCTTGGGCCATTTTCGACACGTTTCTCGAGAAAGTACCTAAGTTCTCAAAATGGTAAGTCCACCCTTCCAAGATCGTCCATAAGACAATCCGGCATGTTTAAGTGCCTTCCAGTTAGTTCCGGACCAGTTCCGGGACCATTCGGTCAAAATGGCCATTTGCCCCTAGGCATCCGAGTGCCTCCGGGAACCACACCGGCTCTAGGTATCAAACCGGTAATCTCCCGAGAATGCTTCTTATAGTATTCCCGACCTTCCATTATCTTTCTGGATCATTCTGAGTCAATTCCGGCAAGCCCGGTGCAAAAATGACCGTTTTGCCCCTAGTGGGCAAGTCAACTTTTCTGACCACAATGGCTCTAGGTATCAAACCAGCATTCCCTTGGAGCACTCTGGATAGTGTTTCCAACCCTCAAGTCCGCTCATGGATTGTTCCGAGTCCATTCCGGTGGTTTTCTAGTCTAGTTGACCGTTTTGTCCCTAATAGCCCAGTCAACAATTTCGACCTTGTTTTTCAAATCTGTTACCCTTAGGACACTACTTCAAGGGTTTCTACCCATTTTTGGCCTTTCGGACCATTCCCGGCCTTCCGAAACATTCCTGGACCTTCTGGAGTCACTCCTAGTGGAGTCAGGCTAAAAAAATGCATGGTAGTCACTAGGACAGGGGCCCAAATCTTTTACCTTGCGTATCAAGGGTCAAAAATACATTTCTTGGCACCCTAAAATATTTCCTAAGTGGTTAGTCCAATGGGATTTTAAGCCTAGCACCACTACAACAAGCGCCAGGTCATTTTTTTTTTCTATAAATACAGAGTCTCCTCCCTGCGTGAAAGAGGTCGGCAATCTAACTCCCAAAACTCTCTCTCTCTCAATATACAGCCCTCGAACTCTCTCCAAACCCTAGCTCTCTTAGGCTTCTCAAACCTTAACCCCCATATACTTTAACCCTAACGCACATACACTCAATACGCACCTATATGAGCCTCCAAGCAAACCTTTGAAGACTCAAGGTGCTGTCATCTCGAAGCTCTAGAAGATCAACGCGAAGTAAAGCAAGCAAATCAAAGAAGACATTAGGTTGGTTTTTTATTTACGTTTACGCAATTTCCCCCTCTCTCTTCTCTCTCTAACCCACTTGGGTTTTCGTCTATTTTAATCTCTTATCTTTTTTTCCTCTTTCTTGCATGCTTGAAACAAGGAAATCCCCGGCTTATGTGCAAGAAGAATGGTTGAAAGTCACCATGTCGAGGGCTTTTTTCTAATTTGACCTTAGACCACGTGGATTTGGCCCCCTTGATTATGTGGTGAAGCCTAAACATTGTATGTTCACGACCCTACTTGCATTGTGTATATCATACTCATGCATCTTTTCAAAATCGTTTTCTAAACTTGTTTTCAAAAACTTGCATCAAAATCTCTTTCAAAACTTGCATCAAAATTTTCTTCTTCCAAACATGTTTTCAAAAATCACAATCTTAAGATGATTCTAACTACTCCATAGTTAGGATTGTTTTAGGAAAGTGTTACATAAGTTTTGAGTGTAAAACTTAAAATTGTTTTTGTAAAAATCACAATCTTAAGGTGATTCGAGTCATTCCATGGTTAGGGTTGCTTTAGGAAAGTGTTATATTTAATAAAACCAATAAGATCCATATTTTTAAATCTTTGTTATTTTCAAAACCACAATCCTAGAATGATTCTAATCTTACTATGATTAGAGTCATTTTAGAATCATTTTAGGAAAGTGAGATATTTTTAGAGACTTGTAAAAGTCCACATTCCATTCTCTTTCCACATCACTTTTTGAAAATCTCTTTTCCAAAACCTCTATTTTTAGATCCTTTCCAAAATCTCTTTTTTAAAACTTACTTTCTAAAAATCTCTTTTCAAACTTACTTTCCTAAAAACTCTTTTCAAAAAATCCCTTTCCAAAAGCTTTCTTCAAAATTCTACTTTCTAAAAACACACTTCCAGTATCCTTCCTAGAAACTCCCTTCAAAAGATTTACTTTTCAAAATGTCTTTTTCTTGTAATCCAAATCAAGCCTTAGAGCCAATGATTAGGAAACCTTAATTTCTACTTTTCTTTTCCACATCCAATCATAGTTTTTCAAAATTCTATTTTCTACATCAAACTCTTAGGTTTCCTAAACCTCTTTTTCATGTCAAATCATAAACTTCTAAATTCAAGTTTTTCAAATCTCATCATTTCCAATTTCATGTCAAATCTAGTCTTCCAACTTAGAGAGCCAAATCCAATCCTCAATTTTTTAAAACAAAATCAAATAATCTCTTCGTGGAAATAGAAATCAATATTTCTTAATTCAATCATTTCCTAATTCTAAACTTTCCTAATGTCAAACCTTTTCAAATTTCAAACTTTCCAATCTTTCTAAATTTAAACATTTCCTAATTTCTAGACTTTCTAAATCCTTCTTAAATCAAACTTTCCAAATTCCCTCTTAGATTGAAATCTTTCCAAAACTAAAATTTTCCTAATTTCAAAGTTTTCTAAATTTAAAACTTTCTAAAATGAAACTTTCCTAAAATGGAGCTTTCTTATTTTGAAACTTTCCTAATTCTAAAGTTTTCCAAAGTCTAATTTTTCCTAAACCCTAACTTTCCTAAATCTATTCCATGTCAAGTCTTTTCAAATCAGATCTAACTTCTTTTCAAAATCTTTCTTAAAATTCAATTTTCCTAATTCGAACATTTCCTAATTCGAACATTTCTAATTCAACTACGTGTTCCAATCTTAGGTAACCTAAATTTTAGGAGGCTTAAATCTTAGTTCAACCCTAAACCTAAAGATAGGAAGCTTCCACTGTTTTCTAAAACTTTTTTCTAAACCAAGACGGTTTTTCTAATTTCAGACTTCAAATTGTTTTCAAATCTAGTCTAAGTTCTCTTTCAACGGTCAAATTCTCTTTCAAGTTCAATTCTCTCGATTCCAATCTTCCATTATAAGTTTCAAATCAAAATCTCTTATTTGCAATCGAACTCATGTCCGAACTACGACTGACCTGATTCCTAAAAAGAGATACATAGGCAACCCTCATGGGTGTGGTCATAACTTTTTTTAAACTTCCAATTCCATAATCTATTTCAAGTTTCTAATTCCAAAATCTATTTTCAAATCTCTATTTTCAATTTCTAAAACTTTCTTTCAAAAATCAAATCTATATTTTCAAATGTATTTCCAAAATCAAATTAGTTCTTTTCAAATCCACTTTCAAAACCAAAGTCTTTTCTTACCCTTGCATATCATGCATCATGTCAACTTCTTTTTTAAAGTGGATAGTTTTGGACATATATTAATCAAATATTCTAAATGAGTGAACATAGGGGAATAGACATGCAAGTACCGCAAAGGCGGGGTAGGGTGATGGCTTAGTCCGTCTTCCTTACATGTAACCAATCTCCGAACCTACATCACTGTTTTCAAAGACCAAATGGAGTTATTTTCAAAAAAGGGCTTACATTTTTCCAAAGGTTGCCAAATAACCTATTTTTCAAAAAATCCTCCCTTTAGGAAGTTTTCAAAATCTTTTTTCAAAAACTCTAAGTGTAGTCTTCGAATTGTGCTTAGTTTTAGGTGACCTAACTCACCTTAATTAAGTTAGGTGGCGACTCCAAATTGTTTTCCAAAAGCCCTTGTTCATAATCAAATTTTCAATTCAAACCGCACTCGTCCTTTTAGGAGGATGAGTTCTAACGAAAGAGCACTGTGTTTTTCTCACTTGTCTTTTTTGGTTGCGAAAAATCGGGCGCCACACCTAGTAGCAAGTGAGCAGGTCAAGGGCAAGGGTAAAGTACACCTAGGTGGGGCAAAGGGAGACAAGGCCCCACTCTCCACGTAGTACCCATACTAGCCCGATGTGATATTCCAAACCTCTATTTATTTATATTAATGAGAATTTTTAGTGTATGCAATGTTGAATGTTAATTATTTCTTCTTTTTGGTAAAAAAAACCAATGAGAACTTGTGTTATAACTTGTGTGGGAGGTGTGAGACACATGGGATTATTTCCCATGTGTGTCTTCTCATAACATAAAACACACACACACACTTATACACACATACCCAACCGTGAGAGGGAGAGAGGGAATGAAAAAGAAGGAAGGAAGGAAGAAGATCAAGGAGAAGAAGAAGAGGCAAGAGAAGCCCAACCCAAGCTTGGCATCCCTTATGGAGTGTTGTCATTGAGTTTGGGAGATCCCTTGGGTCCCATTTGCATGATTTTGAGAGCTTAAAGCTTATTATTGAACATTGGAGTTGGTGGTTTGAAAAATCCCCAAATATGTAAAATGGTAGGGTTTTGAGTTCAACTCTAGATCCCTTTGATTTAATTGTTCTTTCTCTCCCATTTTGAGTTATTGTCATCCCTGTGGGCTGATCTTTGAGCCCTAAGAGTGTTGGAAAGGTTTGGTTGTGTTTGGAGGGATTTTGGGAGAGTTTTGGGTCAAAAATTACTGTTACGCAGGTATGAGCGTTCGAACACCTGACATGATCATTCGAACGGCCCGAGAGTAGAGTTTTCCACTTTGCCTAGCATTCAAACGGCCCGAGAGGATGTTTTTCATTTTTGCCTAGCATTCGAATGGCCAATTTGGGCATTCGAACGGCTTGGTTGGGCGTAAGAAACGGTTTGCTAATTTTGGCACTATTTAGTAAAATAGGCATAACTTTCTCTAGAAAACTTGGATTGATGATCAGTTTAAAGTATTAGAAAGTAGACTCATAGACCTTTGTATCCATATAAAGTTTGTTCTCTAATTCCTTATAGATTGAGAGTTATGGAAGTTTAAATTTGACCCAAACTCTATGCCAACAACATTATTTTCTAGAATTTTAGTCCACCTTCCGTGAGGCATAACTTCTTCACCCGAAATGTGTTGTTGGCCCATGACCTATCAAATTAAAGGCCTTTAAGCCTATTTTCAATTGGAAATAGTCTTAAGTGTGAACTCATCTTTGAGAGGTGGTTGGGATGCGATGAAGAAGTCGACATTCTAGCTTTCATGTTCAAATCTCAACTTTATGTTCTTATTTTACATCGGGGCTTTCTGCTAAAGTTTAGCCTTGCTCTTCCATTATGAGAATGAGGTTTTGTTGAGTCGGGGTTGAGGGGTTTATGTGCTTAGTCTTGACTTATGTGTTATTGCTTTGCCTTGAAACCTTGTATTGATGCTTCTATTCTTCTACGTGCATTTTGTGTAGGAACACCTTATTTATCACACGTTCAATCGGAGAGAGGTGAGTAACGATATGCCATGAGTAAAACTCTAGTAATTTCCAAATGTTTTAAGCGCACCTCTATATCATGAATGTTTTTCATATATTTCAATGCATCAATGCTATGTTCAATTACAAATGTCATATTTCTAACGCATGCAAGTTATATTTATGTTATGAATGAAAACCATGGACTATAATATTTAAATGAAAGAAATGCTAAGTTTTCAATATATGATGCCAACTCGGGTCTTCTCATGGCAAGACCTTAATCTAGCTCGATAGTCCTACGATAGGTGACGGAAAATAAACTATCTATGTTGGAAGATGTCCCTAGTCTAAAGAGCCTTAGTGTGACCTACATGGTTACTATAGAACCTAGCTCATATGTCGAGTTGTAGCACACTTATGTTTTGAACCGAAAACTATAATATGTTCACATGCTTTACTACAAGTTATGAAATGCTACATCAAAAATAATGTTATGTCGCATCTCTTCTTATGATATTATGTTGTGAAATGTTGAAACGTTTCAAATGATGCTTACGTTACCTATGAGTTCCAAGCATAAGCTTTAAACATTCAAAAGCTCATTTCCTTATGTATAAATGATTATCTATCCTTGTACGTTGGATATAATTGTTAGTCCATAATATTTTCTCGCTCATGCATCATTATTATTCACTAAGCAGTAGCTTACATTTTCTCAAATGATTTTTAGGTAGCCAATTCGGGAGACTCTAAAGCGAGTCCATATGTGGATTTTGGGCAACAGCCCACGGGCCTATTTTTTGTACAATGTTTGAGCTCTGGACCCAATGTTTTGTAATGATATAATGCTATAAGTTTGGTGGACCTTGATTTGGTCCTTATGTATGTTATGTTTTGGATTAGGCACAACTCTATCATGTATGACATGGATTGTATTTCAAGTTATAAAAGATTCTATTTCCACAAATTTTAAATGATTATGCACGGGTGATCAACCAGTTTATGTAATGCGGTCTCGGGTAGCCTTGCTACTGGCCGGTCATGTACCCTAAATCCGCATAGACCGGGTTATGAGGTGTGATAGCGTGGTATCAGAGCTATAGGTTGACACTGTAAGATCGAGTCATGTCTAGATAGAATTCTAGATTTGACTTGAGTATGTGCTACGTGTATATGTATGTGTATGCTACATGTATAATGACATGCCAAGGTGTAATATATGTAGTATTATGTTAAATGCTTAACGTTTTGTTGTGCACATATAGTTAATCATGCCGCCGAGAACAGGGGGTCGTAGGGGGACAAGAGAGCTCGAAGACTGAATTGATCGCATAGAAAGGATCTTAGCTGGACTTGTTCAAGTGGTCTAAGATACCCATAGCAACACCGCCAATGCGCTAGAACAGTCGACAGTGCAGGCACCAAGAGGAGAGGTAATGGCACATATTACCATTAAGCAGTTTTAACAGTTGAAGCCCCCAACTTTTCAGGGGACTCCCGACCCAATGGCCGCGAAGTCTTAGCTTTTGGAAATTGAGAAGGTGTTTGAGGTGATACCTTGCACGGATGAACAGAAAGTGACCTTTGCCACCTTTACCTTCGAAGGAACTACACTTGGTTGATGGAAATTGAAGAAAGCGATGGAGCCACAATGGTTATGGCCTAGGTTTCTGTAAGTGTTCAATGAGGAATACTTACCTAAGACTGTCAGGGATCAGAAGACTACGGAGTTCCCTGGTTTGACACAAGGGAATATGGCCATGGCGGAGTACAATACCAAATTTATGGAGCTATCATGATATGCCCCACATATTGTGTCATCAGAGACTCGCAAGGCGAGGAAGTTTGAGACAGGGTTATGATGGAACATCCGCAACAACGTGGACATACTACGGCTAAGGACCCATCAAGAATTTGTATAACGAGCAACGATCGCCAAAAGGGCAAATAATGAAATGTCCCAATACTGAGAGAAGAACAAGAAAAGATCAGGAAGTGACCCAAGCAAAGGGCAAAGTTCAAAGCGGCAAAGTTTTAGATCTTCTAATGGGAAATCGTCTACCCCACGGGGAAATACCTCTAACTGAGGAGGCAACACGGCCAATGAGATACCAACGTGCTCCAATTATCAAAAGAAGCATTAGGGCGCATGTCATTTGGGAAGCAAGGCTTGTTACGAGTGCGGCCAGGAAGGTCACCAAGCGAAGGACAGTCCGAAGAGGAACAGAACACAGGGATCTTGGGCGTCAGCATCAGCCTCAGTTCAGCAATCTACGGCCAACAGGAAAGAGAACCAACCACGGCAAGGCCGAGCTTTTGCACTTACACCGGGAAAATGAAAAATAAAAGAACCAAAAATCTTTATATTTTTTATGGGGTTTTAATTTATTAAACTAGTGTAATGAAAATTAAAGCAATAAACTAGGCAATTGATTTAAATGTAAAACAATTAAAATGGAAAGCTTGGATATGATTGATTCAATCCACCAATTCACAACAAGAATTTCAATAGGGGATTTTTATAACTCAAATCAAGATTCACACCATGGATTCTTGATTCGGAATATTTTGACCATAAAATCTTGGGTTCATATTTAGTTGAGTGTATAAATTGCAACAATTAATAGAACCATCGAAACAAATCTAGAAATGTACAAGATTTATACCAATTGTTGAATTGTGCATAAATATTACCAAATGAGTTATGAATCTAAGTTTTCAAATAAATCCAACACTCAACCGAATAGAACAATCGAAATCTAGGAATAAAACTTTGAAGTCCATGAATCCCCATTAAAATACTTGAAGATCCTTGGTGGATTTTCACAATCACACCCAAGATAAATCTAACTACTTGAATTCATCATAAAAACATGTAGAAATGTAAAGAAAGCATAAAGAGAATTAAATCTAAATTTTACTACAACAATAAATTTGTTTGGTTACAAGAGAAGTGAAGGAAAATGCAAGAAAGTGAAGAAAAATGCAAGAAAGTGAAGGAAAATACATTACAATGAAAGAAAGTTACAATTTCTACTCCTACATTAACATTACAAACATAAATCTAAGCTAAAAATGAACAAAAACATGAAAAACCAACCTTGAAGGAGCTCGCCCACCACCCCCTTGCTCAAACTAACCCTCACTACTCAAAAACTATACAAAAAACCCTTAAAACGCCGCTTCGAACGCAAAAAATACAATCTAGATAAACAATAACAGTTCAAATACCGTTCGGATGATGCGTCTGACGGCCATCTGAAGTGCATCCAAACACAATGTTCGGACGGGTGAACAGTAACCGTCCGATGAACAGTGATCGTTCGGACGGGTACTATTCATCACTATTTCAACCCAAAAATTTTGAAGCTTTATTTGACCATCTTAGAGACCGATTCAGCCGATGCACATTAGAGACAAAATTGTAGAGCTTGAAATCTTCTTTCCAATGACATAAAAATCAGCTCAATTGGACATCGAAGTAAAAAGATATGGCAAGAATACCGAGACAGGTCTGAATTTTCATGAACAAATTATTCGCCTTAAACCCGCTTTGATTATTCTTGCTTTCTTTTTGCCTTTATTAGCTTATATAACCTACAAAACACATACAAAACATACTCAAACAAATATTTAACTAAAATAAGATAATTAATTACAATATAAGTCTAACAAAGTACAAATTAAGGGCTTAGGATTACATGTTTAGGGTGTAATCATATACATCTCCCGCACCTCTTGATTATGCTTTGGTAGTATCGTTGCCATCCGGGGATTCCATGTTATGTGACAGTGTCGCGCCTAAATTTTTCGCAATCGAGGAATACACACACAAGTGGGAAAAATGATGTACTCTCTCGTTAGAACTCACCCTCCTAGAAGAATGAGTGCGATTAGGTTTGAATTGAAAATAGATTTGAATTAAGGGCTTTTGAAAACAATTTGGAGTCGCCACCTAACTTGATTAAGGTGAGTTAGGTCACCTAAAAACTAAGCATAATCTGAAAACTACACTTAAGGTTTTTGAAAAACGATTTTGAAAATACCACCTCAAGAGAGGGGTTTTAAGAAAAACAGGTTGTTTGGCAACCTTTAGAAAACATTTAGCCCTTTTTGAAAAATAACTCCTTTTTGGTCTTTGAAATCAGTGATCCTAGGTTCGGAGGTTGGTTACGTGTAGGGAAGACGCATTAAGCCATCACCCTACCCCGCCCTTTCGATACCTACATGTCAATTTACCCTAGATTCACCTATGAGAGTTTTCAGCTAACTATTGTTCAATCCTATTCACTTTGAAAAAGATGTTTAAAAAGATATGATGCATGATATGTAAGTGCAAGATAAGAGAGTTTGAAAATAGATTTGGAAAAAGATTTGAAAAGAAATAGATTTGATTTAAAAAGAGATTTGAAAAGATAGATTTGAAATTGGAATTGAAAAGAGATTTAAAAAGAGTTATGGAATTGGAAACTTGAAAAATGTTGTAGAATTAGAGATTGGAAAGAAATTGTAGAAATAGAAATTGAAAGATGTTGTGGAATTTGAGATTTGAAAAAGGTTGTGGAATTTGAGATTTAGAAAAGGTTATGACCGCACCCATGAGGTTTGCCTACGTATCCTTTTAGAGGAATCAGGTCAGTCGTAGTTTGGATAAGAGTCCGATTGAAAAGGGATTGATTTGAAAGATTGAATTGGAAATTGGATTGGAAAATTGAGAGATTGAACTTTGATGGGAAGATTTGATTTTGAAAGACTTGGTTTTAGGAAACCTAGACTTAGGAAAGGGAGAATTTAGAAAGGACTTGAGATTAAGAAAGATTTGACTCGAATGTTGGACTTAGAAGATTAGGAAAGAATTGGATTTAAGGAAGATTCGAATTAGGAAAGGTTTTGAAATTAGGAAAGTTTTCAAATTAGGAGAGTTTCGAAATTAGAAAAGTTTTGAATTTGGAATGTTTCAACTTAGGAAAGTTTTGAATTAAGAAAGTTTCATTTTAAGAAAGGTTTTAAAATTGGAAAGGTTTTGAAAATAAGGAAGTTTTAAGAAAGTTTTGAGTTTAGAAAGTTTTAGATTTGGAAAGATTTGAAGTTTTAAGAAAGTTTAAAATTTAGAAAGTTTTAGATTTACAAAGTCCTAACTTAAGAAAGGTTTGAACTTGGAAAGCTTTGGATTTGGAAAGATTTTGAAATTTAGAAAGTTTAAGATTTTGAGTTTTAGAAAATCTTGAGATTAGGAAAGGTTTGAATTTGGAAAATATTTGAAAACTTAGATTTGGAAAGTTAAGATTCGGAAAGGGATAGAGTTAGGAAAAGGTTGAATTAGGAAAGATTTGAAAGTTGAGTTTTAAAATTTAGGAAAGATTTTTATGTTCAAGTTTTGAAAACTTAAGATTTAGGAAAGTGGAAGATTAGGAAGGAATTGAATTAGGAAAGATTTGGATTAGGAAGGGATTAGATTTTGTTTCTAAAAAAGAAGGTTTGATTTTGTTTCCAAAAACGAAGGATTGGATTTGGTTTCCTAAAAGAAAAATGAGATTTGGTTTCCTAAAGGGAAAATTAGATTTGACAAGGATTTGGAAAGGGAGGTTTTAGAAACCCTAGATTTAGAAGACTATAGTTTTGACGTAGAAAAGAGGTTTTTGGAAATGTGTATAGTTTGGATGTGAAAAGGAAGATTTTGGAAACCTAAGTTTTAAGGCAAGTTTGAAAATCATATTTTTGGAAAGAAAATTAGGGTTTCCTAATTGTGGGTTCTAGGGCTTGACTTGGGCTCTAAGGAAAGAGTTTTTTGGAAAGTGTATTTTTGGAAACAAGTTTTTGGAGAAAAATCCTAGAGAGAAGTTTCTAGAGGGACAATTTTGGAAAGAGAGTTTTTAAGAAAGATTTTTGGAAACAGATTATTGGAGAGAGTTTTTAGGAAAGTGAATTTAGGGAACGTTTTTAGAAAGTGAATTTTGAGGAGAGGGAGTTTTTGGAAAGAAATCCTCGTGAGGAATTTTTCTAGAAAGAGATTTTTTAAAAAAGAGATTTAGGAAGAGGTTTTTCTAAGAAGGAAACCTAGAGAACGTTTTTGGAAAGTGAATTTTGAAGAGAGCGTTTTGGAAAGGAGTTTAAAAAGAGAAGCTTTGAAAAATAGATTTTTGGAGGGAGTTTTTGAAAACAACTTTGGAAAGGAGAGTTTTAGGAAAGTATGTTGAAAAAGAGATTTTTAAGAAGAGATTTTTGAAAAGAGAGTTTTTTGAAAAGTATAAAAACGTCTCACTTTCCTAAAGCGATTCTAACCATAAGAAGGTTAGAACCACTTTAAGAAAGTGGTTTTGGAAACAACAAGATTTGAAAATATGGAGCATGGAAGTCACTTTAAATGTAATACTTTCCTAAAGCAATCCTAGCCATGGAAAGGCTAGAATCACCCTAGGATTGTAATTTTGAAAACAAGTTTTGAAAAAGAAATTTTGATGCAATTTTGAAAACAAGTTGAATGCAAGCTTTGAAAACGAGTTTGAAAACGGTTTTTGGAAGATGCAAGATCATGACATGCACAATGCAAATTTGGGGTCGTAAACATACAAGGCTAAGGCTTCACCACATAATCAAGGGAGTCGAACCCACGTGGTCTTCGGTTAGCCTAAAGGAAAGGCCCCGACATGGTGACCCTCCAATAATCTAATCCTACACATGGACCGGGAGTCCCCTTCTTTCAAGCATGCAAAGAAAAGGGGGAAAAGAGATGGGGGATTAAAATAGAGAAAATCCAAGTAGGTTAGGAGAGAGAAGAGAGAGGGGGGAAGTGCAAAAATTTAAAGAGAAAGCCTACCGTATGTCTTGTTTATTTTGCGCGCCTTGCTTGTCTTCGGTCTTCGTCTTGATCTTCGTCTTCAATCTTCAAGAGTTGTCTTCAATCTTCAAACTTCAGATTATAGCTCTTCAAATCTTCAAAGGAGGGTTGGAGGCTAGTGTATAAGTGTATGGGGGTGTGTATGAGTGTATAGAAGGCTAGGGTTTAGTGTATGCTGGCTAGGGTTTGGAAAACCTAGAGAAGCTAGGGTTTAGGGAATGCACGAACTCTGTATATCGAATATTGGAATTTTTAGACTGAGTTTGCGGACCTCTCTCACGCTGGCAGAGGCTCTGTATTTATAGAGAGAGTAATACACTAGCGCCTGTTGCAGTGACGCCAGGCCAAACTTTACATTGGCGCCACTAGGAGTGGCGCAAGGCCATTTTTTGGCTTGGCGCCACTACTAGTGGCGCCAGCCATTTAGGAAATGTTTAAGGTCGTCAAGCAACATATCTTTGACTAGATTTAGGCACTTGTACTAGTGACTACCATGCAATTTTTAGCCTGGCTTCACTAGGAAGTGACTTCGGAAAATCTGGGAAGGAGTTTGGAAGACCGGGAATGACCCGAAAGGTCAGAAAAGAGCAGGAACACTTAAAATAGTGTCCCGGAGGTATTTGACTTGAAAAATGAGGATAGGATGTGTCGGAAGGGTTGACCGGGCCTTTAGGGGCAAAACGGTCAATCGGATCGGGAAGCAGCCGGGACGAACTTGGACTGTCCCAGAAGAAGACTTAAGATTTGGAAACATTATTCAGAATGTTCCCAAAGGTTTCCAGTTTGATACCCAGAGCCGGTGTGGTCGAAAAAGGTGACCGGCCCACTAGGGGCAAAACGGTCATTTCGCACCGGGTTTGCCGGAACTGACTCGGAATGATCCGAAAGGATAAAGAAAGGTTGAGGACACTATAAAAAGCATTCTCGAGAGGTTACCGGTTTGATACCCAGAGCCGGTGTGGTCGAAAAAGGAGACCGGCCCATTAGGGGCAAAACGGTCATTTTGTACCGAGTTGGTCGGAACTGACTTAGAATGATCCGGAAAGGATAAAGAGAGGTGGAGAATACTATAAAAAAACATTCTCATAAGGTTACCAGTTTGATACCCAGAGCCGGTGTGGTCGAAAAAGGAGACCGACCCTCTAGGGGCAAAACGATCATTTTGTACCGGGTTGGCCAGAACTGACTCGGAATGATCCGGAAAGGTAAAGGAAGGTTGAGAACACTATAAGAAGCATTCCCAGGAGGTTACCAGTTTGATACCCAGAGCCGGTGTGGTTCCCGGGGGGTTCGGATGCCTAGGGGCAAAATGGTCATCTTGACCGAAAAGTCTTGGAAAAGGCCCAAGGGGCAGTTTAGTCATTTTCCACCGAAGTGGGCTAGCAGGCACCGGTGTTGACCTAGGTTTTGAGTGTTTCCGCCACTCTGACGGCGGTCGTCATGACACAAGGGTTTGTTGTCAATTCCCTATATCAACCTGTTTGCGAGTATTTCTGCTACTCTAACGGTTGCGGTGTTTGCGAGTATTTCCGCTACTATGACGGTTCGCGATCACTCCCAAGACTGTCTGATCTCGGGAAGCTGCTAAAGGGGACTTAGTGCCTGAGAAGTCAACTTTCTCAGAAGGCGTGCCTAAACGGACATTTCTGCATTAGCGGGCTAGCAGGCGCCAAAGGTGGACCGTTCTACCATTTAGGGGACTTGGTTTCTCGTCCAGGTCGACAGGTTTAAAGGAACTTACCGTTTTGAAGAGATCTTCTTCGAAAAACATGCCGAACCGTCTCGAGGAATAAACTGTCTCGAGAGAGGGATTAGAATTGGAAAGGGGTCTTATCGTCTTCGGAAAGACGTGCCTAATTTAGAACCGTCTCAAGGGATAAACTGTCTCGAGAAAGGGATTGGAAAGGGGTCTTATCGTCTTCAGAAAGACGCACCTGATTTGGAACCGTCTCGAGGAATAAACTGTCTCGAGAGAGGGATTAGAAAGGGAACTTACCGTCTTCGGAAAGACGTGCCTGATTTGGAACCATCTCGAGGAATAAACTGTCTCGAGAGAGGGATTGGAAAGGGGACTTACCGTCTTCGGAAAGACGTGCCTGATTTGGAACCGTCACGAGGAATAAACTGTCTCGAGAGAGGGATTGGAAAGGGGACTTACTGTCTTCGGAAAGACGTGCCTGATTTGGAACCGTCTCGAGGAATAAACTGTCTAGAGAGGGGTTAGAATTGGAAAGGGCAATATCCCTAAGGGCATTTCGGTCATTTTGCCTCTATTTGGGCCTGGTGGGCCCGCGAAGCGATGGACAAACGGGATTTGGATTTAAAAAGTTGGTTTCAATTGGAATATGCACACAATGACTTGAACATAAGTTTGGACGGAGTATAGACTGCCGAGCGGTCAAAATGGGGTGCTTACAGATAGGACATATAATTCTTGTGAAAGTCTTGTTAACGACTTGCCTATGTTTGTAAACCTCATTCCCCTAGAAATGTACGGCTTTGATATCATCTTAGGAATGGATTGGTTGTCCTATCATCGTGCTATCATTAATTGTGATCTTAAACGAGTTGTGTTTCATTCTTCTATCCATTCGGGACTTGTATTTGAGGAAGTTGGTGTCGTGCCTCCACCCTACCTCATTTCATCTATGCAAGCACATCGTTTAATTCAAAAAGGGAATCGTGCATTCTTGTGCAGCGTTTTTGACACACACGGTTCCCCACCACCCTTGAAAGACATCCATGTTGTCTGGGAATTTCCCAATGTCTTTCCCAATGAGCTACCTGGTTCCTTAGTGGACCAGGAGATTGAGTTCCACATTAACATTAATCCGGGTACTAGACCTATTTCCAAAGCTCTTTATCGTATGTCCCCTTTAAAGTTAAAAGAGTTGAAGGTCCAACTCCAAGACTTGTTAGAAAAGGGATTCGTCCATCCTAGTGTTTCACGTAAGGGTGCTCCGGTGTTATTTGTGAAAAAGAAAGATGAAACCATGAGATTATGCATTGACTACCGGGAATTGAACAAGGTCACCATTAAGAATAAGTATCCATTGCCGAGAGTGGATGATTTGTTTGATTAACTATAGGGCACGCAAGTATTCTCAAAGATCGACCTAAGGTCAGGTTATCACCAATTGAAGGTGAGGGTAAGTGATGTGGAGAAGACGGCATTCCGAACTAGATATGGTCATTATGAGTTTTTGGTTATGCCGTTTGGAGTCACAAATGCACCTGCCGCTTTCATGGATTTGATGAATTGGGTTTTTAAACCCTTTCTTGATGATTTTGTAATTGTGTTTATTAATGACATATTGGTGTATTATAAAAGTCTTGCAGATCATGAGCACCACTTAAGGATGATTCTTCAAACTATGTGAGACAGGAGATTGTATGCCAAGCTAAAAAAATGTGAATTTTGACTGCTGAGTGTAGCATTTCTGAAACACATCATCAGTGTGGATGGAGTGTCCGTTGATCCTTCGAAGGTTGAAACCATTGTAAATTGGCTGAGACCGACAAATGTAAACGAAGTTAGAAGTTTTATGGGCTTAGCTGGGTATTATCGAAGATTTGTGAATGACTTCTCCAAGATTGTGACTCTACTAACACAGCTCACCTGAAAGAACACACCATTTGAATGGAACAAGAAGAGGGAATGGAATTTCCAAGAATTGAAGAATCGATTGGTGTCCGCACCAATTCTAGCCTTGCCTACCGGGACTAACGGGTTTTCCACTTACAATGATGCTTCATATAGGGGACCGGGATGCATATTGATGCAACACGGTAAGGTGATTGCATATGGCTCAAGACAGTTGAGACCACATGAGAAGAACTACCCGACCCATGATCTTGAATTGGCAGTGGCGGTGTTTGCTTTGAAGATTTGGTGTCACTATTTGTATGGAGTCACGTGTGAGACCTTCACTGACCACAAGAGTTTGAAATACATTTTCACACAGAAGGAGCTGAACATAAGATAGAGAAGATGGATCGAGTTGATCAAAGACTACGATGTTCTCATTCAATACCATCCGGGCACGGCCAATATGGTGGTCGATGCCTTGAGCCGAAAATCTACCACCAACCTAGCATGTCTTGTCACTTTTTAGTGGCCCGTACTCCTTGACTTGGAGAGATTGGAATTGAAATTGTTGCACCGGGGACTAATATGATGCTTACCACCATGATCACCCAACCAGCGTTGATAGATGTTATGAAGCAACGGCAATCTAAAGACCCTTACTTGTGGAAGATCTATGAAGCGATGGAACGAATCTAAAGGCTGACTTCACCTTGCATGTGGAACTTTAAAGTTCGGAAACCGATTATGTGTTCTAAATATAGCCGAAATCAGGAGGCAAGTTTTGGAAGAAGCCCACAACACGAAGTTCACTATGCATCCAGGAGGCACAAAGATGTATCGGGATTTGAAAGAGACATTTTGGTGGCCGAGAATGAAGAAGGAAATAGCCGAGTTCGTATCATGATGCCTACAATGCCAACGAATCAAAACAGAATATCAAAGACCAGCGGAACTACTTCAACCTTTACCGATACCAGAATGGAAGTGGGAGCATATCACCATGGATTTCGTCGTAGGATTGCCGAGATCGCCGCGGGGTTGTGATGCCGTATGGGTTATTGTTGATCGCCTCACCAAATCTGCACATTTCTTATCGGTGAAGATTATATACTCTTTATCAAAGCATGCGACCCTCTACATTGCGGAGATTGTTTGATTACACGGCACACCAGTTTCGATAGTGTCCGACCGAGACCCGAGATTTGTGTCAAAATTTTAGAAGAGTTTACAAAGGGCTTTACGCACCGAGTTGAAGTTCAGCACAACTTTTCATCCACAAACCGATGGGCAATTAGAAAGGACCATTTAGACCCTAGAAGACATGTTGCGGTTATGTGTTCTCGACTTTTAAGGGAGTTGGGAGGATCACCTACCACTAGTGGAGTTTGCCTACAACAACAGTTTTCATATAAGCATCGGGATGGCACCTTATGAAGCGCTTTACAGGAGGAAGTGTAGATCTCTAATTTGTTGGGCCGAGGTCGAAGAGAGGAAGATTCTTGGGCCAGAGATTGTGCAACTAACCACCGACAAGATTAAGATCATTCATCAACGACTACGAACTGTTCAAAGTCGCCAAAAGAGTTATGCTAATGTGCGAAGGTGAGACTTAGAGTTTGATGAAGGGAGCCACGTGTTCTTAAAGGTATCTTCTTCCAAGGGGATAAATCGCTTCGGCAAGAAGGTAAAGCTTAGTCCAAGCTACATCGGACCATTTGAAGTTCTTGAACGGGTTGGACCCGTTGTTTATCATATTGCTCTTCCTCCGGAACTTTCACAAATTCACAATGTCTTCCATGTTTCGATGCTACGAAGATATGTTCACGACCTGATGCACGTGATTAATCACTATCCTTTGGCCGTGAATGAAGATTTAAGCTACATGGAGAGACCAATTGAGATTTTTTATTGCCGTGACCAAGTCCTTCGGAATAAGGTCATTCCTTTGGTACGAGTTTTATGGCAGAACTACACTTGGGAGGAACCTACTTGGGAGGGCGAAGACAAGATCCGGGAGCGTTATCCCTTTTTATTTGAATGATAGCACACACACACACATACATATACACACACACCCAACCATGAGAGGGAGAGAGAGAGAGAGAGAGAGAGGGAGACAAGAAGAAGAAGAAGAAGGAAGGGAGAAGATCAAGGAGAAGAAGAGGAGGCAAGAAAAGCCCAACCCAAGCTTGGCATCCCTTGTGGAGTTGGGAAGCTAGAGAGAGAAAGGTATGAACTTCTACCTTGTATGTATGTTTGGGGGATCCCTTGGGTCCCATTTACATGATTTTGAGAGCTTGAAGCTCATTGTTGAAGATTGGAGTTGGTGGTTTGAAAAACCCCCAAATATGCAAAATGTTAAAGTTTTGAGTTCAACTCTAGATCCCTTTGATTTAATTGTTCTTTCTCTCTCATTTTGAGTTATTATCATCCTTGTGGGCTAATCTTTGAGCCCTAAGAGTGTTTGAAAGATTTGGTTGTGTTTGGAGGGGTTTTGGGAGAGTTTTGTGTCAAAAATTATTGTTGCGCATATGGGAGCATTCGAACGCCCGACATAGAGATTCGAACAACCCCCGAAAGCAGAGTTTTCCACTTTGTCTAGCGTTCGAGCGGCCTTTCAGGGCGTTTGAATGGCCCGAGAGGGTTTTTTTTCCTTTTTTGCCTTGCGTTCGAACAGCCAATTTGGACGTTAGAACAACTTGGTCATTTTGGCCTAGCATTCGAACGGCCCGGTTGAGCGTTCAAACGGTCTGCCAACTTCGGCACTGTTTAGTAAAATGGGCATAACTTTCTCTAAAAAACTCAGATTGATGTACCGTTTAAAGCATTAGAAAATAGACTCATAGATCTTTGTACCCATATAAAGTTTCTTCTCTACTTTCTTATAGATTGAGAGTTATGGAAGTTTAAATTTGACCCAAAATCTATGCCAACAACATTGTTTTCCAAAATTTTAGCCCACCTTCCGTGAGGCATAACTTCTTCACCCAAAATTTTTTTTTGGCCCATAACCTATCAAATTAAAGGCCTTTAAGCCAATTTTCAAATGGAACTAGCCTTAATTGTAAACTCATCTTTGAGAGGTGGTTAGGACACAATGAAGGAGCCGACATTCTAGCTTTCATGATCAAACCTCAACTTTATGTTCTTATTTTACATCGGGACTTTGTCCTAGAGTTTAGCCTTGCTCTCTCATTGTGAGAATAGGTGTTGTTAAGTCGAGGACGAGGGGTTTATATGCTTAGTCTTGACTTATGCGTTATTGCTTTGCCTTGGAACCTTGTATTGATATTTCTATGCTTCTATGTACATTTTTTGTAGGAACACCTTGTTTATCACCCCATCAATCGGAGAGAGGTGAGTAACGATATTCCATGAGTAAAACTCTAGTAATTTCCAAATGTTTTAAGTGCACCTTTATATCATGAATGTTTTCCATACATTTCAATGCATCAATGCTATATTCAATTACAAATGTCATATTTCCAATGCATGCAAGTTATATTTATGTTATGAATAAAAATCATGGACTATAATGTTTAAATGAAAGAAATGCTAAGTTTTCAATGTATGGAGCCAACTCGGGTCTTCTCGTGGTAAGACCTTAATCTAGCCCGATAGTCCTACGATAGGGGACAGGAAATAAACTATCTATGTTGAGAGACGTCCCTGGCCTAAAGAGCCTTAACGTGACTTACATGGTTACTATAGAGCCTAGCTCATATGTCGAGTTGTAGCACACTTATGTTTTGAACCGAGAACTATGATATGTTCACATGCTTTACTATAAGTTATGTAATGCTACATCAAGAATAATGTTATGTCGCATCTCTTCTTATGATACTATGTTGTAAAATGTTAAAACATTTTAAATGATGCTTACGTTACCTATGAGTTCCAAGCATACGCTTTAAACATTCAAAAGCTCATTTCCTTATACATAAATGATTATCTATCATTGTACGTTAGATATAATTGCTAGTCCATGATATTTTCTCGCTCATGCATCATTGTTATTCACTAAGCATTAGCTTATGTTTTCTCAAATGATTTTCAGGTAGCCAATCCGAGAGGCTCTAGAGTGAGGTCATATGTGAATTTTGAGCTACGACCCACGGGTCTATTTTTGTATAATGTTTTAGGGCTAAACCCAATGTTTTATAATGATATAATGCTATAAGTTTGGTAGACCTTGATTTGGTCCTTATGTATGTTATGTTTTAGATTAGGCGCAGCTCTACCATGTATGACACGGATTATATTTCAAGTTATAAAAGATTCTATTTCTACAAATTTTAAATGATTATGCACAAGTGATCAACCAGTTTATGTAATGCGGTCTTGGATAGCCTTGCTACTGGCCGGTCATGTACCCTAAATCTGCATAGACGGGGTTACGGGGCGTGACACCCTACCTCACCGTTGCCCCATACATGTGTTGTTGCCAACCCTAAGTATAAATATGTTGTTAAAGCATTCCGTTTTGCCTATGAATTCACAACTCATTTCTCTCTCTTAGGAGCGGGACTTACCCTTGGAAGAATACTTCTTCTCCTCTTACGAAAGAAAAGCGAGTAGTTAACTCGATAATACCGAAATTGATTCTTTCTCAAAAATTGAATCAAATATAGATCACAGGCTTAGCAAACACAAACTCATTTGGCAATGAACACAACTAATGAACTACCTCTATAAAAGTGAAAGTGAAAAATGATTTTGGTTGAGAATTTGAGTTAACTAAACTTAACAGTTCAAAAGACAATTAAACTAGTTTGGAAAAGATATTTGGATTAAATTAATTCAATTACTCAAATTATTCAAGAATTGCAAAAAGGTTGATAACTCAAATCAAATACAACAATCAAGAGTATTTGATTCAAAAGATTTAGCATTAGAAAATATGGATTCTATAGCCATTGAAGTTAGATTAATGATCAATTATAGAATCATAAACTAATACAATTGATTTGATTAATGTGGGCTCAATAAGAGTCAAGCCCAAGACCAGGAAAGACTAGGCCAGTAAGGTCGGCCCACAAGTGCTGACCTATCAGCCAAGCCCATGCTGACCAGAGGCGAGGATTCAAAAGTGGTGGCCCATGGATCCTAATTCAAAAGGTACTAGAACTAATGAAATCCATAATACGAATCATATTTCTAAGTAAATTAGGACAAATAAAGGATAAATCTAATATATTATACCAACTCAATTAATGAGGATTTCTAGGAGGAAAGTGACTTCAATTCCCAAAGGGAACATGGCATTCCGAAAACTATAAATACCCCCATACACTAAAGGTGTAAGGTACGTTCACTTGAATTCTAGCTCTCTGATATTCTATTCGATTCATTGTGATTAAACTTGCTAACTTAATCATCGGAGTGTCTTCGGCCCAAAGAGGGCCGGGACATTCTCATCGTCTTCTTCTCTTGTAGATTGCTATTGCTCGTGCTCGTCGATTCAGTTTGAGAGTTCAACCAGGCCTTTTCAAAAATTTCACCTACAATTGGCGCCGTCTATGGGAAGGTTTATACAGCGATGAGTACCAGCTATCTCAAAGAAGGAGTTGATCCCACCAATAGGGAACTAGATGACAGCCATGACGTCCGTAGTCACGACGGCACACACCAGTCAAGTCGGCATGATGATGATCTGGTGTAAACTCCTAGAGGACGCTTCATCAGATCGAAGCTACAGTTCCCTGGAGGCAACCAGCCGGAAGGACAGGAGGGTCTAGCACAGGCTCCGCAATACGCTTGAAATCCAAACCGCCAAAGGAATCACTGCAGAAACTTGAATCCACCACCATCCAATGGTCGCATACTCAGGAATTTATCACTCCGAACAACTGAGCGGCAGCTCTGGCAATGGGATAAAGAGATTGCCCACCTTAGGTCAACGATTGAAGCGATGAGGGAAATAATTGCCAGACGAGATGGAAGAATACCTAAGAGATCCCTAGATCAGCAGCAGAGAAGGAGGACGAATTCAAGAAACATGAGCCCCCCGGCCGCACACGCAACAAGGAGCTATACAGCCAATATAGGGCACTACATAGACCGATAGGAAGATCGGCAACCACGAAGGGATCGAACACCAGTAAGAGACCCTGCAAGGGTCAAGCCAGAGCAGCAGGATTGGGACAACTGGTTGAACGACCGGCTCGGCAACTGGGATAAGAACCAAAAGGGGCGAATAGCCCAGGATTTAGCCAGAAGAGCCTTGGACCAGATTACTTCTACCCCTTTCACAAAAAAGATTGAGACATGCCGACCTCCTAAAAGATTTGCCCCACCAAAGTTCACTCCTTATAATGGGAAGTTAGAATTCATTACCCATGTTCGACACTACAAACAAATAATGGCACTATAGAGCTATGGCAATTCACTCATGTGCCGAGTTTTTCCTTCAAGCCTAGGAGAGGTAGCCCTATGATGGTTTGACAAGTTATAGTCCAGATCAGTATCAAGCTGGAGACAAATCGCCGAGCTATTTACTAACTAGTTCATAGCAAATAGCAAGCAGCCCAAGAAGGTGGACTACTTGCTAACTTTACAGAAGAAAGATGACGAGGGATTATGCGCATATGCAAGGAGATACTAGGAGGCTTATAATGAAATAAAGGACTGTAACGAGCAGTTGGTTGTTACACAATTCAAGATCGGCCTTCCCAAAGAACACCAATTAATGCAATCCCTTATAAAGAAACTAGTCACCCGAATACAGGATCTGATACTAATGATTGAACAGTATGCACGGGTGGAAGAAGATGTAACACAGCCATCACATGAGAAGATCGGTGAGAAATCTAAAAAGAAAAATGGGCGTGAAAGTAAAAAACCCAGGCGTGTGGAAAAAAACAACAACCGGGGCAAAAAGATGACAAAAAGGGTCAATATAGTCTTCAAGGACCTAATTTATAAGATTTTACCCCAAATACGAGATAAACCCTTTTTCGAGTGGCCACCAAAGTTGGGAGAAGACCCTATCGCTCGGGACCAGAGGAAGTTCTGTTCTTATCATAGGAAAAAGGGCACCAGACGGAGAACTGCGAAAATCTTAAAAACCAATTGGAAGAACTAGCTAAGGCAAGACATCTTGACCAATATATTGGCCGAGAAAAGACAAAGCGGGAGGCAGAGCAAGCAAAGCAGGAAGCCGTTCCACAAAAAAAAGTCAGAGAAGGACCCGTTAGTTCGCCCCCAAATGCGATTTTCTTAAAAATGGAGTTAGCACCCCGCAAGAGTACGAGGGTCACGATGAAGTATAAACCGGAAGATCCGATATCTTTCTCTCTAAAGGGACCTAGCCAAATATAGACTCTAACACTCAACTCACACCAACCTAACCTAGGATTGAATTGCAATAAAAAGGGGAATTGGATCTAAAATAAAAAGACCGAAAATGTTTTGGGTTTTTTATGATGGTTTTGAATTGCTAACCTAATGCAATGAAAATTAAAGCAATTAACACTAGACAATTAAAGTAAAGCAAAGTAAAAATAGAATTAAAGCAATTAAAAGGGAATTGGGCTCAAATGATCCAATCACTCAATTTCATCCAAGGTTTCCAATGGGGTTTATAACTCGAATCAAACATAACATTTAAGTGTGCTTAATTCGGAGGATTTAGATTTGAAAACCGATTATTCTCAAGCAATTTAAATTAGATACATGTTCAATGGAGAGTCAAAGGTTAATACCATCGATTTAACTTAGTCAATACAAAATTTGTGGTTTGTGCATTGATTAGCCAAACATAGTCAATAACCTAGGTTTTCTAAGTTATCTTCAATCAATTGTTGAGAATGAATTTCTAGAAAAATATAACAATTATTTCATGAGATGCCTCCATTTAATTCCTTGAATTATTTGAGTAATTTTCACATTTGAACCCAATCTAAAAACTAACTAATTAAAGTCACAATAAAAGCATAAAAAATGAAAACAAAGCATGTAAAGATTTAAACTAACAATTACTTTGAAATTAAAGAGGGTTTGGGTACAAGAAGATTACAAGAAAATGTAAGAAAATTACATTACAATAAATAAAATTACAAGTTCTACATTTATACTACAACTACCAACCTAGATCTAAGCTAAAAATGAAGAAAATATACAAAAACCAACCTTGGAGGAGCTTTCCTGCAGCCCCCCTACTTTTCTCTAAACCGTAACTCCTATATCTTTTTTTTCTCTTTTGAATATGGTTTTAAGGCAAATCTGCACTTACTGTCCGACGCGTGTCCAAAGTGCGTTCAGACGCACCGTTTGGATGCTTATTTTACCGTCCGAACAGTTGTTTTGCCGTCCAAACGGTCTTTGGACGCAAAATCACGACTCTGAATTGGCTTTGAACGGGAAAACTTGACTCTGGAACTCCGCCATTCGTCGTAGCGTTCGAACGCTCTTTCCCCCGTCCGAACGCACCGTCCAAATGGCTGACTACCGTCCAAACGGTCTTTTGGAATTTTGGCTTTTATTCGATGTTTCCACTCCAAAACCTACAAAGTACACAAAAATACATAATAAATCAATTATTGGACTAAAACAAGATAATTAACTACAATAAAAATCTAACAATGTGCACATTAAGGGCTTATGGTTACACTTTTAGAGTGTAATCACCTGTCCAAGTAATCAATGTCCTCCATGGATCGGCAGAGTCAGCAACGGTAGACCTACACAAATACCGGGCAGAAATCCAGAAAGCATCACACCTCAGGGAGGTAATGCAGGTGGAAATCCTAAACAAAAAGGCAAAGGTCGGTAATAGTGTTGAGGCCATAACCTTCACTAAGAATGACCTGGCAAGAGTGTAACTGCCACACAATGACGCATTGGTGGTAACACTATGATTGGGGGATTGCGACGTGCAAAGGCTGCTGATTGATTAAGGAAGCTCCTCCCAAGTCATATTCTACAACCTCTTCAAAAAGTTGCAACTAAAGGATGCCAATCTCCAACCATCTTTGAAACCCCTAATCGGATTCAGCTTGGACCTGGTCTGGCCGTTGGGAAAGGTAATTGTCGCAGTTACTACAGGAGGGATTACCATTCAGACAAAATTCTTAGTGGTTAATGTGTCTTCCCCCTACAATGCAATCATGAGTCGAACATGGTTGCACCTCATAAAAACCATACCTTCGTCCTATCATTAGTTGATTCGTTTCCCGACTTTGAGTGGAGTATGAGAGATAAGAGAGGACCAAGTAGCAGCAAAGTAGTGCTTCCTGACAGCATGCGCCACGAAGGAAAAAATAGGAAAGGTACAGATGATGGAACTCCACGAGGACATGCCCACGATTGATGATGTCGGGTTATTATCAAAGAACAAGGCTGTTGAAGACCTAAAAAAGGTTTACATAGATCAGCATGATAAAGAAAAGTACTTCGTTCTCAGCATCTCTCTGTCTAAATCTAAGGAGAAATCATTGATCAATCTATTGGCAAAGTACATTGAAGTGTTGGTCTGGACACCTTATGATATGCTGGGAATTGACCCAGATATGGCCTACCACAAACTTAGTGTGGACCCACAATACTGACATGTCGTCTAGAAGGGGAGAAGGGCAGCTGCTCAACATGTGGATGCTGTGATCGAAAAAGTAAACATTCTCTTTGAAGCGGGGGCAATAAGAGAAGTTTACTACCCACGCTGGCTCTCAAACACAGTAATGGTAAAGAAGAAGAATGGCAAGTGGAGGGTTTATGTCAACTTCACCGACTTAAATAAAGCATGCCCCAAGAATCCTTTCCCCCTTCCAAAGATCGATCAGCTGGTGGATGCAACAGCTGGATTTGAGAGGATAAGTTTCCTAGATGCCTATCACAGATACCACCAAATCTCGCTCCACGAAGAGGACCAAGAAAAAATTACCTTCATCACCGCAAAGGACATCTTCTGTTACAAAGTAATGCCTTTTGGTTTAAAGAACGCAGGCGCCACCTATCAAAGATGGGTCACTAAAATGTTTAAGCAACACATTGGCAGCATTATTAAAGTCTAAATTTACGACATGGTGGTCAAAAGCAAGGTCAGCAAATAGCACTTGAGCGATCTAAAGGAAGTGTTCAACATCCTCAAAAACTATAAAATGAGGCTCAATACCTCTAATTGTGTGTTCAAGGTAAGCTCTAGAAAGTTTCTCGGATATTTGGTTACACACCGGGAGATTGAAGTAGATCCGTAGCAAATAAGCGCAATCCAGAATATCTAGGCTCCAAAGAACATCAAGGAAGTTCAAAAGTTGACTGAATGTCAGCGGCTCTCAATCAATTCATCAGTCAATCTTTAGATAAGTGTCAGTCATTTAGAGAACGCAATTTAGCATAAAGGTAACCCTACATATGGTATGTACACCGTACGTATGGTGAACAATACCGTACGTACAGTACCGGCGTCCCCTGTTTGGTTTTCACTGCTATATCTCTGAAAAATAACAGGATTTTTTATATCTATCACCATTTTACATTAGATTTACAGTTAGTACAAATTTTAGAGAGAGAAAGTTAGTTTCCTTTGTATTTTCCTCCATTTTCTTCTATTTTCCTTGCAAGAAAACAACAATTTCTTATCCAATTAGTGCAAGATCTACAATTCTTTATACTTTCTCTCATGGAATCAAGTAGCTAAACTCATCCTTAGATGCAATTGTGAAGATCTATCAAGGATCTTCAAGGTCTTCAATGGAGGTATATAAACTTCAATGAATTATCTTATGATTTCTTTATATTTATCTCAATTGTGTTGTAAACCCATAGAAAACCTAGATTCATGATCACTATTAGTAATCTCTATGCAAAATTCTTAAATTGGTATAGATATTGCACAATTGATTATTTGCTTCTTTGATTCTTAACATTGAACACAAATTTATATCCAATTGAGTATGAACTCTTATATCTATGGTCTAAATCTTCCGAATCAAGGATCTGTGGAATGATTCTTTGATTTGAGTTAACAAGTCCTCCATTGAGACATTTATAGAGAATTGATAGATTAGATCAATTGCATTTAAGTTCCTTTAATTGCATTTACATCTTACATCAATTGTTTTCAAATTTTCATAGTATTATTTTCTGTACTTAGTTTAGTTAATTCAATTTGAATCACAACTTCCACAACCAACATATTTTCGGTCTTATTTGTAGATAGCTTCAATTTTCTAGGTGACTTTCTAATTCAATTTAATTTGTTGGTTATTTTGCCCTATGTGACGTCTAAATTGGGCTTGATCCTCGAGAAAATTGACTCCGATACTTGCCGGATTTATACTTCAATTGCACGCTCATGCTCTTGCGGGAGGCTCGATTTCATCACATTTGGGAGGAGCGATTCAGTATAATTTTGGATTGGGTTAACAAAAAAAAAATGAAATAAGTATTGGGTTTAGTCGGACAAAGTCTATTTTTAATTGGGTCTGATTTTAAAAAAAAAAAAGAAAAACTTTTTCAAAATCTAGTGAAAACGGCCGACGGTACTCGGCCAAGCATTGGTCCACCCCTAGTTAACTCATGCGTGAACACCATATATATATAACCCTAAAAAGGAAACGAGAGATGCAAAAGAAAATGGATCATCTAACTTCCCCTATGCAAATAAGCCGCTCTCTATGTATCCTACTCATGGTTTTTTTTATGTTTTTTTGTGTTATTTTTTTAGATAATGTTACACAAATAAAAAATTCATATAAAATGATGTGTTTTAATAAGAGCCTTCACTTCAAAACAAATATCCACCATAATGGTTTTTAATTACAAAACTGCTACTGCCACATTATTTTAAATTTTGTATGAATTTTTTTTATAGAAATAACATTTTTCTATTTTTTTTGTTTTGGAGAAAGGTCAAAACCCAAATAACAACTGCACGAATTAGTCGTATTATCTGTTTGACTGCGTTGCGCTATGTCTACATTTTTTTCCCATGTAACTGAATGAAGTTTCTCAATCCCTTTTTTTTTTTTTATAACTTCTATATAAATGATATTAGAAGACTATACAATTAAATTCATTGATCAAAAGTAATATATTTATAAAAAAAGCATAGAACCTCGAAACCCATATCATATTTTTCCTTCAAACTCCTTAACATGTCACTTTCAAATATATTGACTAGCCAAACTCAGACGTTCTACTAGTTCACTGTTAATTGCCATGAAAAAATTATTAATTTATATGTATAAGGTAATCGCATTCTAAAGACACCTTTTTAATATACAAAGAAAGGGTTCATACCAGACATCATCTATATTACATGATAATGGCGTATATGATTGCTTTTGTTCATACAGTAATCCTACCAGAATGAATATGCTACTCTTTTACCCAACTAAACCAAAATTGCGGCTAAAAAAAATAAGAAAAATGTTATTCTGTCACAAAATTTATATAAAAATTTCTATCCGAATGATATGTAATTGACATTTTTTATGACCAAGAGTGAGCCATCATGATTTTTTGGTTTTGAAGCAAATTATGTATAAATTTTTTAATTGTATAACATTTTACATAAAGAAAAATGTTATTCTTTAAAAAAAAATTATGTAAAAAATCTCACGAAATAAAGTAGCAGAGATATTTTTGTAGTTAAAAGCCATCAAGATAAGTATTTTGTTTTAAAGTGATTGGCTCTCATTTAGCTGCATCATTCTAGTAATAAATTCTATATAAAATTTTTAGTCTTATAGCATTTTTTCCATAAATTGCACACACACACGTGTATATATATATATATATATTTACCCATAATACTACCCAATAAATATAAATTATTATTAGAAATATTAATAATCGTTCATAGTATATTGTAACCACAACAATTCATCAATAGAACAAAATACTTGGAACCGATCACATTTGATATACAATTCAAAAGACTTGCCATCCAATTAGGGTTTTGGAGCTGCAACTGGAGAAGTAGGTTGCGAAGGAGACTTGGGGTTCTTCCGCACATACTTCCGAGCCCAGACATGCTTCCCATTGATAGAGAACTTAGCTTTGCTTCGACCATCAAGCACCACATCAATGGCAGAAGCCGAGCGAGCAACAAGTCGGGCATAGAGTACTTGCTCATCTGGTTGAACTTCTTGCATGAAAATGGCTTCCACAAAATCTCCAAATTTCCTGTTAGTGAATAATACCAACATAATTTAACGTTACTGAAGTAAGCTGCATACCAGTAACCTGTATATATATATATATGAAAAAACATATTCTTACACCCAAAATTAGTATAGAAAATCCCACCAGAATAATGTGTCAATAACATTTTTGTAATTAAAGCTACTATTATGAGTGTTTTACTTTTAACAACATTCTACCATATTATTCTGGTGATACATTATATAAGAGTAATGCAATATAAACATAGAATTCATACAAATTATATGTACAAATTAAAGAGTCTTTCACTTCAAAACAAAACATCTATCATAATAATTATTAATTATCAAATTACCACTGTCACGTCATTCTGGTAAGAGTTTTTGTACAAATTTTTTTGTAAAAATGGCATTTTCCCGTGTATATATATATATATATATATATATAGAGAGAGAGAGAGAGAGAGAGAGAGAGAGAGAGAGAGAGAGAGAGAGAGAGAGAGAGAGAGAACCTGGCGAAGAAGTCTCTAACTTCATCTTCAGATATAGGGTATCCTTTAGAGAATGTCAAGAAGATAGTCCTATCATCCGGTGGAACTTCCTTCTCTTCCTCGTCGACGGCCAGGTTAATACGGCCCAACAACTCACCGAGTTCATCGTTCAAAAATTCACGTTGCTTTGTCAGATCATAAGGATCACAAACATTAACATTGACCAAGGACACTGCATTGCTAGGAGCTCCAATTATATCCGACGAGAAGCCATGGTTATTCAGAACTGGTGCAACATGAGAGATCACTCCAGGATAGAATGGAACAGTGAAATTCTCCAGCTCGGCAACTCCGGCACCGTTCGCCACCAACGGCGGCGCTGTAACAACATAGTTTGCAAAAGTCTGTCTAAATATGTCTTCAAATGCTCTAACGCAAACCTCGTTCACAATCTTACTAACCCCACAAAGCACTCCGATCCGGTTTTCGTGAAAAAATCGAAGCCCAATATCGCTCCCCACCATGCTTCGAAGTAAAGGAAGGTCATTTCCTTCTTGATCAAACCAAAACCTATCACTCTCGACGCATTTCAAGCATGTCACCGTCTCGTCCGCCAGTGTGTTAACTAAAGAACCAGGCAACGACAGCGTTTTCTTCACTAGAAGGTAATCGCGGCCGCTTCTTTCGAGCCATAGCCAAAGTGCCATGACTTGCATGGACTCGGCGGGGTCTCGCCGGAGGCCAAGGATCAGCCGGGAGTATAGAATGCGATCGATGGCGTGAAAATCGTTGAACTCTTCGTTGGTGATTGGGCCGCAAGAAAATGGAGTACTGAGAGAGGAAGGAGAAGAAGCCATTGTTTGGTGGGTGCTGGAGTTTCTCTGAAGAAGGCTGTGAATTATATAGTTGATGAATGGGTTTCATTGGTAGCCTTTGAGAGGTGACTGTTGGGGACGAAGGGATTTTTCGAAGAGGCGCCATTGAAGAGTATAAGGAAAGTGCGAGGGCTTCCCTATTGGAGTTTCAGATGCAACGGTTCATTATACATACATATATATATATACATGTCGTATTTATCATGTACACGTAAACTCAAATTTGTATATACTGGTTGTGATGTTCTCGTTAAGCCATGTTTGAATCTTGAGTTTGTGGAATTAAAGGAAAGAAAAAGTGAAAAAATAGAAAAACAAAAAAATGAGTGAAAAGCTAAATTTATTTATTTTTATTGGGTTAGAAATGTGAGAAAAATGAATAAGTATTTCTCAAATATATTTCCTTTTTTATTCGGTTAATATATATAAATCAATTCATTTCTATTTCTTTTCGCTTTTTCTTTTCCTTTCATTTCCATGCACAAAATTCAAAACCTAAAAATTACATCGTTATTATTTCCAGTTAGTATTAGGGATAGAAAAACTTAGTGGGAGACTTGATGGACCAATATGGCAGTTTATAAATTAATAAGATAATAACATCATAAATTAATTAAAGATTATATAGTTGATTAATCAAAAAAATATTATATAGTAGATTCGAATATGCAAAAAATGGCAGTATCATCTTGCCATTCCATATAATAAAAAAAATAGAAGAAATTCATGTTAGCAGTATATTCACATGCCACATGTCATTATTTGATAAGAATGAATACCGAGTACTCAGTATTACCTAACCACTAAACTATCTTTTCTTGTTTTGTTTTTTGTTTTTGGCTTCACGCTACTTCAGGCAACTCATTTTTGGGATTAGATGAGCCAAAACGTAGGTTTTGAAAATTTGACATAACAAAAATACTTTAACCAAATGAACTTTAACTCGTGTGTGGAACCCGGATTCATTGAGGAAAAGGAAAAGAGAATAAAAATAAGAACAATTTCAAATTCTATGCTTTTGTTTAGTTACATTGGGAAAATAAGAAAAATATGAATAAATATTTATCAATAACAAAGAAAAGATAAATGAGATAATACACTTTCATCACTCATTTCTTTTTTATTTTCTTTTACCCACCATATTCTCTTAAGTTCTTAACAACCAGACAATAAGAGTAATTTTATTTATCAGCTCTTTTCCTTTCTCTCTATAAATCTAGGATCCAAAAACAACATAAGTTTAAAACCCTGTTCAATGGAGACTTAAAAGGAGTGCAGCATATATACTTAACTAATTTGCAAGTGACCCGTGGTACGTAAGAAGTTTTGATGTTCAAGAACTCCGATCACCCTTCCTTTATTCAACATGGAATCGATTCACAACAGTTCTTCCATTTTTCACATAAAGGAAAAGAAAAAATTATAAACCTTGCACGAGGAACTTTGATCAAGGGGTTATTTCAAGGAGTTCATTCTTCCACCCATAAAATCCATCAGCATTTTGTAGCATACTAAAGCTTATGACCTTTTTTTTTTTTTTTTTTTGATAAAGTGGTCGGATTGAACTCATAAGTTCATTGTCACAATTATATACATTCATCATGATTGACCAAAAGCTTAAGAAAGAGACTTGGAAAACATTTCTTTTGGTACAAATATGATTATACAAAGAGGCTATTTCACACATCTGTCAAGGAGCATTGCTTCACAATACTGCACGGCCATTAGCTGGGGACCCCACTACACTTGCGTCATTGAGACCGAAGTTTAACTTCTACCACGTGCCTAGATGCTGAATAATAGATTTAGCCCTATCAAACGATTATGAAGACTCGAACCTATAGATTGGGTAAGAAAATCTGAGTTCTTATCCCTATTTATATATATATATATGTAAACCAACATGTTGCTTATTGAAACCGACTAGATTCTTTAAGACTTAAACTCATCAGCTAGGAGGGGAACAGAAGGCTGATCAAGCTTGTCAATAGTTTGATACTTGAAAAACTTGGCACAAATTAAATTGTACCCAAAGTTTATCATCCCTATCGCCGCCAACAGCCAGTACACATTATTCAACCTCCCGTCGTTGATATTATCCGGCAACCATCCGGTGGTTCGGCGAACCAAATCAACAACCGCCGTACTGAGATAAAATCCGATTTCGAGCAGGAGTGAGATCATTTCCGTAGTCGTACTGCGCAGTGATGTTGGGAATTCTTCATAATACAATTTTATTTCTCGCAGGACGTGGACGGCCTCGCCGATGCCGACGATGCCTAGAGGCACCACCAGCCAAAGCGCCCGCATGGGCACAATTGAGCCCGGTTGACCCGTCAGATGGCGACTCTTGATCACGTGTAGCCGTTTGACCTCGACTAGGGCCGAGCTGACCATGCCCAAAATGTTGAGGACGTGTCCGACTCCTATATGTTGGAGAGGTGTCAGAATTTGGCTAGTCACCTTTTGCCACGTGGGAAGTACAAAGCAGTCGAGGATGGAGAGAGGGAGCCGCGGCTAGAATGTTGAAGACTAGAAATGAACTGGCTCGGATTTTGAAGTGCGGTCCAATGTGTCTGTCCATGGTTAGGGCTTGAACAACAACTAAACTACTGAATATACCAATAGGGGTACTAAAGAAAATGGTAGAAGACCATAATGAGATGATTTTTATTAGGGCTTTGAGGTCTTCCACTGTGCATGATTTCCATGATCTTGCATCCGAGCCGTCCGGTCCAATGTCACCTTCGGTGTTCAGTGCTGCCCGGTTTAGGAACCTGCATATGGTAATGGGATACTTGAGTGCTGCACCAATGGAGAGAATTGTGTATGGTAGGGCAGACCAGTGACAGCTCTAGAGGGTACCCATTTCCAAAAGGAAAACACATGCAGATAGAGAATTCAGTTCATGATTGTCCTTAGTGTTTGAATCCAAAGACATCACATGCAAATTGAGAAATCTATGCTATATGGACTTTGGACATGGGTGTGAGTATCTATTTAAATATTGAATCCATCTAATTTTTATGTGCAAGAACACTTGCACACAGCTAGATTTTATACTTTTTTAAAAAAAATTTAATTTTTTAAGATAAAATGAAGTTTACAAACTAAAATATAGCATTTTACCATAAAATCAAAAATTTATACTGAGTTCTTTAATAAACTCAATTACTTATATATCTCTTTTAGATACATGTACAACTAGTCATATTGGATACATATCTTATACCCTTAAAGTCTTATCCCACTGTAGAATATTCGACACAAATATTTCACAAATTTAAAAGAATTGAATATAAGACAAACAGAAATATTTATTACATAAGGTCCCCTTTAATTCCATTTACTGAATTTATTCTCATAAGAGATCTTGACAAACAAAGGCTCAATAATTTTCTACTTTTTCTTCGTTAAGTTCTTGGTATTCGGCATCCAATCTCAGAAAAATATGTCACAAACATCATTGATTCTTTTGTTTACATAAAGTAAGTCAAAAATAAATTTGCAGTGTAATTTTGATGGGTGAATCACCAATAGGTCAAGGGTTTGAGGATAGTCCCTTTTTAAAGAACCCTAGTTGGATAGAACTTACTATACCTTTGTTTCATCATTTCATGAAGGACTCGTTGCACTATATTAGAGGAAGAATTAGAGTGACGTAAAGCTTTTTCCGGAGAGTGCTCTAATTATTTTGTGGGTACCCATCACTACCACCCAAGTCTCTTGAAATGTCATTGTGGAACACGTTGCTTCCTTCAATCATAATATTGTGGACTCTCCAACAACTCCACATGAAAAGTAAAATTAAGTTGCTTAATGTTTGCCACTGGCACTTCAATTCTTAATAATGAAATCTGACACATGAAGAGCTAACATTGGAAAAACGTTTTCCCTTTTAGGGGTCCTTTCTCGACAAAATTTAAACCTAAAACCTACTTCAACACCAATAAACCTCCATTAGAATGTAAGACAAGGCCTAGGGGAAACTTAAGAGGTTTGCTAAATAGCAAACCTAAATTTGAATAATGTGCACAAAGGAGTTATAATAATTTGCTAACAGCAAACCTTTAATACTGTTTTAGCATAAGAGCAACTTCAGAGTGAAAAGGTCCACTAATTAAGTAGTACTCATGATTGTGCTCCAAAAGTGCAATTATAAGACCTTAAATTGTGCTTTGTTACCCTTAGTGTAGGATTGTAAATACCTCTTTAGTTATATTATAGTACTAATTAAGTTTATTTTGATTTCTACAGGAAATAGAGCTGGACAGGATGATGAAAGTATTGATCATTGTTGCTGTCGTCCGGATACCATTCAGATGTTAGTTGTAGAAAGGAGAAAAGCTTGTAGAAGTTGACAACTGAAGTTGACTTTGAACGCTATTCGGACGATGACCAGAGATTCAGAGAGTTGATTACAGACCTACAATCATAATCCGGACGACGTTCGAACGTTGAAGGATGGTCGCCCCAAACGCCATTCGGACGACCAACGGAGGATTCCCATGGTGAGGATCTCACCGTTCAAACGTAAAGGATTGAACTATATTGGTCGTCCGGACAACGACACAACCCAGCTTCGAACTTTATAGTTTCCCTTTTGATTTAGGACTCTAAATTAGCATATAAATACTTGTAATTATCTCCAAAAGGGGAGAGTTCATTTTTGGAGTACTTTGAAGACAGTTTGAAGGTTCTTGAAGACTTGTAAAGGTTTTCTTTCAATTCTTATAAATTTCTTAACAGTTTCAATCATGAATTCAAATGTGTTCTTCGTAGTGATGTTTCACTAAACCTAACTTGGGGATCAATTGTGATAGACGCTTGATGTAACCTTGATGAATCATTAAGATTCTATGGTTTTAAATGTTTACATCTTTAGTTAAATTGAAAGTTGTTGATTCTCTATCATCTTGATCTATTAAAAGCAAGAGGTTCTTGACTATGTTCTTGAGTTGTAATACCAAATTAAGGTTTGGGACTATAGTTACTTAAATCAATGATATGAACCCTTGAGGCAAGAGATTGCAAAACAAGGTTCAAGAATCAAGAGCTTAGGGTTTAAAGTTTCATCTTCCAAATCAAAGGCTGTGACAAGGCCCATGGTTTGAGTTATAAAAAAGAATCTTAATGAAACACTAAGGACATTGACATCCGAAACAAAAAAGTTGGCTGGTGTTTTTTTTTTTTTTTACTGGTAATCCCTTGTAAATTTGTTTTTAAGAAGACTTCTTCTATTGATAATTTTATTCAATCAGAATGTCTTTCTGCTCTTTGCTTATAGGATCTCCAAATAGTACAACATCAACAATTACTCTTCCAAGCAAAACCACAAATCATCCATAAAATATGCGAACAAAAATTTCACCATTAATATAATCTTTTTCTACATAGTTCAGCCATGTAAATATAACATACAATAAATAAAATGAAATCACAACCCTGCAATTAGAGATGAATTAATTATCGGCAAAAAATATTGCTTCATCCCCCAAACTCTTTGTCAACCTAGGCTCCTTTTTTAGCAAGTTGATCAACCCATTCTTCATCTCTTTACTCTGTCAACATAACTTGATTCCTTTTCCTGCTCGTCCATCCTGAAAACCTGAAAACAAAAAATACAATAAAGATGAGTGCTTGGGTCATCATCCTTCATTTTACCTTTGAATTTCAAATCTAAAATTTAAAAACAATAGGAAAAAGTGCAAGATGGAAAAAAAATGGGAAAAGCAATAGAATTTCCATTGTTACTTATTCAAATGACTGATTGTATCCATATAGTCTATCCAAGAACTACCTGATCTACATACCTAGAGACCCCACCACACGGCCAACTACAGCTAAGTACTCTATATTACCAGCCAAATTTATCCAAATAAACAGGATAAAGTCTAATTGCCAAATGTCTCTGGCATTGCCACCGGAAGATTTGATGAAAGGTCAACCTGCACTACATCAAAACCACGTCAAGCATATTGCTAGAGTTAAAAGCATCAGATTCTACAATCTGGAAGCCAAAACTGGATTGTTCATTCATACATCAAAAATTCTAGCAACGAGAAAAAGAATTAGAATCCTACCTCCACAAGGGAGGTACATTTAATGAGAAAGGTGCATATCCTAAAAGTGAGGGATTGGATCCATTAGAGCTTTTTGACACAACAATTTGCTTTTATCCTTTTCTAAACTCTGAAGTCTTAACCCAGAAAAAATGAAAGAAAGATAAGCATTAACAGATAAATGGGGCCCATAATAACCAAACTGTGCCATCAACACAAGGGATGAAAAGGGGAAACCCTTCTATTGGAGGCCAATCAAGTGGAGTTCAGCAACCCTAACAAGGAAGGATTGGGTACAAACATATGCCAGGAAACCAACAATGCTTGAAGGAAAATGACAAGCATCAGTGAAAAGAACAGTCGAAAGAAAATTTGGCTGCCCATTTAGTATAAGCCTTACCAGGAGCTCCAATTTCCCATTCTACCGGCCCATATTCATTCTCTATCTGTCATTTTGCAATTCAAAAAGAAAAAGTTGTGAACTTCTCTGGGTTGCTGGGCAAGTTTGAAGATGTAATCAGAATCAATAAAATGATTAAAATAGCTCAATTCTAGAAACAGAACAAAGTCTAGGATGAGGGTAATTTTTAAACCTGAGACTTGATGATTGGACCTCCCTGAGTCCAAACAATTTTTCTGACTTCATCATGATAACGACTTTCTCTGTGAATTGGTAATCAACGCTCAGTTAATTAATACATGAATCAACCAATCAGTAAACAGAAAAACAGTGGTATTTCATATATGTAATGGAAAATATATGGAAAGCAACCTTGGAAGGCTCATTGTCTGTTCCAAAAGCAATGCCGGGAACATATTTCAGCCAAACAGGAAATCCCCTGTTTCAAAACAGAGATTGATTGAACTCCATTTTACATAATGCACACACACACACACATATATATATATGAACATTGTGAGTATTACCCAAAGTTCCATTCAGCACAAACATAACAACCTATTCCAAGGAGAGAGAGAGAGAGAGAGGAAATAGAAAAAAAATTTTAAAAAGAAAATGGTTTTTCATTACTTGTCCAGGAGAAGGCTCATGCCCATTCCAAAAAACATATGTCTATATAACATCTAATCCTCCATCTTTTGCCTTTTGTATAAAATCAGGCCACATCTGCAACCAACCCATAAATAAAAAAAATAACAAAATCCAATGCATTGCAGATAAAGAAAGGGGCAAAAATAGGGATACCCATTAGGCAAGAGGGCATGAAAACTCTACAGAAACAAATATACCAGGCACAAATGAATTCCTTTCCAAGGAAATTGTAGTGGCGGCATGTAAAAGTGCCATGGGCTGCTTCAGCTTCTATAATCTTTCCAACAGGGCACAAATGAATTCAGTCCATTAACATTAGCAACAAAAAAAAAATGATAGAACAAGACAAGGGAAGAGAAACTAGGGAGAAAAAAAAATGGAGCCTGAATAGGAAATCAGAAAAAAGAATATATAAATATAACACTAAGAAATCCGGACATCAAAAAGGGCCACTCACAAAGAAATGTATAATAGAATAAGCATCTTATGAAAAAGAAATATACAAGGAGAGACACCATCAAACCAAGAGATACAAACCCTGTAAGAATGCAGCCAAAAGTTCGAAGATCAAACAAGTCACTCATAAAGTTAAAAATGAAAACAGCAAACACTTCATTCAGTAACCCCTTCTAGTCAAGACCCAATGCAAGTGACAGAAATTACACAGCTCACCATATCCCAGCAGCCTCAAACTTTGATTTCCACTTGGTTTCATACAATTCCTTAAATATGTACTTGAATCTTCACCAAAACAAAAGAAAATCAAAATCAGGTTACACTGTGTTAAAAAGTGTCCCAAAAATGGTTGCCGCAACATTCCACAGTTTTAGACGTGTGAGTGAATATACTAAATCAGATCAAGAAGCTTACTGCGAATTGCCACCGGATTAAAAGTGCACAAGCAATTAAAAGAAAATAGAAAGATGATAGTTCAATATAACAAGCCTAGTAAGATGCAAACCTTTCTTCGTATTTCTTAAGAAGGCCACTTTTTTCTGGTAAGCGGTATTCAATGAAGCCTCAGCAAAAGCATAAATGGACTGTGTTCCAAGATGGAAAAATGAATTTGGTTGCCTGCAGCAATGTAGAAAGTAACTTGATAATTGATCATTAAGAACCTGCCTATTTATTTTATATGTGATAATGTTTAATTGCTAAAAATGCTCTGAACCATTCAATTGTTCAATTTTGTCTGAGCTTCAAAACTTTGGTCAGTGAGTGAAAGGTTAACTGTTACATAATGAGCAGAGCAGCCAGCATTCAACCACATTTTGCAGAGGAAACAAACAGATTAATATCCAAAGTTTGTTTCTCCATGAGATGTAATATAGGAATCAAGAGAAATTTATTTTACAGTCGATAAAACCAGACCTGCCCAGTGATAGAAGCCTTGATCCAATCAATAAATTTTTAAGCCAAATTACCTTTTTCCTAATAGAGCCACCAAATTACTCTCTTTAACAAAGGGTCCTTTCTCAAAAGGGGAAACCAAGTCCCCTATGCAGTTAATCCAACAAAAAGCTGTATATTTCAGACCAGATCAACAGCATTTCTACATTATGTGTTGACCACCAAATTCCTTTAGCTTTTATTTACTCGGTTTGAAAAAAGTCATCTAGCATGTGGAAAATGCACCAATTTAGTAAAGAATAATTGTAAGATTTTATGCCTAAATACTATACTTGTCAAAAATAACTCTAACAGAGATTTCGTTTAGGTAAAAAGTCAAATATTTGCTATGGTGCTCCCTCAAGACGAATCCATATGGAAGTACTGTCAGTCATATGTACAGAGAAACCTATATCTACTCTCAATTATGATTACCTCCTGAAACCCAGAGCGAAAATTAAAAGCTACTCTTTGACTCTTGCTATTCTTATGTAGGAAAAACAAAGCAGTCATATTACTTTACTTGAAGATTCAGTAAATTCACAAGCATTAGGCAAGTATACGCTTACTATATGGAAAGAAACAACCACAAATTACGTGAAGATTCAGGTATGAAGACACCTTAAACGGAGGAGTGTAGATCTATGCTCTATACTCGAGAGCTGTATTCCCGACCAAAACTGTAGTATGCACAGGAGCTTCATCAATCGACAGAGTTTCAATGGAGGCTTGGCAACAGGTTAGGGTCTCATAACAGAGCAGAGAGAGACAGTCGTATACAGAGAGAATACAGCAAATCACGAAGACAGAAGTGAACTGGTAAACAATTTTTTTACAGAAAAAATTTATAAACGATTTGATTCGCTCTCGGATACTATATGCGTAATCGAAATCCAGCCATTCAATCTCGACGACGATGACGATAAAGTTGAACAACAACAAACTGAAGGAAATCGATGAAGCAAAGAGCCAGAGAAGCCATTAACGGAGACAAAATTGGCGATCTCGAAGGCGACGATAGTCACAATATGGATATAGGATTGAATCTATAGACCTAGCTTCGAAAACCTTCGAGGCTCTGGAAGTGAAACTGACAGAGAGGACGTACATGCCGTGCTCTACTTCTTCGAGATCCAAATCACACAGAGAGAGAGAAAGAGAGAGAGAAGGTGTGGAGCATCGGGGGAGTCTATTGATGAACAGAGACGAGAGAGAAATAATGGGTGGATGTAGGCGTTTTTTCTTTTTCTTTTAAAACGGGTATTGCGGATTTGATTTTTCAATTTTTTCTTGCTACAACATCTTTAGTGACAAGAGAACTCGTCACTCATATGTAGTGCGTGATATGAGAATTAGTCACAAACCATAATTTCATCACTTCTATATTGTCAAAATTTCTAAGTTTGGCATAAAGTCAGCGGAATAAACTTTCTCACTAACTTTTAGTTACGAAATGCAGTGACAAAACATTAATTCGTTTCTAATGCAAACTCATCCAATTTATAGTGACGAGAAGCCTATTTTGTGACTGAATGTCTACTCTTAGTTACAAAATCTATTTCATCGCTGTTAATTTCATCACTGAAAATCATAATTGTTGTAGTGTAGGTTGAGTCAATTCAAGTTCCTAAGGATCGATTTCGAACTTTACCGAATTATTACTGTATTACAATCGCACACTAACAGATATCATTCGTAATACTTTGAAAGTACTTAATCTTATCGGATTTTGTCATGTAATATTTACTGTTTTAAAAGTCTTTTCAAAACATACGCAAGGTGTTGTTAGCTATACCGAGAATTTATCTCATTGAACCTATACGGGGAATTTCCCCACATGGTGTTGGTAGCTAGCCTAAACTGAGCGTAAGCATTATTTGGTAAATTTAGTAATGTGGAATAATACAGATATCACTTAAACATGAATATATATATATATAGAATTCATACCCGAAGCTCTTAGTGGGGACACTGGAGGGCCTGTTCGACATCCCATTGCTTCCATAGTGATAATCCTTGCCTTCCAAAGATCCTGCAGACATCTTCCTCTTCCTAATAGCTGCAACCGCAACTCGTGCTATGCTCGTGAATGGACTTCCCTTCGGCTTAACATGGCGATAAAATCGCTTTTCCAGCAAAAAAAACAAAAGAACCACCTAAGCCAATGGCATTCGCAGCAACACAAAGTCCAAATCCGAGTCCCCAACTCACATTGTCCTAGATATAGATGATGGCAGTTAAGCTTACGGCAGTTGGAACGTACAATGCGATGAAATACCAGTTGAAGAAAATCCCTCGGTCGCCGGCCTTGTCGAATTGATCGGCTCCCATGGTTGCAACGGTGAAGCGAGTGCCTCCAAGGCCTATTGATGATAGCGCTAAGGCTGCGTATAGGAATACATATTGGAGCTTTGATGGGGTCTGGCACATGGAGGAGCCATTGATGCAGGGTGAAGGACTCAAGGAATGGATTGTACTTGTCAGTGTCAGCATGATCACTCCCTGAACATATAGGCATTTCACAAATCATCTGTGTAATCATTTGCTAACTCCTGTAATTTTATCATAATACGAGCGAGAGAGAGAGAGTGGGGGCTTTTTTTAATTTTTTGCTTTATGAAACACTATTTTCTTTCCTTTTAGGGCCTTCATTTTTTCAGATAACACAAAAGCAGCCCACCCACATAATTTTGTTGAACATGAGAGAAAGGGTTCCTACAATGACAAGTTTTAGAGCAACTACAGAAAAGGTCATAGGAGAAGCTGGTGCTAGTGAAGTTATCAAAACACATTGTATCACATAATTAAGATCGCTAAATTATGAAACTCAGATCACCCTTAATTAATTAATCACCATTTACTAAAAAGTATTTACCAAAACGGTGCTTATTTTTGCCCACCAAAAAAAAAAAAAGAAGAAGCTACTCGCACAATTCATGGGACACTATCAGTCTTTAGGATTTCTCAAATAATGGTGTTATAAATAGTTCTTTCAATCTTTGACCACTGTAAGGAAAAGAAAAGGTTATAAACATTGCACGAGGAACTTTGATAAAGGAGTTATTTCAAGGAGTTCATTCTTCACCTTGGAAAAATCCATCAGCATTTTGTAGCATACTAAAGCTTATGACACTTTCTTTTTATTTTTTGGCCCACACTTCCTACACTTTTTTTTTTTTTTTTTTGGGGGGATCAAATGGTTAGATTAAACTCAACTTCATAAGAAAATAAGAAGAAAGACAGAAATTTGTGTTCTATACTATGTAGTGTAACCAATTACAATAAGAGAGACAATATTTATAGGCACAAGAAGAGTATAGAATAAAAGAAAAAACCAAAGTAATAAGGAAAAGCCCTAATATACACATTACCAGTCACAATTATACACGTTCATCATTATTGACCAAAAGCTTAAAAAAGAGACTTGGAAAACTTTAAAAATAAAAAATAAAAAAGACTTAGAGCACCACATAGCTATCGCCGAGAGATGTCGCTACACTTATGTCGTCGGGCCGAAACGTAAGTCTTACCGCGTGCTCCAATTATTAAAAAGTAAATTTAGCCCCATCAAATGACTATAGAAACTTGAATCCAAGCATTTAGCAAGAACATTCTGAGTGCTTACCCATGTAAACCAACATGTTGCTTGTTGAAGTTGACTAGATTCAGCTAGGGGGGGAACCAGAAGTCTGATCAAGCTTCTCAATATTTTGGTACTTGAAAAACTTGGCACAAGTTAAATAGTACCCAAAGTTTATCAGCCCTATCACCGCCAACAGCCAGAACACATTATCCAACCTCCCGTCGTTAATATTATCCGGTAACCATCTGGTGGTCCGGCGAACCAAATCAACAACCGCCGTACTGAGATAAAATCCGATTCCGAGTTGGAGAGAGATCATTGCCGTAGATGTGCTGCGCAGTGATGTTGGGAATTCTTGATAATACAATGATATTTGTCCCGGGAAGTGGAAGGCCTCGCCGATTCCCAAAATGCCTAGCGGCACCACCAACCAAAGAGCCGGCATGGGCACAATTAAGCCGGGCTGACCCATCAGATGGCGAGTCTTGACTATGTGAAGCCGTTTGACCTCGACTAGGGCTGAGCTGACCATGCCCAAAATGTTGAGGACGTGTCCGATTCCTATTCGTTGGAGTGGTGTCAAGACTCGGCCAGTCAACTTTTGCCACGTGGGAAGTACAAAGCGGTCGAGGGTGGACAGAAAGAGAGCCGTGGCTAGAGTGTTGAAGACTAGGAATGAACCGCCTGGGATTTTGAAGTGCGGTCCAATGTGTCTGTCCATGGCTAGGGCTTGAAGAACAACTAAACTATTCAATATACCAATGGGGGTACTCAAGAAAATGCTAGTAGTCCACAATGGGATGATTTTTATTAGGGTTTTGAGGTCTTCCACTTCTTCCACTGTGCATAACTTCCATGATCTTGCATGCGAACCATCCGGTCCAATGTCACCTTCGGTTTTCATTGCTGCCCGGTTCAGGAACCTGCATGGTAATGGGATAGTTGAGTGCTTCACCATTGGAGACACTTATGAATGGTGGGGCAGTCCAGTGATGGTTATACAGGGTGCCCATTTCCAAACAAAAAAATGTTATTCTTACAAAAAAAAAAAAATCCATACAAACTGATGTAGCAGTGGCAATGGCATTGACAGTTTTATAATTCAAAATCATTATGATGGATGTTTTAATAGAAGTGAAAAGTTCTCGTTAAGACACATAATTTTGTATAAAAATTTTGTATGAATTTTTTATTTGTATAACATTTTCTTTTTCCAAAAAGGCAGCACATGCAAATAGAGAAGACAATTCATGATTGTCCTTAGTGTTTGAATCCAGAAGACATCACATTCAAATAGAGAAATATATATATATATATATATATGTCACATAAATTCGGATATGAGAGTCGAGTGTGAGTATGTGTCTAAGTATTGGATTCATTTATTTCGCATGTCCAAAGACACTTGAACACAACTAGCTAGATTTTATATTTCTTAAATATTAGCTTCTTCTTTTTTAAGGTAAAATGGTATTTATAAATTAAAATATAACATTTTAGGTATAAAATAAAAGTCTTTTGCATAGTTCTTTAATGAACTCAATACATATTTGTTTGATGCATAACCAACTAGTTATATCGGATACATATCTTAAAATTTTATGGCCTTATCTAAGTATCGAGTATCCCAAATTTAAAAGAATTCATATAACATAGAAAGAAATATTTATCACGGAAAGTCCTCTTTAATTCCATTTACTGACCTTATCCTCCTAACAAATCTTTAGAAACCAAGGCTCAATAAATTTTCTAATTTATACTCATAATTTCTTAGTAATCAGCATCCCATCTGGGAAAAAAACAGGAGTGCATGTGCGCGCGTGTCGAACATCATGGCTCCTAGTGTTTACATAGAGCAAGTTAAAAACAAATTTGCAATGTAATTTTGGTGGGTGAATCACCAATCACAAAGTCAACGGTTCGAGGACAGTCCCTCTTTAAAAGAAAGAAAATGTTATACATAAATTAATTTATCAATTCATTTTTTTATCACTCGACACAAGTGAATGGGTCGTATATGTATTTATTAATATGAGTCCAATTGCATTGTATCTTATAAATGAGAAAATGGATTAGAAAATTAATTTATGTATAACATTACTCTAAAAGAAACCTTGTTAGAAAAAACTAGAGTTGTAAACAAGCAAAACCAAGCAGAATAGTGGGTTGTTTAAGTTTAATTTAAAAAATTTAATAAGCTTGAAAATATGTTCAAATTTTGTCTCTTTAACTTTCGAATCAATCTCAAACGAATTTTAATCAAGTCAATCTCAAGTATCTTGAATTTTGTAATGTATTTTTACTTATCGAGACGAGTTCAAGCTAAACTCAGAAAATAAAAAAGTTTTAAAATGTATTTAAACTTAACTTATTTATATAACGAGTCAATTTTGAAATTTCACGTGTATATATGGCATAGAGAAACATATATATAATATCTTCATTTCTTGTGTATGTATAGCATAGAGAAAAATATGTATATAATTCATACCTGAAACTCTTAGTGGGGTAGGGCATTTTCGACATCCCATTGCTTCCATAGTGATAATCCTGGCCTTCCAAAGATCCTGCAGACATCTTCCTCTTCCTAATAGCTGCAACCGCGACTCGTGCTATGCTCGTGAATGGACTTCCCTTCGGCTTAACATCGCGATAAAATTGCTTTCCCAGCAAAAAAACCACCATGCCAATAGCATTCGCAGCTACACAAAGTCCAAATCCGAGTCCCCAACTTACATTGTCCTCGATATAGATGATGGCAGTTAAGCTTACGGCAGTTGGAACGTACAATGCGATGAAATACCAGTTGAAGAAAATCTCTCGGTCTCCGGCCTTGTCGAATTGATCGGCTCCCATGGTTGCAACGGTGAAGCGGGTGCCTCCGAGGCCTATTGATGTTAGGGTTAAGGCTGCATATAGGAATGCATATTGTAGCTTTAATGGGGTCTGGCACATGGAGGAGCCATTGATGCAGGGTGAAGGACTCAAGGAATGGATTGTACTTGTCAGTGTCAGCATGATCACTCCCTGAACATGTAGGCATTTCATGAATCATCTGTGTAATAGTTGCTAATTTTATCTTAATGAGAGAGAGAGAGAGAGAGAGAGTAGGTGTTTAGTTTTTTTTTGTTGCTATGAAACACAATTTTCTTCCCTACTAGAGGAATTTGAAAGTAGCAGATGTGTTTATGTTATTGCCAATCCGTAGTTTTTGTAACTCGAGGCCGTAAATGTTTTACAGTATAAAGCCGCAAAATTAGACTACTAGTCCCATATCCAGTCTTTGGTTGTGCACGAGTGCATGGAGATATGCAATTCACAAAAATGCCTTTTTATTCTGTATACTGGGAAAGACAACATGAGGATTCAGAATTAAAAGCCAAATTATAAAATTAAACTTTTAAAATCCGAAATATTGAAATGAAATGATCAAATAACCATGGTTAGCTAATTATCCAGACATTAAAAAAGTTTCCGTTTGGTTATGCTATTGGTTCCTCATTTTTGTTTTCATTTTTTGAAATTCATTGACCTCTCATTTGTCGTACTGATTTTAAAAACTATTTTCATAGATACCATATTTGATAAATTCCAGGACTTATTTTTGGGAGATGTTTCAAAAAATATCACAACTTTAGGAACCACAAAAATTGAGAAATTCTCATTTTTTTGAAAACACAATCATATTGTATACTTCCCTTATACATACGAAATTACACATTCAAGTCATGAGGTGCACACAATTGTTTATTCATAATCTATGTGAGAGTAGACTATGTGAGGCACTAAAATATATAATTTGGGTTTGCTCTCTCCAATGTCTCAAGTTCAGAACTTTTTAGGTACTATCAACTCTTTAGGGTCATCTTAGTCGAGTAATTATCCGATTTGCGTTAAACAGAAAGACTGCACAAATCCTAAAATTAGTTGAGGTAAGAATAAGTTGACTGGATACCCGGTTAACAAAAAAATAAAATTATATGTAAAGAAAAATGCCATGCTACTAGAAATTTGTACAAAAATCTAATATGGTTTAATTTTGACCTAGAAACACCGAAAAGACTGCATATTAGTGATGGCTATTGGCTAGTTTGACAGTTGAAAGGGATTACCAGCAAGGAAATGAAAGAGAAAATGCCAACGACTGAGAATGAGCCCACAAAGGAGTCGGCAATGATGGCACCGGCGACCGGAAAGAGATTGTTGCAACCTAGGACGACGTTGCTGATCTGCGTGGCATTGATGCTCTTGACGTTGAATTCAGTGATAAGAAACACAATCAAGTTCGACCCCCACCCTCCCGCTAGCGTCAGACTCACAACAGTTCCTGCTCAAACACGCACGTCTTGCCAACATGACGCCTATATATATTCATACACACACATATATATACATACATATATATATATATATGTAAACAAGGAGAGAGAGAGAGAGAGAGAGAGAGACCTGTGATGAAGGGAAAGGTAGTCCAACCCCCACGTTTATGATTCACTGACGTTTCTTTTTCTTCATCCGGTGCAGTTTCGCCGGAGAGTTTGCTTTCAAGATGCTGTAACTCAGAGGACTCCATTCTCTCTCTCTCTCTCTCTCTCTCTCTCTCTCTCTCTCTCTCTCTCTCTACGAGATGGAATTATGAGTATGCCTTAACGACTGATAGCTGTGGTTTTATTGAGTGCAGTTGGAGCACAACTTGGCTCCAGGCCCGCGGTTACCGTCTTTTCAAGTGACTGTCCAATGATATACTAAATTTTAGCATCCAAGGTAGGTCACATCTAAATGTACACATACACAAACCATCAGAATCGGATCGGACGATTTAGCTATTCTGCACCAACCGCAGGGGTTGGCAAGGACGAAGCCATGCCCAAGGGGCAATTGCCTCCAAATTTTGAGAAGTAATATTTGTGCCTATAACTTTAGAATTTTTTTTTTCAATTTGTCCATATATATATAAATACCCCCTACCTTTTCAAAAACTCTATTTTGACCTAAAAATTTTTAAATATATCTCAATTTGCCCTCTCTAAAAAATTATAAATACTCTATTAAATATTTAATTTGCTTTAAAAACCCATTATATGTCTTATATAAAAGCTTGCATACATTATATAGATATACGAAAGTCAAGCTTCCTATTACTTATTATGGAAAAAAGAGAATTTCTATTCTTAAAGAATTTTTTATAAAAAATTACACCAGAATGATGCAACAGTGACACTTTAAAATTGTGAGCCAAAATGATGTGTATTTTTTGTTTAATATGAAAGAAGCACAAACAACCATATCATTGTTCGATAATTTTGTATATAAATCTTTGTGGTAGAGCATTATTCTAAAAACAATTTTGGGTTTTGGTTAATTGTTGCCCTCTAGATGAATTTTTTGACTCTGTCATTGGGGGTTAGCTCAATGGTGGGTTGTCTCTTAAGTTAAGCACGAGACCTCAAATTTGATCTTTTCTCCTTTCTCTTATAGCCAATCATTATTCATATAATGTGCCAAAATTGACTAGTTCGTTTAGATGGTGAACTTGTACGAATTCACTGGAGTAATTTGTCAAAAGGCCTTAATACACTATAGCAACCAAAAAAATAAACATAAAAAATAATGAAATATTTCTACTCCCACTGCCAACCATGTTAAATGCAATACAGTTGGCTCATCTTTATCACTTAGAATTGAAGTGACAAGGGGGATTTTAACATCAGAAAAGTAAATTAAAAAAAAACCCTAAAACGAACAAAGGATCTAAGCTATTGAAGTTTACACCAAACACCAAACGACCTTTGCTAGTAAAGACAGTTCTTGATGCTGTAGGAACACGTAACCCCCAGAAATAAAAATATCACCTGAAACAGAGACTTTCTTTGACCTCACTCTTGGCATCACTCCCCTCCTCATCAAGATCTTTAGGCTAACAGTTATTACCTCCCCGCTCCCCAAAAAAAAAAAAATAAGCACAGTGCAAAAATCTCCAATCACTCCAAGTCAGTGAAAATTCAGATGTACCTGATATCACAAATATCATTTGAATATTGTTTTCTTTTTTTTTCTCTTTTGGTCTGGATATCGCTTATTTTTAAGAATGAGGTGTAAAAATTTTTATCATTCTGTGTCAAGCTATTTTTCAACAAGACTTCCCTACAGTATTGTTATACAGTAGAGTTTAAACACCAAGTTCCAAGTTCGAGATCCATTAGTCCCACCAACAGAAAAGAAAGTTGGTGGGCTAGATGGATCAATATGAGCGGCCGAACGGGACCAAGGTTCACATATCAACATTAAAAGGGCCCAACGTGTCAAAAACCCATATTATGGCAAGTGAGCATCAGTCCAAGACACAAAGACCAAACATGTGAGGCAGCGTGGGGCAGGGGCGGAGTTTCACAATGAGCAAGTGAGCAGGCCGAGGGTGGAGGTAAAGTACACCTAGATGAGGCAAGGGGAGACAGGCCCCACTCCCCACGTAGTACCCATGCTAGCCCTACCTCACCCTTGCCCCATACATGTGTTGTTGTCAACCTTACATATAAATACGTTGTTAAAGCATTCCGTTTTACCTATGAATTCACAACTCACTACTCTCGAAGCGGTGACTCGCCCTTGGAAGTATACTTCTTCTCCTTTTGCGAAAGAGGAGTGGTGACTCGCCCTTGGAAGCATACTTCTTTCTCTTTTTGCGAAAGAAGAGCGGAGTAGTTAACTTGATAATACAGAAGTCGATTTCTTTCCAAAAATTGAATCAAATATAGATCACGGGCTTAGCAAATACAAACTCACTTGGCAATGAACACAACTAATGAAGTACCTCTATAAAAGTGAAAGTGAAAAATAATTTTGGTTGAGAATTTGAGTTAACTAAACTAAATAGTTCAAAAGACAATTAAACTAGTCTGAAAAAGATATTTGGATTAAGTTAATTCAACTACTCAAATTATTCAAGAATTTCAAAGAGGTTGATAACTCAAATCAAATATAACAATCAAGAATATTTGATTCAAAAAATTTAGCATTAGAAAATATGGATTCTATAGCAATTGAAGTTAGATTAATGATCAATTATAGAATCATAAACTAATCCAATCAATTTGATTAACAATACATAATTAGAGAATTATGCATTGAAATTACCAAACATAATCAATAGCCTATGTGTTCTTAGATGTCTAATATTCAATTACTAAGAATTAGATATTTGACAAGATGAAGCAATGAAAATATGATATACCTTCAATGAAAACCTTAAACTTTTTTAATGATCTTCACAATTGAACCCAAATTAAGGTTTAGCTACTCAGTTTCATGGAGTAAATGACAATTTGTATTGAAAAGTAAGATGAAATCAAAGCTAAATGATGAAATTCTATTGAAATATAAATGTTTCTCTCACTACAAAACACTCAAAATAGGCTATCTCTAACTAAAAGCTCCTACAAAAGTCAAGATCCCCAAAGTTGAAGTACAAATCTGCATTTATAAGCTAAAAAATAACATAATTGACATAAAGCGTTCGAACGGGCTGGGAAGCCTTTCAAACACTTAACGAATGGGTTTCGAACGGGCTTTCGAACGAACAAATCAAGCCTCTTTAATTTCGAATGGTTTCACAGAGAGCTTTATTTGGCCCTATTCTAGAAAGCATTCGAACGACTCTCAAGCCTCTGTAATTTCGAACGATTTTACAGAGAACTTTATTTGGCTCTATTCTAGAAAGCGTTCGAATGACTCTCAAGCCTCTGTAATTCCGAACAGTTTTAGAGGGCTCTATTCTAGAAAGCGTTTGAATGACCCTCAAGCCTCACTACTAAAAAACTGGGTTTTTGCGACGGTAGAATGCCGTCGCAAAAAATATAACGCCGTCGCAAAAGCCCTTTTGCGACGGCTTTGCGACAGCAAAGAGGGCGTCGCTTTAAATGGCGCCGCAAAAGGTATTTGCGACGGCTAGTGCGACAGCATATTGACTTTTGCGACGGCATCATAACCGTCGCAAATAGTCCGTGGCAGACTATATTTTTGCGACGGTCACGTCCTGTCGCCAATATCCATTGCAAATAACCTTATTTGCGACGGCATTAACCGTCGCAAATGGTTGACGCACGATTCCAATATAATAGCGACGATATTATGTCGTCGCAAATAAAAATGATGCCGTCGCAAAAGCATATTATTAGTGACACATATGAATTGTCAGAACAAATATGTAGGTAATTATCAAACTTTTGCTACAGATTATGCCGTCGCAAAAAATAACTTGCCGTCGCAAAAAATAACCTGCCGTAAATAACCTACTGTCGCAAAAAATAACGTGTCGTCGCAAAAAATAACTTGTCGTAAATAGCTTGCCGTTGCAAAAAATAACCTGCCGTCGCAAAAAGTGAAAAACAAATTTAATAAATTATATTAAATTTAATATTTTTATAATTTCCTAAAAATCCTGTATACGCATGAAATGGTATAACTGAATTAATTAATAAAAAAATATTCATTCACCAAATTCCTATTTACACATAAAATAATATAACTAATTCATTCACCAAAAAAAACATTCATTCACCAAATTTCATAATCTATGTCCACAAAAAATATTACAAATATTAGAATTAGAGTTTTTCTGTAACATAATAATTGAAGTTAAAATATATGCAACAAAGTTGTTCAAAAATGTGAAACTCCAAGATCCAAGTATACCCAAACATCCAATAATTCAAAATACAAAACGAAATAAAACATTAATAGCCCCTTCAATCCCGATCATCATGGCAGATTTAATCCTTTTCAATTACCTGAAAAAACAACAACAAAACAATTACCAACATGATTAATATAGACAACAAATATGCAATATGATATCATTAATGAAAACATTAAAAAAAAACACACGTAATTTACATCAACAGATTTCCATGCAACGTATTAGTCAATCGATTCTCCCATAGTTTCAATGCCATGGCGTGGTCTTTCTAAAAGAGCATTAGATTTTCTCGTAGTTTGAACAAACACTTTGTAGAAGTTTGGACCCAAAGGTTCTCCATCCAATTCTGTGAATGGGTCCATACTTATAAGCAGTCCCTCTACGACCTTGAGTTTTGGAAGCCCCACATTAAGCAAACTTACTTTTATACCACCCTACAATCATAAGTACAATATTTGAATAAGTTGTGTAAAATAAATCAAACTTTAAATATTAAAGTATCAAAAGGAAACTAAATAACTTTGGCAACCGTGCCATTTATCCTCACACGTCATCATTGCCTAAATCATACTACGTGCCAAGTTTCACACCGTTCGTGGATTTTGGGCCCCAAAACGACGAAACTAAACACTAAAACTTAAAAGTGTTATAATATTAGAAAAAATGCTATAATTCCCACACCAGGAATCCGACGACCATGCCGTTTATCCACACATGTCAACATTGCCTAAACCGTGCTACGTGCCAAGTTTCACGACGTTCTTAGACCGTTCGTGGATTTTGGGCCCCAAAACGACGAAACTAAACTTTAAAACTTAAAGTGTTAAAATATTAGAAAAATGCTATAACTCCCAAACCGGGAATCTAGCGACCGTGCCATTTGTCCCCACACGTCAACATTGCCTAAATCGTGTTACGTGCCAAGTTTCACAACGTTTCCTAGACCGTTCGTGGATTTTGGGCCCCAAAACGACGAAACTAATATTTAAAACTTAAAGTGTTATAACATTAGAAAAAATGCTATAATTCCCAAACCGAAAATCTGGCGACCGTGCCGTTTGTCCCCACACGTCAACATTGCCTAAACCGTGCTACGTGCCAAGTTTCACAATGTTCCTAGACCGTTCGTGGATTTTGGACCCAAAAACGACAAAACTTATATTTTAAAACTTAAAGTGTTAAAATATTAGAAAAAAACGCTATAACTCCCAAACCGGGAATCCGACGACCGTGCCGTTTGCCCCCACACGTCAACATTGCCTAAACCGTGCTACGTGCCAAGTTTCACGACGTTCCTAGACCGTTCGTGGATTTTAAGCCCCAAAGCGACGAAACTTATATTTAAAACTTCAAGTGTTATAACATTAGAAAAAATACTATAATTCCCAAACCGGGATTCCGGCAACTGTGCCGTTTGTCCTCACACGTCAACATTGCCTAAACCGTGCTACGTGCCAAGTTTCACGACGTTCCTAGACCGTTCGTGGATTTTAGACCCAAAAACGACGAAACTAATATTTTAAAACTTAAAGTGTTAAAATATTAGAAAAAACGCTATAACTCCCAAACCGGGAATCCGGCGACCGTGCCGTTTATCCCCACACGTCAACATTGCCTAAACCGTGCTACGTGCCAAGTTTCACAACGTTCCTAGACCGTTCGTGGATTTTGGACCCAAAAATGACGAAACTTATATTTTAAAACTTGAAGTGTTAAAATATTAGAAAAAACGCTATAACTCCCAAACCGGGATTCCGGCGACCGTGCCGTTTGTCCCTACACGTCAACATTGTCTAAACCGTACTACGTGCCAAGTTTCATGACGTTCCTAGACCGTTCGTGGATTTTGGACCCAAAAATGATGAAACTTATATTTTAAAACTTAAAGTGTTAAAATATTAGAAAAAACGCTATAACTCCCAAACCGGGAATCCGGCGACCGTGCCGTTTGTCCTCACACGTCAACATTGCCTAAACCGTGCTACGTGCCAAGTTTCACGACGTTCCTAGATCGTTCGTGGATTTTAAGCCCCAAAGCGACGAAACTTATATTTAAAACTTCAAGTGTTATAGCATTAGAAAAAATGCTATAATTCCCAAATCGGAATTCCGGCGACCGTGCCGTTTGTCCCTACACGTCAACATTGCCTAAACCGTGCTACATGCCAAGTTTCACGACGTTCCTAGACCGTTCGTGGATTTTGGACCAAAAAACGACGAAACTTATATTTTAAAACTTAAAGTATTAAAATATTAGAAAAAACGCTATAACTCCCAAACCGGGAATCCGGCGACCGTGCCATTTTTCCCCACACGTCAACATTGCCTAAACCGTGCTACGTGCCAAGTTTCACGACGTTCCTAGATCGTTCGTAAATTTTGAGTCCCAAAACGACGAAACTAATATTTAAAAACTTAAAGTGTTAAAATATTAGAAAAAACGCTATAACTCCCTAACCGGGAATCCGGCGACCGTGTCATTTGTCCCCACACGTCAACATTGCCTAAACCGTGCTACGTGCCAAGTTTCACGACGTTCCTAGGCCGTTCGTGGATTTTGGACTCAAAAACGACGAAACTTATATTTTAAAACTTAAAGTGTTAAAATATTATAAAAAACGCTATAACTCCCGAACCGGGAATCCGGCGACCGTGCCGTTTGTCCCCACATGTCAACATTGCCTAAACCGTGCTACGTGCCAAGTTTCACGATGTTCCTAGACCGTTCGTAGATTTTGGGCCCCAAAACGACGAAACTAATATTTAAAAACTTAAAGTGTTAAAATATTAGAAAAAAACGCTATAACTCCCTAACCGGGAATCCGGCGACCGTGTCGTTTGTCCCCACACGTTAACATTGCCTAAACCATGCTACGTGCCAAGTTTCACGACGTTCCTAGACCGTTCATGGATTTTGAGCCTCAAAACGACGAAACTAATATTTAAAACTTAAAGTGTTATAACATTAGAAAAACTGCTATAATTCCCAAACCGAGAATCCGGCGACCGTGCCGTTTGTCCCCACACGTCAACATTGCCTAAACCGTGCTACGTGACAAGTTTTGGGCTATTCCTAGACCGTTCGTGAATTTTGGAAACTAAAACGGCAAAACTTGACTTTAAAACTTAAAGTGTTGAATTTTGGTCCCGCACATAATACCAATTGTCGTTTTGTTTACATAAGCAAACGAAATGGAAAGGAACCAATCGAAAACAAGCAGACCAAAATATCTGCTTGGGAAGATCTGACAGCTAATTGTGGGAAAGAGCCCTTACCTTTAACTTGCTCTTCTAGCCAAGCCATAGAAGCTTTCCAAAAACCTCTTAGATCCTATTTTCCTGCACCTTGTCTACTGTACTCCTTTGCCCACCCAAAGACAAAACACTCAACTTAGTAAGCGCTAATCCCAGCTACAAGGATTCATCTCTTCCACTCAAGTTAGTCCTCATAAAGCCATAACCTACTACAATCAAAGGCAATTGTGTCCTTTCTCATTTGAAGAAAGGAGGCATAAACAGCAATTAATTCACTAATAAATCTGCAGCAGCTTGTACAACACCTCACCCCAGGAAAATAAAAAAAAAATGTATGAAATAAAACAAAACATAAAAGACATAATATATTACAATTCATCCCAATCACATACTGGAAGTACAACGGCAAAGAAGCAAACAGACCATGGAGGTTAGACGATATCTCCAAGCATTCACCTATGCCATATGAACATGAGGGGACCAACCGGCAACCGGATGACAAAGATTAAGAATGCCTCCGAATTTCACCACTGATGTGATAGTTCCCCTTTCAGTTATATCCCTCGTAGAATCAATGATGCAGGAGTAAGTTGTTCTTACAGGGTCGACAGAACGTGAGGAAACAGATATAACACATAACTCAAATACTGAGTAAGCACCAGAAAAGAGGAAAAAGAGAAAAGGAAAAACACATATTAACAGGCAGCAAAAACAAGAATCATATTCTCTTCGCGAATGAACACCTAAATAACCCATACACAGCCATCAATTTGTTAATGGGTAGATTATAGCACATTATGTCTTCAAGAAGCACAAAACCAGAATTCATCATGTATTTCTGATGACAGGGATACACTAAAACAATAGTTTAACCAAAATTTCCAACTTGGCAACTGGCAGTGGAGCAAAAACGCAATTGCCTCAAACTTTACAGCAAAACTATCAGCAAAGAAAGTAGCCTGATCCAAAAAGTAGAACCATATAAAAAAACAATCAGATTAGATGCATGTATATGTTCCCTTGCCAATTGTAAAAGCTTGTAAGGCTGTCAAGATAGATTTAACATAAAAATACAATTAAAAAAACACAGCAATGGCTCACAGTGACTGTTTAATAATCAATTATGCCACACAAGTAAAAACAGGAATTGGAAACTTCGTACATTCAAATTTCGAAAATGGCTTAAGGACCACAAGCAATTTGACAAAGCTAGAGAAGGGGAACTTGGAATAAAAACAGAATTAAACTGAAAAGAATATACAAGGCCAGAAAGAGTGTAAGAGAGAGTGCAATGTCCAGAACAACAAGAAGAAGAAAAGATTGCTATCAACCCCAATCCATATATTTCTTGTCTGCTGCAGACAAGCAAGCATAAGTTAAAAAGAACAAAAAAAAAAACACAACCAGAAAAAACAAAGCAAACACTGCAGAAGCAGAGGAAAGAAAAGGACAAAATTGCAACAAAAAACAAGGAGGAAAGATAAGCACACATAGACTCAAAAAGGGAGAGCAGCAATCGGGGGTTAAGAGATGTTAAGGCACTCCATTATCAGTTGCAAATCTACTGTCCACTAAATTTGTCACCCAAGCAATTTGAAAGAACTGAAAACCAAAGATACCCATAAAAGAGAGGAGGCAGACAACTAAATCAAGTAGGCATGCATGTTCATTAAAATTCAATGCATTCTCCATACACCATCATCAACACATTGCAACCAAGAATCACTCATTAAATCAACCAAACGCAAATATGCAAATATACTAATCTAATTAATACTCCAGCACAAACTATAATGCCCAAATCTAAAGTCCATACTTGAAGAATGAAACCCATAATGCTCTATCTATTTTCGTCCTCTCTTCTACTCGGCTGTTGAAGCTCTCTCTCTCGTCTCTACAATGCACCACAAAATATTATGTCTCTCCTTCTCTGTCTATATCGGATTAAACTTATCTCTCTCTTAAACCCACACGACCACTGTTTTGGTGGAGAATTTGTAATAAACTCTACCACCTAGCATTAATCCTCTACGAAACAATTTCTCCCTAAAAAAAATTTCTCCCCCTCACATGCATATATCATCTCTAAGCAAACAAGTACTAGAGAGGTCCAAGGAAGTGCAATGTAAGTTTACAGACAATTTGGTGTGAAGCTGGCAGCATCTAAACATAGCCTACAAAAATGTTATTGGCTAAACCAGGACTAAGCCTAAAGGACTTTATTCTACATAGAAGCAGCAAAAATAGCATATCCCTTCAGGTAATGTAATTTCGAAGGTCATTGGTGAAAAATGGTGAAGTTCCAACATTCCTCTGGATGAAAGCTTAAAAAGTTCAAGCTTTCTGTGGAATCAATTGGGAATTTTTCGTTTTCCTTCTTTTATATATTTTTTAGTGGGGCAAAATTCAAAGCTCTTTTTCATGGTACTGCAACAACTATTCACACATGAGAAAAGAAGAAGAAAAGAAAAAAAGTAGAGCAAGTGTATAATATTGGCTTTGTTGCACAAAACCATAGTCTTCTATGATATGAAAATTTTCAGTTCTGATTGTGTCATTTGCTGTCTCACTATCCATCCATTTGAACATCCTCATTCCACCCCCTCATTCCACCCAGATTCTCATGGAAATCCAGTTTCTCCACAATTGGGAAATCTATACAATCTGATATAACAAATCTTATAGTCACATTACTGAATTTTAACATTTCTTGACTTCATTTAAATTTTAATCCTAATCTACCTTGACAAAGACAGCTAAGTTTTTTTTGCAGTCCTTTGTTGCATAAATGTACCAAGTTTTTATCGCAGTCCTTTGTCAAGTTTTTTGTGATTTTAATTTGCTTTTGGTTTGATGTATTGTTTTTTTTTTTTTTTTTGTTGAACCTTTAATAGGTGAGATTTTGATATGCATATAGGTTGGATGAGAAAGCGTTGAACGCTTTGATGAAAAAAATTGGTTTTACTATGTTGCATCATCTATATACACTTAGTGAGTGAGACACTGGTTTTCAAAAGAATAGGTGTTATCAGGTGCAGGAGTGAGAGTGACGAAGAGGATGAGTGGTTTTCTTAGCAAATCCCTTTTGGTTTTTGCCCACTATTTGAACTGTAATTAAAAGTTGGACTTATGAAAACTTCGATAATGTTTATTGGATTGTGTTGGTTTCTACAAGCAAAGAGTCTTTATCTATATTTAGGGTGAATGGACTGGTCTCCCACTCAAAGCCCTCTTAGTTACACCTATATCTTATTTAACGGTGCAGGGAAAAAAAGGAAAACAATTTCATGCTCGTAATTGAATCAGACTAATTCATTCATGTTATTCTCTGTTTCTATATGTATGTATGTATGTATTTATCATATCTATCTCGAACATTGCTTATTCCCTTTTTTTATTGATAAAGAGATCACAATCACTAGTTTTAGATAAAGGAAATCAATAGATACACATGAAAGTTTTCATCCAGTTAATTGAATAGATTTAATTATTCTGGCCATTATTGCTTTTGATTCCCTCTCTCTCATCTGTATTCGCTATTTGTTTCAAATAGCTACACCAAAATTATATGTATAAGATTAAGAAGCAAATAAGAAATGGTAAAATAAACAAATTATTTTTGTGAAATTCAATTTAAACTAACAGAACTATTCGACATTGTGGAAATGCTTTAAAATCAAACAAGTAGCAAACATTATTTACAATTTTAATCATGGTCAGAACTCATGCCAAAGAAGACAGGATCAAGGCAAATCTAGAAATGTGTTGCTAGCCCATGAACCAATATTAATCAACCTGTATGATTTTTAAGTGACACCCAATATTTTAACATCCTCAAGCAATATGACTAGATATTCAGACACAAATCATCAATCTAAAAGATTAATTATCAAATTCCAGGGGGCTGACCACCAGTTCTACATTTAAGATAGTCCATATACATGCATATAGACACACACATATATATATAACCATGAGGTTTACGTCCAAGAATGGGTATTCTTCCTGTGGCATTACCAAATTTAAAACCAACCTTGAACATGGATACAAGACCAAAGTAAGATAAAATAATGAGAGAGAAAGAGGGACTAACCTGGTTTCGTGCAGCAATGGTGGAGCACAAACAGGTGCTGGTTTCGTGCAGCAATGGTGGAGCGCAAGCAGGTGCAGCGACAAGGAGGTGCTTGCTGCTTTACATACCCTTCGTTCTAGCTTGTCGCTTTGTGCAGCGGAGGAGGAAAAGGGAGAGTGCAGCTAGGGTTTCAAGAAAGAAAGGGGGAAATTTGGGGGAAATTTAAGGAAGAAGCCCGCCCAATCCAAAACAACGCCATTTTAAATAGTTATTTTTTGCTTAAATCCAAAACGTCGTCGTTTTTATTAAAATTATTTGCGACGAGCCACAATGCCGTCGCAAAAGTCAGTCGCCAAAATCATGTTTTGCGACAGCGATCTTGCCGTCACAAATACCTGAGTCAAAAACTACTTTATGCCACCATAAATTTTCCCGTCGCAAATTGTTGTCGCAAAAAATTATTTGCGACGGAAATTTGTCACAGCCTTCTTGCCGTGGCAAAAGACATTTTTTGCCACGGCAAGGAAGCCATCGCAAAAACTTCCGAAGCAAAAAGCCCTTTTTTTAGTAGTGCCTCTGTAATTTCGAACAATTTCAGAAGCCATTCGAAAAAGTGTTCAAATGCCTTTGGGGGGCCATTCGAACAATTGAGACCCGTTCAAAAGCCCACAAGGCCGTTTGAATGGTTTTTTTATCATTTTACCCTTCAATACTCTATTTTGCTTCGTTTAAGTTCAGAACCTATAAAACAACCATAAATTGTGTTAAGACCAAAATACAACTAAAACAATAGAATACTCCTAAATTAAGGTTAACAATTAACTATTTAGATGATTGTAACTTTTAATATAATTACATCTCCAGCTAGTTTTTTTGCTAGCCCTAGCAAAATACTAAATAAAAGATAAAAAGATAATCTCCAACTAAAACCCCTAGATAATCTCCGCATCCATCATATTTCTACCCAATAAAAGGTAATCGTGGCAGCCTCTTTTGAGCCAGAGCCAGAGTGCCATGACTTGCATGGACTCGGCAGGGCCTCGCCGCAGGCCGAGAATCAGTCGGGTGTATAGAATGCGATCGATGGCGTGAAAATCGTTGAATTCTTCGTTGGTGATTGGGCCGCAAGAAAATGGAGAACTGAGAGAGGTAGGCGAAGAAGCCATTGTTTAGTGGGTGCTGGAGTTTCTCTGAAGAATGTTGCGAATTATATAGTTGATGAATGGGTTTTATTGGTAGCCTTTGAGAGGTGACTATTGGGGATGAGGCGATTTTTCGAAGAGGCGCCATTGATGCAGAGTCTAAGGTAAGTGCGAGGGTTTCTCTTTTAGGGGTTAAGATGCAACGGTTCATTGTATATATGTATATATACATATCGTATTTATCATGTACACATAAACTCAAAATTTTTATATGCAGGTTGTGATGTTCTGCCTAAGCCATTTTTGAATCTTGAGTTTGTGGAATGAAAAGAAAGAAAAAAAAAGTGAAAAGATAGAAAAAAAAATTAAGTGAAAAGCTAAATTTATTTATTTTTATTGGATAGAAATATGAGAAAAATGAATTGATATTTGTCAAATATATTTCTTTTTTATTTGGTAATTCACAACAAATCATATATATAAGTCATTTCTTTTTATTTTTATTTTTCTACACAAAATTCAAGACTCAAACATAACATTATTGTTTCCACGTTAGTATTAGGGAAATAGAATTGGGACCCACCACAGATCCATACATTAAAAAAAAACTTAGTGGGAGATTTAATGGACCAATATGGCAGTTTATAAATTAATAGGATTATAAGATCAAAAAGTAATTAAAGTTCATACAGTAGATTAATCAAAAAACATATTATATAGTGTCATCTTGTCTTTCGAAGATCAAAATAAAAGGAAAAAAGAAAAAAGAATTATCATCTTGTCTTTCCATGATCAAAATAAAAGAAAAAAAAAAGAATTATCATCGTGTCTTAAAAATTATTAACCGTGAATGGAAGTACATATTTCCTATCAAAAAAATTAATTATTAGGTTTAGAAAAGGAGAGAGAATATTTTTCCTTTCTATTATACAAGGCTTTAAATAATAGAAAAGTTTGATATGTTTAATTTTGACATGTACATGGAAAGTTGTTTGAGATAAAAACAAACTATTTACTAGATTGGTCCAATCCAATTATTAATGCCCAAATTGTAATATGATTTTAAATAATTTCATGTGTACTTTTAGAGGGAAAATCAGAAATGAATTTACAATTTGAACTAAAAACCAACTCGTATATTAATTTCGTTGAAAACCTTTCTTCATGAGTCTTTTCAGAATTTCCTTACATGTTTGTAGTTGGATGGGCAAATGAGAAGTGAAGCCAAGTTTGAAAAAAACTAGCATTTCAAGATTAAATCCTAACCCGAGCATTTCGTGCTAGTGCCATATTAACAATTAAACGGGTTTGGAAAAGGTTTCTTCTTCCTCAACACACCCTCCCCCAAATAAAAATGAAAAAAAAAAAAAACACACCTTTTATTTTTGTTTCTGGCTTCACACTACTTGAGGCAACTCACTTCTCGGAGTAAACGCACTGAAAACTGGCCTAATGGTGTTATAAATAGTTTTTTCAACCTTTGACCAGTGTAAGGAAAAGAAAAGGTTATAAATAGGAATGGGCGAATTCAAAACGGGTTTGTCCCAACTCTACCCCACCCCCAAGAAAACCCTCCCGACCCCCGTTCCAAACTTGTAACAAGTTAGTATTCAAAACCCCATCGCCGTTTATAAATAAACCTCCCTAACCCGCCCCGCCCCATTTAAAGTTAACAAGTTTGGGTTAATCGGGTTTGGAGAGGGTTCACCCTATTTAAGAACTGTTTCGAGCCCAGGGCCCAAGATTTCAAAATTACTCCCTGTAACTAATAAAAAAAATATAACCTGTCGATGAAAACAACCATAAAAATAAAATAAAAATTCCAACACAATACCATAATGTTTATGTAATATAATAACATCAATCATCAAACATACTTAAGCAAGTTCTATATCTCAAGACTCAAATGCTAAACAAAGAACTATCCTTAAAGTCCAACACCATAAAATAAACTTAACAATCCTTTTTTTTTTTTTAGTACAAACAGAGAGCAGAATCAACAAATAAAAAAAAAAAAGACAACACCAAAAAGAAAGCTAAAATGCATGAGGATCTGCATCCATCTTAATAGCATTTAGCACCACATGTCCACAGTAACTCATGGAGAATATGTCATCAAGTCTACACAAACTTGTGCCTGCAATATAAACAAACAAAACTATAGTTTATATAAACACTTCAAAAAAATGATAAAATTCCTTAATAACTCCTTACCTTAGTAAAAAGAAATGGGTGCAATACAACTCTACACTGAATCAGAGTCATCTTCAATCGTAGATGTACAACTTGATACCTTTGTTGAACAAGTACCTAAGCAAGTGATAAATAATATTCTTATGCATCTATGTGTATTAAAAATCAAAAAAATTAAATAACTTTATATATTTAAATTATTATATTCAATTTCATTGCCCAACCAATTTTGTGCACACATCAAAGCTTCCAAAGTGTCATGAGTTAGGCGACTACGATGAGAAGTAATCGCCCTACCCCTCGTGCTAAATGCCAAGTCCGATGCAATAGTGGACATAGGAATGGCCAAAATATCTCGAGACATTAACTATAAAGTGGGATACTTCAACCCGTTTGTCTTCCACCAACTCGAAACATCAAAATCGGGAGTACGAGGCAAAACACTTTCTTCTAAGTAATGATCTAACTCAAATTTACATGAATTGTTTTTTAAGTACGATGAGTCATATACATATCAAACTTAGACAAAGGATCCCTCTCCTCAACGATAACTTCCAAATGGCCTCTAGATGAACTAGCCCCACTAGATCCAACTTCTTCATTTGACTTAAGCTTCATTTGGTATTCTTTAAGCATATCATAGCAAGTTTCCCAAACTTTATCAATTTTCCTTTCCAATTCACAACCATAAGGATAGGAAAATACTATTACATAATCATCATTTTGTACCCAGGATCTAAAACAACTGTTACTGCCATTGTTGGCCCAAGTAAACAACCCAAGAGGGGGGGTGAATTGGGTTTTACAAAATTAATAGTAAACAATCCAATTAGAAACTTATCAAGTAATGTAGCAGTGGGTAATCAAACTAAAAGCCAAGTAAGGAAATAATAAGATGCAATGCAAACAAGTGTTATGAGAAAGGAAAAAAAAACAAAGCAAGAATCGAAGAATCGAAGAATGAAGGCACAAGAATTTTACAGAAGTTCAGTCAATCCTTGCCTACGTCCTCTCTTTCTCGATCCTCTCGAAGGTATTCCACTATGTAAAGTCCCTTATACAGTTGTTGGTTTTGCTCCAAATGCCTAGCTCACTTCTTACAAGAGCTTTTTCCCAAGCTCTCAAAACCCAAGAGATTTTGTCCAAACTTTTCTCAAACTTACAAGTTTACAAACTCACCCAACAATAGATGAAGGTTGTACAATGAATAACTCTTTCTTAAAGAGTAGATAATTAAATTTTCAGCTCACTCAAGAACCCCACAAATGAATAAAAACAGAATATAAGATGTAGGAGAATAAATCTCACTTTCTAGCACTTGATCTTGTGTTCTTCTCTCTCTTATATGTGTTGGGGATCTTCTATATATAGCCTTGAGTTGATTATGGTCGTTGATGGTGAATGGGAGACCATTTGATACAAGATCACATTGTTATAACGGTCAAAAATATAGTCGTTGGAGCCCAAGTGTCGACACTTGACTTCATATGTCGACACATCAAGTCTGCATTTTTCAGATTTTGTTCACTGCCTCCATGTGTCGACACCTGACTTCATGTGTTGACACATGACCATCCATTCTTCAAATTTTGGTCACTGTCTTCACATGTCGACACCTGACTTCATGTGTCGACACATCAGCCTAGAAAACTTGATTTTTGCAGATTTTACCCAATCTTCTCCATTGTTTTCAAGTTCTTCAAGGGTCATCCAAATAAGCTTTCTAAGTCTTGAAAATACTTTTTCAAGGTATGTTAACTTCAAGAACACCTTCAATTTCTTTGAGATGAATTCACTCTATTTTGATTACTTGTAGAGTTTTTCAATCAACATTACTTCTTCTATTTATCCAAGTCTTCTTCAAAATCTTCAAGAGAGCTTCCAAGACTTGAGATCCCTTTTCTTCAACTGATCTTCTATTTGTCTTTGAACATCTTTAATATCTTTATTTGATCTTCATCAACTTGATTTCTTCTAGGATTCTTCAATCAATATAACAAACCTCTTCAAGCTCTTCAAGAATAATCAATTTGAGACTTCTAAAGCTTGAAATGTCTTCTTCAAAACATGTGGATCTTCAAGAATACTTTTAATCATTCATTCTTCCACGTCTTCAACAAATCTTCAATAGAACTTGTGATCTTTAACTTTGCTTGAATCTTGACTCCTTTGAACACCTTCAATTTCTTCATACTTCCAAGTTTATATTCAAACTTTCAAGACTTGTAATGCATGCACTTGTTGAATGTATCAAACCATCATGCTGATCATCCTTCCATCCTTTTTGATTCTTCAATATCTTCCATTATGACAAGCATAAACTTATTGAAACAAAAATTTGTTCCTCCTTTCTTTTGTGTTTTTTGCCTCAATGCATATAAACTTTTGCTCCCCCTTTCTTATGCAATTGATGCTTCGGTGGATTGATATGGCCATGAGGATCGAGAGTCTTCATTGTGAATAAGTTCTTGAATTCTCATAAGATCTTTAGTCACTTTGAAACAGAATTAATCTAATATATTCCTCTATCAATCTTCATGTTTCCAAAACATATCACCATGATAGAATTTCAAAACTTGCATCATTCTTTTCAATACTTGTTGAACTTATTGAGCTTTTTCAATCTCTTCAAGAATAAGATTACCTAAGTAATCTTCTTGTTGAATACTCAACCAATCAGCTCAATTATTTTCCTATTATGAAATTATTATAATATAACCTATACACTCAATTGAAATCATTAGATAACAACCACACAGTTTTGTTATCATCAAAATCAAAATGGGAATCAACCTTGAGTCAACAATATCCCCCTTTTTGATGATGACAAAATCTTAAAAACACATGCAATTAAGCTCAATATAAATGAAGCATAAGGATGAAAGAATTTAAAGCAATATGGTTCTTGTAAGGCTCTACCTTATTATTTTAAAATAAGGATACTCTTTACACATAATATTCATATATTTTTCATAGAGTATCTCTCCCCTTTTTGTCAATCAATCAAAAAGGAACAACAAAATATAATGCAAATTTAGAATAGAAAAGATTCATTCATATTCTAGATTCTCTCCAATATAAAATATTTCTCTCCCTATGGAAGATATAATGTCATATACTCAAAAATGTCTCCTCTGTTTTCATATAGATTATCTTTCACCCTTAATAGAGGTTATCTCCTTGCTATGGCATAAAATAGTTCTCTTCTTTTTTATCAAAAAGAATTTATGAAAAATTTATGACATGTACAATAGCAAAAAAATGTTTAAATAACACTTTAACTATTTTAAGTGCAACAATCAATCAAGCGTACAAGGCATTAAGTCATCAAAATCAATGATAGTCATCTAGGCATATATAACTCATGCAATCAGTAAATTTAAAATCCAATAATGTAATGCCATTGAAAATCAAACAGATGGGGGTTTTTGGTTCAGAAAAGTATTGGCTTGGTTTTGAAGATGTTTTGGGAGTAAAAGTTACAGATATTTGAGTAAGAATGGCTGGCTGAATTTCAACAGGAATCCCCTTATCAAAAACTGTCTTTTCTTTCTTTTACTTCTTTGTCTTCATATAAACTACTACTTGAGTTCATCTTTGCTGGAGTGTAGTTCATATTAAAAGTTCTTCCAATCTCCTCTTTCATCTTATTGCTAGCTGCCACAATCTTTTTGGTCATCCTCATCACTTTGTTCTCTATCAGACTTGTGATTCTATTGTGAAGTTTAATTGAATGATCATTTTCTTTTGATAGTCCTTCAGCTCCTTCATCATGCTCATTAGAGCACTCATTTGCTTATTTCTAGAAGTTGTCATCATGGAAAGAATTTACTTTACAACTATTGAAATTTCTTCTCTTGCTTTAGAACTTCCTCTTGATGAGAGTATCCTCCCCCTCAAAATGAAATCTAGTTCTTGTTTTTTCTTACTTCAAATACCAAACTCTTCTCTTTTTATTTAACTGATATCTCATTCTCTTCATAGTGGACTTCAGTCTTTGACATCATCTTCTTCTTTACTTTCTCATTCAAATCCATTTAGAATTTATCACGGTCAAGAACATTTCAAGGTGCAAGCAAGATCTTCTCAGTTGCAGCCATATGGATCGATATATATGTTGCCAAAGTGACCTTTCAACATCAGAAATATATTCAAATTTGATCCATCTTCCTTGATAACATTTCCAGAGAAGTATTGCAAGTTCATACTTTTCCTTTGCAGATATCTTCTCAAAATATGGATCAGTTTCCAGCCAATCATTTTCTTCTTCAATGACCTCTTTTTCTTTTTTCTTCTTTGCAGCCTTTGAGGATTCATTCAGTCCTTTCCCACTGATTTAAGAGCCATTGAGGTTTATAAAACACGATGGGTAAAAAGATTTGGGTATGTAATGATTATTGTGGAAATTTTGAATAGGTAGATAAAAGGGAAAAATCATTCTTGGTGTTTGGAAATATAACTGACAAAAATTGGTTAACAATGGGGATTGAAATCTATGCAAAATGTATGTACATTTCAATAATATTAAAACACATGTATGAGTCGACTCTTTTTCTTATAAAATTCAGAAATGATTTTTGAATGACATGAAATGCAGCAAATAGACATGTAATCGATTTCAAAATATTCATATGCATTATCAAGTGAATATAATAGCCTAAGTACTCAAGATAATGGATTGCTTATGCTTAACATGAAATACATAGCATATATATATCATCAAAATCAATCAAATTAAAGATTGCGCATGCTCAATACTCTTAACAGTCATAATGTAATATAATTTATGATTAGCATGAAATTTCTCAAACATACACTCACCAAATGTAATTTGTGGTTATGCCATCGAACTTAGTTGATGTAGCTATGGGATTGCTTAGTAACTTTGAGTTTCCCAAATCAAACGTTTTGAGTAGGTGCTTGATGTACTCAAATATTTCTTCATTTGATTGTAATGCGACTGATATTCTATTATCATCGAAAGTCACCATACCTCCATCCTTTGGTATGAAAGAGGTAAATTGAATCTTATTGCTAATCATATACTTTGAAAAATCACTCTCCAAATGCCAATAATCCTTCTTGACTTTGGATTGGATTGTAGGCAATCCTACAATCCTACAATGAAAGCAATTCAAGTTTTTTTCTTCAGTACCCACATCATGTTGGGTCCTTGGGGGTTAGTATTCAATGTTCCTTTCGGAACCAAAACCTTCTTAATTATTTGAGACTTGTTCATAAAAAAACATTGATGTGCTGTGTGACCTCTCTTTTGACAATAGAAACAAGTAATATAAGATTTTTCACTATGAGATACAAACTTTTCCAAGAGATAGTCGTAGAAAGGTCAGTAAGACAAGTAATTTAAGAGCTCCTGTTTTAAAATTTTCTACCAAAGTCAAACCCAAGACAGAGTACCTAATTGATATGGGATTGAAGTCGTATATACCTTCAGCAAGCAATCATAATCGAAAAGGAAAGAGGTTAAAGGCAATTAAATTAATTCTTTCTATCATCACTGTCATCAGCAAATTTCACCAACAGGAATCAACAAATTTTAAAGGGATTGGAAGATCATTGTGCAAAGGAAGCTAATGAAACAATTCTTATAGGAAAAGCACTGGGTATTAACTTTCAAGGTAATGTGGAGCAAGTAAACAAAAAGTTGTTACACTTGGAGTAGAATGATTGGAGTAGAATGATTGTGAAAAATAGACTCAGAGCTAAAAAGGAGAGAGGGTAGGGGATAAATGACAACTCACTTACTCTGACTCCCAGGTGTTTGTGTTTGTGTCATTATGAAGCTTCTATCATGGAATGTGCTAGATTTAGGGAAGGATATAAAAAAAAGGATGGTCAACAAGCTCATTCAAGGCAGATCAATTAATATGGTTTTTTTTTAAAGAAACTAAGTGAAAGGAATGCAATGAGAGAGAGATAAACTCTATATGGGGAAGGAAAACATGTAGTTGGGTGGTTATGGATGCAGTATCAGGAGGTCTGGTAAGCATATGGGAAGATGACTTTTTTACAATGGAATTCTTAACAAAAGAGAGAAACTTCATTTTCTTGGTGGGAGTACTAAAAAATAAAATCAGATGTGTGTTCTTAAATGTGTATGCTCCATATAATGTAGAGGATAGGGAGGATTTATGGAATAAGTTGCTGGCACTAAAATCAAATTGGGGTGTTCCTTAGTATGTTAGGGGTGATTTTAACGAAATTCTCAAAATAGGTGAAAGAACTTTATGCACCAAATCAACAAGGAGAATGAGAAGCTTCAAAGCTTTTATCATAAATGCTGAGCTCAAAGACTTGCCAATGATAAGGAGGAGTTACACTTGGTCAAATTTGCAAAAAAATTAAACTTGGAGTAACATTGACAGATTTCTCTTGGGATTTGGATAGTTAGACATGTTCAATTGCACTCAATGAGGTCTTCAAAGACTGCTCGATCATTCCCCAATCTTTCTATCAAATGAAACACAGGATTGGGACCCCAAGCCTTTCAAATTATTTGAAGCTTGGTTTAAAATCAAATCATTTAATCAGTTGGTCAAGGATGAATGGTCAGCAAATGTTATCTCGGGATGGGCTGGTTTTGTGTTATTAAAAAAAGCTCAATCTCTACAACATTGCATAAAGAAATGGTATAAGGATAAAGCAAGCTCTTGGGAGTCCAAAGCAAAGGAGCTAGAAGCTAATCTGCACAAATTGGACAGTATTGGGGAATGTATTGCTCTCTCATTTGAGCAGATTTAGGAAAGGAGAGAAATTAAATCTAAACTCTCAAAAATCTATCTTAGAGAGGAGTCTACATGCAGGCAAAAGTCAAGGAAAACATAGATCAAACTAGAGGACAACAATACAAGATTTTTCCATGCAAGCCTCAAAGCAAGATATAGAAGGAATTTCATTGGACAATTCATTGAAAAAGGAGTTGTAGTCTCAAATCCAAATCAGATCAATGATGTGATCTTCAACCACTATGCAATGGGATTTCAATAAGAGTACGAGGAAAGACCTCTTCCAGAGGCAGATGTAGAAAGGAAGCTGAACTTTGATCAGCAAGCAGAACTAGAAAGAGGATTTGAAGAGGTTGAAGTGTGGGATGCTTTAATCAAATGCAATAGTAGTAAGGCTCCTGGAGCAGATGGTTTTAAAGTGTGTTTTTGGAAGAAATTTTGGAAACTGACAAAAAATGACATACTTCAATTCATGCATGAATTTGTTAGGAATGGCAAACTACCTAGAGGTATCAACTTATCCTTCATTGCTCTAATTCCTAAGGTAGATTGTCCTGATACATTGGCAAATTATACGCCAATTTCCCTTTTATCCTCATTCTGTAAGATCATTTCCAAGACCTTATCCTTAAGGTTGAAGAAGGTAATAGAGGGGCTTATCAGTGTCAACCAAACAGCTTTTGTCCATGGCAGACATATTTTGGATGGGGTTCTAATTGCAAATAAGGATTTATAACTGGAAGAAAAAAAAAATTCTTGGTAATCAAATTAGACTTTGAAAAAGCCTTTGACACTGTGAATTGGGAATTTCTACTACAAATGTGTCTAAAATGGCTTTTGGGGCAAGATAGTGTAGCTAGATAAAGGAGTGTTTGTCTTCAGGTTGGGTGTCTGTACTAGTGAATGGTTTACCTACAAAAGAGTTTAAGATGCATAAAGGGCTAAGGTAAGGGGATGCATTATCCTCTTTTTTATTCATTATTGTTACAGAAGGTTTAAATGTCCTCTTATCAAGAGCCAAATCTTTGGGACTCATTAAAGGATGTCTTATTGGGAGGGAACGATTGTCCATATCACATTTACAGTTTGCAGATGATACATTGATTTTCAGTTTAGTTGATATGGAGGAAATCATTAACCTAAAAAGAATTCTCAGGTGTTTTGAACTACTCTCAGGGCTCAAAATCAACTTCCAAAAATCCTCAGTAAGTGGAATAGGAGTGGATGAAGGATCTTTATCTTCAATATTATAGATATTCAAATGCAAGAAGCAACTATTGCTTGTGAACTATTTAGGTCTCTTCCTAGGAGCCAATCCTAGGAAATCTCCTTGCTAGACTGGGGTGATTAAAAAAGTCAAAAAGAAGTTACCTCTGTAGAAAAAGAACTACCTCTCCATTAGGGGCAAGCTCTCATTGATAAAATCATCACTGGCAAGCCTACCAATTTACTATTTATCAATGTATAGAGCTCCTACTAAGATTTGCAAAAAAATTGATAAGATTCAAAGGAAATTTCTCTGGGGAGATTAGAAAGACAAAAAAAAAGGCATAAGTTGTGTAAAGTGGAGCAAAATAAAAATCAGCAAACAAAATGGAGATCTAGGATTGGTCCCTATAATGGTCACGAACATGGCATTATTATCAAAATGGTGGTGGACGTTTGCAAAAGACAGAAATGCACTTTGGAGGAAGGTTCTTTGTCTAAAGTATAATTAGGAGGAGCCAAGGTGGACATTCCTAGAAGAAGACTCACATAACTACTCTGTAATGCTCAAGGACATCATACTGTCAAGGGATTACCAGTACCAGCAATCCTACAGATCAACCTTGCTCTTCAATCTCAAGATCATTATTGGCAAGGGATATATAACCTCATTTTGGAATGAGCCATGGTTGATAGGATCATTACTAAAATATATTTCCAAGGTTGTTTTTACTATCAGATTAGAAAAATGCTCCAGTATCAAACTTGTCTTCAGGATCAGGGGAATAAAATCTTAGCTTCAGAAAAAGGCTGCTATCATGGGAGGAGGATGCATCGGAGGATCTGAAGAGGATGGTGGAGAATGTGCCTAGAAGGGCAACTAGAGATGGTGCAATTTCATGGATGCCAAGTAAAGAGGGAATCTTCTCAGTCAACTCTTATTGTGATGTGATACAAGGAGAAGCAAATCAAGAGTATGTGGAGTTGGCATTGATATGTGTAAGCACCCTATTTTTGCCCGCTTGGCAATCTCTGGCCTGACCCAACTCCCTTTTAAAACTCCGTAAGTACATTCAAGCCCAAATCAACTTTCGAACCTCTATCCAATTAGTCGACCGCTTTTCGGACCCGCTAGGCCCAATAGAGGCTTAATAACCAAACCTGCCCCTTGGGCCTCCAAGCACGTCTTGAGAAAGTTCAAAATCCCTAAAGATGGTAAGTCCGCCCTTCCAAAATGTTACTAAGCACTTAGGCATACTCTACACACCATTCAGCCCAATTCCGGTCCCATTCCGACTAACGCTGGTCAAAATGACCGTTTTACCCCTGAACACCCCAGCACTGCACAAACCCCACCGAACGGTAAGAGACTCTCCTGAAAACATTCCTAAACGACCCGGCACGCTTAACATGACGTTTCGATCCATTCTTGACCATTTTCAACTAAACCTGATCAAAATGACCATTTTGCCCCTAGCGACCCAAACGTGCCCCGAAACAACACCGGTCCTAGAATATTAAACGAAAGGTCTTGTCATACACCCCTGTTTAACCAAAAGAGGACCTTACGACACTAAATACTCCCGACTCAACGAAAGCCCCCTAGAGCGTCTCACAGACGCTCCGCCAAGATTGCATTTTTCTCTAATTCCCCGGTTATAATGCACCGCCAAATGACTGGAGAAATGTGTAAATCAGAAAATTCCCGAAAACTCATTCACGGGTCTTTCCATTGATACGGCTCGATCAGATAGATTGCTTCCCAAAACTCCTCATCGTATGGCTCGAAAACTGCAACTTTCAGCAACTCTTAGATCGCCTCGCATACGCTCCGCTGGGATTGACTTTTCCCCCGATTCCCTGATTAAAACGCATCAACAAATGACTTGAGAAATGCATAAATTAAGGAATTCTCGAAAGTATTTTCAAAGTACTTTCCATCGTTACAGTCTAATCGAAGAGATCGCTTCCCGAGAGCCTTGATCATGCAACACGAAAACAATTACTTTCGAAACCCTACGGAGCGTATCACAGACGCTATGCAGAAATGCCATTTTATGCGCATTTTCCAATATGATATCTTACACTTCCGAACACCATTCCAACTCCCCGAAAACACGAAAGTTTGCGAGAAACCCTAGGAGAACATCGTGGGTGTAACCAATTCCCCCGAAACCTTTCCGGTTGGCTTAATTATCAAGACAAAGTTTAAACGAACACTCCCAATGTCGGAGCGTATGCTACATGCGCTCAAATTTTGATTATATCAACTAAATTTTGATCAACCGTCGAGATTTAGCCAGTACAATGGGTGCCACGTGGCATTCTGCCAATGAAATAGTATTGGCGTATGTAGCACATGTGCCTGTGTAAATTTTACACAAACGCATGTCCTACATGCGCCAGTGTCCAAAAGTTTTGTTTATAAATACCAGCCTCCCCTTTTGCATATTACAGAACCAAAAATTGATGCGAAACTCTGCTAAAATTGCTCCAAAATCTTGAATCTCTACATACATTTCACTCCTCCAGCACTTAGGCTAGATACCACCTCCTTATAACCCATAAACTTCACTTACATAGCCCTATACACCATTAAACATCACCTTCCAACCCCTCAAGCCTATTTAAAGCCATTCAAGTTCAAGTCAAGGCATCCATAGAAGTCTACAAGTGTGTTAAAGGCTAAAGGTGGTATCTCTTTTACATTTTTGTCTTCCCCCACTCTTCTCTTCTCCCTCCTAGCCTACTTAAGCTATTCTCTATTTTAATCCACATCTTTAACCCCATTTCTTGCATGCTTAAACCAAGAGGGCTCTTAATTCATACCTAGAGGAAAGCTAGTAGGAGCCACCGTGTAGGGGGATCTCTCACTAGCCTACTTTAAGATGGTATGGCCTAAAAGCGCCTTGATTATGTAGTGTAGCCTAAAAGCCTTGTATGTATTCATGACCCCCTTACATTTTGCTAACTTGATCATGTCTTGTGTGCTTGGCTTCATTTTCATGTTTCTAACCATGTGCTACAAAGCTTGCATTACTCTTATTTCCATGTTATTGTCAAAGTTCAATATTTCTCTCAAAATGGTTTCAAGAGTTGACTCCTTGAAGTTTAGGGTGAGACCTTAGAAATCATACTTAGAAAGTCTCCCACTAACCCCCTAGCTCACCCCTTGGCATCTTTGCATTCCAACTTGCATAAAAATAGATTTCAAGCTCTCTAATCCCCAAGGATTTTATCCTCTCAACTTTGGTGGTTGGAATGGCCCCATGGAATCCTCTCTTGAGTGGTCTCCCTTTTATATTGGCCATATGAGCCCTGAAATTGCTAGAATGATTCCCTTCTCTTTTTCTTGCACGAAAATGATTTTCTAACTCCTTGATCCTTAGGGTTGTTATTCTCTCAAGTTTAGTGGTTAGAATGGCCCATGGAACCCTCTTTTGAATGGTCTCCCTTTTATATTGGCCATAGGAACCCTAACTTGTTAGAATAATTCCTTTCGAAAAATGGTTCTCAAAATCCTTTTCCCAAAAATGGTTGTCAAAAAAAAATTCATTATCTCCATCTTTACATTAACTATGATTTTTCAAAAGTTGTCATCGCCATAATTGATTCTTGAACCGCCATACTCTTGTCAAGACAATGGTTATAATGGTCATAAGGAAACCTTATTTGGAAATGATCTTCATGGAAATGATCTTCAAAAATGATGATTACCAAAGTCCTTTGCATAACATGAATTGTTTTTCAAAGCTCTTTCCAAAATGTGCATTAAACCACATTTCAAAACCAATTTTCAACCTAATGCTAGGTTAACTTGACCTTAGTTCTCCAACCCTAGATTAACTTGACCCTAGTTATTTAACCCTAGATTAACTTGACCCTAGTTGTCCAACATTAGGCTAACTTGACCCTAGTTATTCAACCTTAGGTTAACTTGACCCTAGTTGTCCAACCTTAGGTTAACTTGACCCTAGTTGTCCAACCCTAGGTTAACTTGACCCTAGTTGTCCAACCCTAGGTTAACTTGACCCTAGTTGTCCAACCTTAGGTTAACTTGACCCCAGTTATCCAACCTTAGGTTAACTTGACCCTAGTTGTCCAACCCTAGGTTAACCAAACCCAAGTTAGTCAACCTAAAGTCACTTTAACCCTAGGTTAACCTAATCCGAATTAGTTAACCTTAGGTCACCCCTAACCTTAAACCAACCCAACTTAGGTTAGTATACTTCAAAGTTCCAACTCATGGACCCCTCTTTAAATTATCTTTCTATTCAAAACTATTCTCATACCCCATTTTTCAAAAACCTCCCACTCTCTTGGGATCAATTCCATAACCATTTCAAATGACCCCACACTCTATCTTTAAAGTATTCCCAAAAATGTCTTCAAGAACTCACAACCCTAAGGTGTCCCTACCCTTTCCATGGTTAGGGATTCCAAAGGAATGTAATATATCAAAAACAACCTCCAAGGTTGTCCATATTAGAGTTCCAAAACCCTAGGTCTTCCCAAAAACCATTTTCGAAAACTTTCTAACACTCCGAAATCATACCTCTAAGGTTTTCAAAACATGACTACAAAACATTTTCAAAGCTCTCGTGAGTTATTCCAAAGTATTTTCAAAACTCTCTTGAGTTATCCTAAAAACATTTCAAAACACTTCAAAACCCCCTATCAAGAATTTCAAAGTTCTATTTCAAAACACTCCAATATTCAATTTCAAGTCAAAATTCTTAAGTTCTTTTTTTCCAAAAGCCACAAAGTGTCTTCAAAGTTTCCAAAGGCCCTAACGCGCCTATCTTCCATCGGGCTTTTGCCCGAACTACAAATGACCTGATTCTCACCAAATAAGATATGTAGGCAACTTAAAATGGTATGGTCATAACTCCTATTTCAACTCCAATCCCCTATTCAAAAATTTTAATCAGTTCAAAGTTTTCATTTCAAACCCCATCAAAACTCTCATGTTTTCTCAACTATTTATAAAGCTTGCATCATGCATCATTCATCCAAAAAGTGATGACTAAACCCCGTTTTTAAAATTCTAGAGTGGATATTAAGTGGATAATGGTAACCGGTTATTCTAGTGACTGAGCAAAAAGTGATTAGACATGTAGATACCGAAAAGGCGGGGTAGGGTCATGATCTTAGGATATCTTCCCTACACATAACCAACCCCTGGACCATAGATTTCTATTTTTGAAAGACCAAAATGGAGTTATTTTCAAAAGGGCTTAAATCTTTCCAAAGATTGCCAAATAACCTATTTTCTTTAAAACCCTCTCTTGAGGGAATTTTCAAAATCTTTTTCAAAAACCTTAAATTTAATCTTCGGATTAATACTTAGTTTTAGGTGACCTAACTCACCTTAATCAAGTTAGGTGGCGACTCCTATTTTTCTAAAAAGCCCTTAATCAAACCAATTTTCAATTCAAACCTAGTTGCATTGATCCTTCTAGGAGGACGAGTTCTAGTAACAGAGTTTCGTGCTTTTTGTCTCCGAGCCGAAACAACCTTGGACCCAAAAATCGGGGCGGGACAATATGAAAAATTTGGGCTCCTACAAAAGTTAAGATATTCTGTTGGTTACTATTGCAAGGGAGAATCAAATCAAAAATTTTCCTCAGAATCATGAATATTTTGCCCCATAATGATGATACCATCTGCATTTTCTGCAAGGAAGCTTCTAAAGATTGTGATCACTTGCTACTCAAGTGTAAGTCAGCCTTGTTAGTTTGGAGTAATATTTTGAACAGGTAGGGGCTTGAATGGATAAGCCCTATAAGTATAGATCATCACTTAATATGGTGGATAGAATGACTCGCTTCCGTAATGCAATATTCCTACAAATGGAGTTAGCACCCCGCAAGAGTACGGGGGTCGCGATGAAGTATAAACCGATAATCCGGTATCGTTCTCTCCCAAGGGACCTAGCCAAATATAGGCTCTAGCTCTATACTCACACTAACCTAACCTAAGATTGATTTGCAATTATATGGGGAATTAGATATAAAATAAAAAAGGAAAATAGAAATACCGAAAATATTTTGGGTTTTGATGATGGTTTTGAATTACTAACCTATTGCAATGAAAATAAAAACAATTAACACTAGACAATTAAAGTAAAGCAATATGAAAATAGAATTAAAGCAATTAAAGGGGAATTGGGCTCAAATGATCTAATCACTCAATTTCATCCAAGGTTTCCAATGAGCTTTATAACTCAAATCAAACACAACATTTAAGTGTGTTTGATTCGGAGAATTTAGCTTTGAAAACTCATTATTCTCAAGCAATTGAAATAAGATACACGTTCGATGGGGAATCAAAGGTTAATACCATCGATTCAACTTAGTCAATACCAAATTTGTAGTTTGTGCATTGATTAGCCAAACATAGTTAATAACCTAGGTTTTCTAAGGCATCTTCAATCAATTGTTGGGAATGAATTTCTAGAAATTGTAAAGTTTTTGTCTAGTCAAGGGTCCTAAATTAATACCATCGATTTGGGTGATCAAAATCCTCAAACTTAGTCAATAATTCAAGCTTTCTAAAATTTCACATCTAATTACTAGAAATTCAAATTCTAGAAAAATATGGCAATTAATTCATGAGACACCTCCATTGAATTCCTTAGATTATTTGGGTGATTTTCACATTTAAACCCAATTTAAATTACTAGCTATTTGAATACATCATAAAAACTTGTAAAAATAAAAAGAGAAGCATAAAGAGATTTAAATCTAAAATTAACTACAATAATAAGACTGTTTAGTTACAAGGAAAATGAGAGAAAATGCAAGAAAGTGTAAGAAAGTGTAAGAAAATACAATACAATGAAGAAAATTACAAGTTTTATACCTACATTAACATTACAAAGCTAAATCTAAGCTAAAAATGAAGAAAAATGGAAGAAACTAACCTTAGAGGAGCTCTCCCGCCGCCCCTTGCTCCAAACTAACCCTAACTCAAAAACTATACAAAAAAACCCTAAAAAAAAGCCGCTTCGGACACAAAAAACATAATTTGGATGAACAGTAACCGTCCGAATACCGTTCGGACGGTCCGTTCGACGCCTGTTTGAAGTCCGTTCAAACGGTGAACAGTAACTGTCCGAACAGTGAACAATACTCGTTCGGACAAGTACTATTCACACTGTTCAGCTGCAGAACTTTTAAAACTTGATTTGGCCATTCTAGAGTTCGATTCAGCTAATGCACGTTAGATGCAAAGTTGTAGAGCTTGAAGTCTTCTTTCCAATGACGCAAAAATCAGCTCAATCAGATATCGGAGTAAAAAGTTATGGCCAAAATACCGAGACAGGTTTGAATTTTCATGAACAAATTATTCGCCTTGAACCCGCTTTGATTATTCTTGCTTTCTTTTTGCCTTTATTAGCTTATATAACCTACAAAACACATAAAATACATACTCAAACAAATATCTAACTAAAATAAGATAATTAATTACAATATAAGTCTAACAAAGTACAAATTAAGGGCTAATGATTACACTTTTAGGGTGTAATCATAGAACCAGCAAGTATTGGCTGCAAAAGGAAAAAACTGGGAACAATAATTTGGAAATGTCTATTTTTAGCAATTATTGGCAGAATCTGGATAGCAAGGAATGAAGCATTATTTGAATCTAAATTAGCAAGATAGGATAAAATTGCTAAATCAGCCAAAAATCATGCCTTACTATGGCTCCAAGCCATGACAAGGGAGGGGTCTATCAGAACTTCAGATTTCTATTTGCATATTAATGTAATTAAACAGTTGGATTCTTTCCTTTTGGTATAGATTCCCATTGTGGCAGATTGCTCATTTGTAGTTGTATTTGTCAGTTAAACCCTTATCAACTACTGGTGTATTTGGTTGGCTGGTCTTCTGTAAAGCCTTCATGGCTTATGGATTCCACCTCCTTTTTTTTTTTTTATCTAATATATGCTCTTTTATTGTTAAAAAAAAAAACTATAGTTAGCTAATTACTTGGACATGTCCTTTTGCTTGCGGTTTTGGTTTCTATTTTAGTTTTCATTTTTTTGAAATTCTTCAAAATTGTTTTGACAAACTAGTTTCAAAAAATTTTTGCCACCGAGATGACATTTAGTAAATCGGTTCCGAAAATTATTTTCAGTGATAGAAAATACTATTACAAGTGTAAAGACTACTACACACTATTTGACTGTTAATTTTTTGGTTGATGTATTTTATTGATCACTAATAAATTATTCTAATATGGCTAGTTTTGACTTAAAAACACTAAAAAGACTGCATACTAGTGATAGCTAGTTTGATAGTTGAAGGGATTTACCAGTGAGGAAATGAGAGAAAATGCCAACGACTGAGAATGAGCTAAAAAAGGAGTCGGCGATGATGGCTCCGCCACCGGAAAGAGATTGTTGCAACCCAAGACGACGTTGTTGATCTACGTAGCGTTGATGCTCTTGACGTTAAATTCAATGATCAGAAACACAATCAAGTTCGACCCCCACCCTCCGGCTGCCAGCGTCAGACCGACAACAGTTCCTGCTCAAACACGCATGTCTTGCCAATATATATATGTTTATACTCATATATTGATGTAAACATACGTACATATATATATATATATATATATATATCTGTATATATAGGAGGAGAGAGAGACCTGTGATGAAGGGGAAGGTAGTCCATCCCCCACGTTTATGATTCAGTGACATTTCTTTATCTTCATTTGGTGCAGTTTCGCCGGAGAATTTGCTTTCCGGATGCTATAACTCTCTCTCTCTCTCTCTCTCTCTCTCTCTCTCTCTCTCAGATGGAATTATGATTATGCTATATAGCTAACAGCTGCGGCTATATAATGTGCTATACCAATGGTGCAGAGTTTCTTATAGTGACTTCCAGGACTAAATTATGAAGTGTTGTTGGTTCAGGGCCCATGGTTATTGTCGTGGTCTCATGATCATATGACTTTCACCATAATTTTAGTGTTAAATGTACTAATACGCAAATTAGCGTTATCAGAATCAGATACTTTACTGTTAGATTTAATCATTAACCTTTAGACAGCACGCTTTCTTGCATCTGAGTTTCCACATGTATAATATATCTACCTATCTAATAAGGACGATGAGTACATCCCAATTTTCAGACCCTTTTCTTGCTCTCCTTGCTTTTTTTCCTTGATTGTTTTGCCTCTCTTTTGGCCTTACGCTTTTTAGATTTTTTGTTCATTCGGTACTATAGATAGAGATGAATTATAGATAGAGATGAACTCATCTTTTTGCATTAGTTAGTGTGTAATTCAGCCATTTTGCGCCACCTCATCTGATGATTCACGTTAATGGACCTCTGACCTGACTTTCTCACCCACCACACACGACTCTCTTGATTTCATCTCTTCCTTATGGCTTTCTCTGGTTCATATCTTCTCTCTGTGATTTGGTTTCTCTTTCAAGCTCAGGGTTTCAACTTCTTCATGGGGTAAGCTCTGTCATTTTGTCCGGCCATATATATTTGTAGCTTTTTTTATGTACACAGGATTTAAGCTATTTTACTCCTTACTTGTCTTGGGTTTTCCCCTTTCTATGAAGTAATTGTGTCACTTGATATTGCCTTGGCGCTCTCTTCTGGAGCGGAGACGTTTCGTCTCACCAACTCTCTGCTCATTGGTGTATGTGTGCGGTGCACAAATTTTCACTTTTTTCTTTCTTTCACTTTAGCTTCAGAAACCTATATTTTCTTCTTCGCCTCTCCCCCTTGCACCCTCTTTAGTTACCCCTCTCTCTAGTTCCCCTCTTACGGCTCTCTTTATTATTGTTCATTGCTTGTGAAATCTAAACTAGATCACAGTTGGATGGCGTTCTTTGGAAGCTCGAGGTGTGTTCTCTCTACAATTTTGTTTTTATTTTTTAGTTGTTTCATAATACTGTCCTGTTGGTTTCAAAAATTTTGTGGGTTTGTTTTTCTGCTTTTGGGTGTGAGATTTAGGTTCTAGTCTGGTTTTGAAATGTTGTCCATAACCATCTAGGTCTCTCTCTTAGCTGTGCTTGTCCAGGTCAGTAAGTTTTTATTTTGCTCTTCAGCTATTGAGGTTGTACATTTAATTTGTTGTCTATTTTTAAAAAATATTGATGTATCTAGTAAATCTCATTGAATAATTTTTGTTTATTTATCTCTTTTTTTTTTTGTTTGTTGGTTTCTTATTTAATCTTCTATATGTCAGATGAATGTGTGAAATAAGTTTTGTTTTCCTTTTTTGGTGGGAATGTTGATTTGTCTAGAAATCTTGTTTAATTACTAAATTTATTTGGTTCGGTATTTGATTTTGTAGCTTTTTTTGCTGAGCTAATTTGTTTTCTTTACAAGAAGCCAGTTGGTGAAAATATAGAAATTTGTGTGCATAAATTTTAGCTCTAATTATGTTTCTCTCTGTGTCAGTTGCTGCTTATCCAAGTTGATGAGTTTTTCTTCTTTTTCTTTATTTTGTGTTGTTGAAATCTCTTGCTACTTTTCGATATATCTCAAGTCAGTACTCATGCTTTGGATCTTCTTCATCTCTCTAGGCTATTTCTTTTGCAAGTTTGTCTCTCCTAGCTATTGCTTCTTTGTCTTCAGGTTTCTTTGCTGTTGTTTTCTTTTCAAGTAGCTGCTTGGTGAAAACAAGGGAATTTCGTTGTACGGAATTCCTTCCCTAATATTGTTTTACATCTAAAATTGAGTTTGATGAAAAGTTTAATTTTTTCCTTTTTAAAAGGTAATTCATATGATTAATGAAATTGTTGACTATATAGTTCATGTCTTCATATATTCAGTCCACGACTCCACGAGCATGGTATTGTTCCTTTTTTCTTTTCTTTGTGACAAACATTATTTGATTAGTCAACTAAATTTTCTAACATAATTTAGTTCAATATTGTACTAACAAAATGACAATGACAAAGCCTAAATTTCCTGTCATAAATCTTATAGTAGCTAAATGTACCAGCAACAAAATTTTAGTTTGTCATTTTTATATGGTTTTATGATTGTCTTCACTCCTTAATATATCTTACTTCAAATCTCAGTGATATGCTCATTGGATATGTGATCTCACTTTTTAAGTTATAATTTTATTTCAAACCATACAAGCACTCTTATTTGAGACAGAGCAACCCGAAAAAAGGCGGCTACAATCACATTGAGCGGAGGAACAAGAACTCAACTCTTTCCTCTTACAAGTAAAACTGGAACACCTACAGTAAAAAGCTACTTCAGGTCTAATTATATGATACAATGATTTTAGGCTCTGTTAATATGAAATCATAGACTTTGTATGTGCCTTCAGGTAATTTATGACAAAGTGATGGTAAAGCTAGCTTCGGTGGTTTATTAGAGACTAGACAATGTAGCCTTCTTCCTTAAAAGGTTGATCTTCAATTTAAAGTTAACCTTTCTGATAGGATTACATGATTCTCAAAAGATAACTTTAAATTCTTAATCTATTTTTCGAAGATCTAGGGGATCATGATGTGATGATTTGGGATGTATAACATGTGCTTCAAAATTTTATTTACGCTTTTATAAGGGTTGCTATCATCCATAACTAGATTGGGGTGTTTGAAGTTTCATTTGTATATTCAGATGATGATTTAGTGTTTGCTCCTACCTATTATACAGTTTCATCTAAAAATTTGTTTGAATCCAGTTTAATAGTTAGTTTCTTTTGTTCCTCAATTTAAGTAAAATAACTGGCTAAAAGATAATTTGTCATTGAGCTTGTTCTGCAGTTTATTTGGGGTGTTTGAATTTATGTCCTTTTAGCTGCTGTCAGCTTTTCTATTTAGTTCGCAGAGAATGTGATTGCTCAAAATATATCTTAGACAAGTATTTATTTGTAGCATTATCCTGACCTCTTACTCTCTTAATTAATTGTTTATCAATTTTCTCTCCCCTAACATAGACTCACAAAACGACCTGGCCATACGCTTCAGGAGGTGTGAGTGTAACTTATCCTTAATTTCCCAAATTTGTATAAATGGTTCTCCAAATAGCTTCATTCAATTTGTCTTGTAAGTTTTATCCTGACTTTTGAAATGACTTTCCTCTAAGGTCATTCATGGGTTTTCCATTTGCCTCCCTCTCCTCCTCCCACATCGCCAAGACTTTGGAGCTCCCATGTACCAACAAAAAGGCAATTAAGGTAAGGTTATTTTAGGCTGTCAATTATGACTGTAAATATTGATATATCTTGAATTGACAATGGACCTTCTTTTTTTACAAAGCACAGGTTAACAAAGTCTCAAGTTGTGTGGATTGGGAAAAAATGAGGATTGTTAAGATTCTATTGAAGAGGTCCATCTCTCTTGGCTAGAAGTTCTAACAAATTTCTCTAATTCTATTTGTCTAGATTTCTTTTAAGAAAATAGTTGTTGGTGTTTTGGGTTGTAATTGTAAAATTTCCTTAGGTCTTTGACAATATGTTCTCAAATGAATTTTATTTTTATTGTGAATAAACTTGGCATTTGTCCTGATAATGTAGTATTTTCATAAACGGTTTTATGGTGAAAGAGAGCCAGCTCGTGCCTTGCACGGGCCCCTTTAGCTAGTAAACAATTAATCTCATGAATGAATAAAATTTGTTCAAATTTAAGTTGAATCAGTGAACCGATGTCTTCACTGGTTTAATGTCTGATTCGATTCTGATAACTATGTCACAAATCATAGAGAAAGTCACATGCATATGATAGTCATTTGGGATAATTTTTCAATGGTGAGAAGATGAATCATGGCCACATAATGCTCCTAGAACACTGAATAAGCATTGTATTTTATTATATGTTTTTCTTTGATAAGTGTTGGTGCATATAAATTTTGTAACATATTGATTAAATGATATGTATTTTTATATGAGATATATAAAAAGAATAATGGTGTACAAATATAGAAAGTATGAAAAAAAGATTGTATACAAATAATGTGGTTGAATTGAAATTAACATTTTACAATTTAGTTCCTAATATGATGACTTTAAAATACCAAACTAATATTACCATATGGCCCATATTAGTTGCATGGAGGTTCAAAAATCACGTAATGAGCTACTTGTTGACTCAATACCTTGATTTTGATGATAACAAAACTTGGTTTAATGATCTAATAATTCTACCTAAGTGTGCAAATTAATTATTGGATTTCTATCATGACTTGAAGCTTATGACAATGGAGAACTTGTGATGCAAATATTAGAATGAAGGTTGATAAGCATGATGAGATGACACATTCAACAAAGTTGATCTTATAAAGAATGAAGAAATTTTAAGATGATGAAAATCTTGGATTCAAGATTGATAAGCATAAAAGAATGGCATATTCAACAATGGTGATCTTATAAAGAATGAAAAAATTTCAAGATGATGGATGTCAAGAAAAAAGGTTGAAAATGCTCAAAGCCTTGATTGAAAAGAAGAAGCCATATATGTTGAAGAGTTCTCAAAAAACAGTTAAAATAAGTCTTGAAAGCTCTCTTGAAGATCTTGAAAAAGACTTGGATAAATGGATGACGTCATGGTGATTGAAGAGCTCTACATGTAATCAAAAGTGAATTGATCTTATCTTAAAGAGTTGAAGGAGCTCTTGAAGTCAACATGCCTTGAAGAAGTCTTTTCAAGCCTTATAAACCTTATTTGGATGATTCTTGAAGAGTTTGAAGACATTGAAGAAGATTGAAGAAATATTGTAAAAGTTAAGGATTTTGCTAAAAAGAGTCAACCCCTCAAGCAAAAGAGTCGACTCATTCAAACAGAGGCTGAAAATTCTGATGGAGATCAAAAAAGTCGACCCCTCACTCTAAAAGAGTTGACTCATTCAAACAGAGAGTTGATTTTGTAGTCTCAGACAAAAAGAGTTGACCCCTTGAGCAAAAGAGTTGACTCATTTGGGCAGAGCCTTAAAAAATCTGCTGAAACATAAAAAGAGTCGACCCCTGCAATAAAAGAGTCGACTCATTTACAACAACGGCTCTATTTTTTAACGTTATACTCTGCCGTTCTTGCATCAAATGGTCTCCCATCCACCACCAACGGCTAAAAACAATCCATGGCTATAAATACAAGATCCCTACAGCTTTTAAACATAAGAAAGAGTTATTATACCTGCTGAATCAACATCTTGAAGCTGAAATTTGCTGTGCTCCAACTGCTACATCTTTTAGCTGAGTGTTTAAGGTTATCTATTAAGCTATTCTTATTCATCTACTCACTAGGAAAGTTATTCTTTGTATAACCTTTATTCATTTCACTTGGGTGGGTTTGTAAATCTGTGAGTTTGAGTGTTCTTCGGTAAAAACGCTTGTAAGTTTGAGTGAAGCTTCGACAAAATCACTTGTAAGTTTGAGAGAAGCTTGGACAAAATCTCTTGGGTTGTGAGGGCTTGGGGAAGAGCTCTTGCAAGAGTGAGCTAGGCACTTGTAGCAAAATTAGCAGCTGTGTAAGGGACTTTACATAATAAAATACCTTCAAAAAGATCGAAGAAGAGAGGACGTAGGCGAGATTGGCCGAACCTCGATAAATCTGGTGATCTTCTTTTCTTACTCTGTTTTGCTTATTTGCTTACTAAACTTTCTTGCATTGTGTTCCATTATTTGCTGGATTGATTTATACTTAGATTAATTATTGTTGAAATATATAAATTATGTTCAGCTGCATTATTTGATATAAATTCTATAAAATTTAATTCACCCCCCTCTTGGATTGCCTTCTTGGGCCAACAATTGGTATCAAAGCTTATACTTTAATTTATAAGCTTAACATCCTTAGAGTTGATCCATGGCAACCATGTTTGGAAGCTCTCTAGGTGAGAGTCAATCCACCAATAGACCTCCTATATTTAATGGAACAAACTATAACTATTGGAATAATAGAATGAGAATTTATATTCAATCTGTTGACTATGAGTTATGAAGGATTATCGTTAATGGTCCTAAGATTCCCGGTAAGTTTATTGAAAAGGAAGTTATCCTTAAACCTAAAAATGAATGGGATGAGAATGACTTGAAGCCTATGCAATCTAATGCTAAAGCTATAAATATTCTATATTGTGCATTAGACCCAAATGAGTTCAATAGAATTTCTACCTATGAATCTGCCAAAGAAATTTGGGACAGACTTGAAGTAACTTATGAAAGGAAAAATCAGGTCAAGGAGTCCAAGATTAACATTCTTGTGCATAATTACGAATTATTTAGAATGAAATCTGATGAGTCTATAACTGAAATATTCACAAGATTCACTGACATTGTTAATGGTTTAAAGTTTCTTGGAAGAGTATATCCTAACAGTGAGCAGGTGAGAAAAATTCTAAGATCATTACCAAAGACATGGGAAGCAAAGGTGACAGTCATACAAGAAGCTAAAGACATCAACACTCTACCTCTTGAAGAACTTCTTGGCTCTCTCATGACCTATGAGCTGACTCGAAAACAGAATGCTCAAGAAGAAGAGGACAAGAGAAAGAAGTCAGTTTCATTCAAGTCCATCACATCAGAAAATAAATCTGGAAGTGAAGAAAAAGACAAGGAAGATCTTGCCTTCATCACAAGAAAATTCAAGAGATTCATGAATAGAAGGTGGAAAGGAGGAAAGAAGTTTGAAACAAAGGGTGAATCAAACAACAAGGATTCAACCATCATATATTACAAATGCAAAAAGCCAGGACACATGAAAATTGAGTGTCCTCAGCTGAAAAAGAAAGAAAAGAAAGGAAGATGGAAGAGGGCTCTAGCTGCAACATGGAGTGAAAGTGAAGATTCAAGCTCAGATGAATCTGAAATTCATGAAGTGACTAACTTATGTCTTATGGCACATGAAGAAGAAACAGAGATAACTAATTCTTATTTTTCTTTTAATGAATTACAGAATGCTTTCGATGATTTGATTGTTGAATTTAAAAAGCTAGACATTAAAAACAATCTTCTCAAGAAGATGGTATCCACTCTCACAGAAGAAAAGTGAAGAGTTACAAAATAAAAATGAGATTTTGAAAGAGGAAAACTTTGTTTTGAAAGAAAAAGTCACTAATTTAGAAAAATCTCCTTCTAAATGTGTTGCTAGAAGAGAAAAACTTGATGCTATGCTCGGAAAAAAAATTGCTCTCTTGACAAGACTGGAATAGGTTACAATGCTTTAAACATAAAAAGGTTTCCAAAGCTACAATCACATGTTTCTATTGTCATAAGAGAGGACATTTTTCAAATCAATGTTTCTTGGTACAAAAATCTCATGCTACTAGGAAAGCTTGGGTTCCAAAAGGAACATTGAAGACTAACCCCACTGGACCCAAAATGATTAGGGTACTAAAGGTCAAAGGTTGAATTGCTTGTTTTATAGGTATGTCTTCAAGCCAATTCCAAAAAGGATCAATGGTACTTGGACAGTGGTTGTTCAAGACATATGACTGGAGATGAAACTCATTTCACTTCTCTCATACCAAAGGATGGAGGATTGGTTACTTTTGGAGATAATAGCAAAGGCAAAATCATCGGTATAGGTAGTATTGATAAAAATTCTTCAATCTCTATTGATAATGTTTTACTTGTTAAAGGTCTTAAGCACAACTTGTTGAGCATTAGTCAATTATGTGATAAAGGTTGCAAAGTAGTGTTTGAATCATCTAAATGTGATGTAGTAAACATAAATAATAACAGGATCATATTGACTGGTCATAGACGAGGCAATATTTACACTTTCAATTTAAATGAATTATCTTCTTGTAAAATCAAATGTCTTGCAACTGTGAACAATGAGGATAATTGGTTGTGGCATAGAAGGCTTGGTCATATTAGTATTCAAAAATTTTAAAAAACGAGTTAGTAAACAGTCTTCCCAAACTCAAATTTGAAAAAGACAAAGCTTGTGATGCATGTTAAATGGGAAAACAAACCAGAGTTTCTTTTAAATCCACAAACATGCTCTTTACTTCTAGGCCACTACAACTATTGCATATGAATCTGTTTGGACCAACTAGAACTTTAAGTTTAACTAGTAAACAATATGTTCTTGTTATTGTTGATGATTACTCAAGAGTTACATAGACATTCTTTCTAGCTCACAAAGATGAAACAATTAGTTTCTTCATCAAGTTTTGTAAAAATGTTCAAAACGAAAAGGGAAATACAATCACAGCAATTAGGACTGACCATGGTGGTAAGTTTGATTGCAAACCTTTTGAAATATATTCTAATGAAAATAGTTTTGAACATAATTTTTCAGCATCTAGAATTTCTCAACAAAATGGAGTTATAGAGAGGAAAAACAGGACTTTAGAAGAAATAGGGAGAACAATGCTTTGTGAAAATAATTTGCCAAAATATTTTTGGGTTGAAGCTGTGAACACAGCTTGCTATGTTTTAAATAGAGTTTTAATAAGAAAACTTTTAAATAAAACTCCATATGAGCTTTGGAAAATCAAGAAACCAAATGTTTCATATTTTAGAGTTTTTGGATGCAAATGTTTTATGTTGAATAACAATAAGGACAACTTTGGTAAATTTGATGCAAAATTTGATGAAGCTGTCTTTCTAGGATATTCTTCACATAGCAAGGCCTATAAAGTTTACAATAAGAAAACCTTAGTTGTTGAAGAATTAATTCATGTTACCTTTCATGAACTAAACTCTTTGTCTAGAAAGGTTGTGAGTGATGATGTAGATAATGTGGAGGAAAGCATGGATAAGCTGAATATCAATCCAACTCAAAGTAAAGCTCTACCACAAGAGAAAGGAAACCAAGACATTTCTTCAAGCCAACAAGATGAGAATGATGGACTGCCAAAGGAATGAAAGTTTATCCATAACCATTCAACAGAGCAAATTCTAGGTGATTCATCACAAGAGGTAAGAACAAGATCATCTCGTAGAAATGTATGTAATCATCTTGCTTTTCTTTCATAAATAGAACCAAAATGTTTTCGAAATGCTGAAAATGATGAATCATGGATTATGACCATGCAAGAAGAGTTAAATCAATTTGAAAGGAATGAGGTATGGAATCTTGTTCCTAGACCTGAAGATCATCCTGTAATTAGAACCAAATGGGTGTATAGAAACAAGATGGATGAATCTGGAACTGTTGTTAGAAACAAGGCAAGACTTGTAGCTCAAGGCTATAGTCAAGAAGAAGGAATTGATTTTGATAAAACTTTTGTACCTGTAGCTAGATTAGAAGCTATTAGAATGTTGCTGGCATTTTCATATTTCAAAATTTTCAAACTTTATCAAATGGATGTGAAAAGTGCATTTTTGAATGGTTTTATATCTGAAGAGGTGTATGTTGAACAATCACCTGGTTTTGAGAACCCTTTATATCCAAATCATGTCTTCAAACTTACTAAAACTTTATATGATTTAAAGTAAGCCCCAAGGGCCTGGTATGAAAGGATAAGCAAATTTTTGACAGAAAATAATTTTACAAAGGGAAAGGTTGATACAACTCTCTTTATAAAGGTTAAAGATCATGACATGTTACTTGTGCAAATTTATATTGATGACATTATATTTGGCTTTACTAATGAAAAGCTTTACAAGGAATTTGCTAAGTGTATGCAGGGTGAGTTTGAGATAAGTATGATGGGTGAGCTCAATTATTTCCTTGGACTTCAAATCAAGCAATCAAAGGAAGGAATCTTCATTAACCAAGCTAAATACATCAAAGATCTACTCAAGAAGTTTGGGCTGGAAAATGCAAAACCATTGAGCACCCCTATGAATACATCTACAAAGCTTGACAGTGATGAGAAAGGTATTTCTGTAGATACTAAACTATATATAAGTATGATAGGCTCATTGCTTTACTTAACTGCTAGTAGGCCTGATATTATGTTTAGTGTATGCTTGTGTGCTCGTTTTCAATCTAATCCGAAGGAATCACATGTTATTGTTGTTGTTAAACAAATATTTAGATACCTTAAGCACACACCTAATCTTGGATTATGGTATCCTAGAGGCACATCTTTGAACTTAATTGGTTATTCAGATGCTGACTATGCTGTAGTAAGGTTGATAGAAATAGCACTAGTGGCTCTTGTCAATTTCTTGGAAATATGCTTGTTTGGTTTAGCAAGAAACAAAGCTTAGTTGCCCTTTCCACAGCTGAGGTTGAGTATATTGCAGTCGGAAGTTGTTGTGCACAAATTCTTTGGATAAAACATCAACTGGAGGATTTTGGTTTAACATTTGAACATATTCCGATTAGATGTGATAACACAAGTGCCATCAATTTAACCAAAAATCCTATCCAACACTCTCGTACAAAACATATTGAGATTAGACATCATTTTATACGTGATCATGTGCAAAAAGGCGATATCTTGCTTGATTTTGTGAGTACTGAACATCAACTTGATGATATCTTCACAAAACCTTTAAGCGAAAATAGATTTTGTATGATTAGAAGAGAACTAGGGATGAGCAATTCTTTACCTTGAATGCTTAGATGTTTATATGTGTTTGATAATGCATATGTACCCTTGAAATAGATTATGAACTTATTTGATGCATTTCATAACTTTTAAAAATACATCTCTGCATTTTTTAAGGAAAAGAGTCGACTTATGCCTTCAATGAGTCGACTCCTGGACTCTGGAATTAGCTCCAGAAGCCCTCTATTGAAAAGAGTCGACTCCTCTTGCCAAAAGAATCGACTCATTTGAACATAAAGCTAAAGAAAGTCTTCCTCACAAAAATGAGTCGACCTTTTTAAGCTAGGAGTCGACCTATTAGCCTCAAACTGATTTAAAACTATAAAATCTCATCTCTAAAAGGAAAATGACGACCTCTGCCTCTACATTTCATATTTTTAGTTTTTGAACATTTACTTTAAATAGAGTGGCATGTCATTCTCTCAGAAATATGTAATATTTTGTGGATGATTCTCTTTGTCAAAATTTCTCAAAATGATTATAAAAATGATGTGTTTTGAATCTCCTTGTTTATCATTGTTAATTTTCTTGTGACTGTTGAATGAGTGAATGTTTTATTCTATTTTTTGGCTATTGTACCTGTTTATATTCTCCATCTATTTCTCTTTTTTTATGATTTGATAAAAAGAGGGAGAGATAATCTCAAAAGGCCAAAAAGGGGGAGAAAACAGTATATTAATGAGTATATTTCATTATCTGGTACTAAATGCTTGGCATAGAGTCATATTTCAATGAAGTATCAACTGCAAAAGAAAAGGGGAGCATTGGTTTGATGAAAAAGAAGAAAAATGAAGCATAAATATTTTAAAGAAGCATCAAATACAATGAATGCAGTATGAATATTCTGTATTTCCAGATGCCTACATGCCCTGAACATCTAAGTTCGAATCTGCCTTACCTTAAATCTGAAACATAATTTGGAGCATATGTTTGGTAAGAAAGGGGGAGCAAAAGCATGAATATTCTGACTTTCTAAGTGCTTATATGTTCTGAATCTCCAAGTTTGTTGATTGCTTTGATTGAATCTGAAAAATACTCTCAAGCACAAAGTACAAAAGGAAGGGGGAGCAAATGCATGGGTATGAAACTTTCATCTTCTCTACATTTTTCTGATATTGCACATTATTAAGTTTATTAAATTTTGAGCATATTAAAAATCCTTTATTAAAAGAGAGAGCAAATCAATATGACAATAAGGGAGAAATATTTGATGACATGATATTATAGGGGGAGAAATACTTTTTATTGAGGAGAAAATTTGAAATATACATGAATGTTTTTTACTCTACATTTACATTCTATTTTGTTGTTCCTCTTTGACTGATTGACAAAAAGGAGGAGAAACAGTTCATGAAAAATATATAAAAAAAATGAAAGAAATATTGTGTATAAATTCCTTACAAGAAGCATGGTACTTTAAAATTTTAATTTTCTTAATCCCTATGTTTCATTTATATTAAGCTTAATTGCATATATTTTTAAAGTTTTGTCATCATAAAAAAAGGGGAGATTGTTAACTCAATGCCTTGATTTTGATGATAACAAAACTTGGTTTAATGATATAATAATTCTACTTAAGTGTGCAGATTAATTATTAGATTTCTATCACGACTTGAAGCTTATCATAATGGAGAACTTGTGATGCAAATATTAGAATGGAGGTTGATAAGCATGATGAGATGACACATTCAACAAAGTTGATCTTATAAAGAATGAAGAAATTTCAAGATGATAAAAATCTTGGATTAAAGATTGATAAGCATAAAAGAATGGCATATTCAACAATGGTGATCTTATAAAGAATGAAAAAATTTCAAGATGATGGATGTCAAGAAAGAATGTTGAAAATGCTCAAAGCCTTGATTAAAAAGAATAAGCCATATTTGTTGAAGAGTTCTCAAAAAAACAGTTAAAATAAGTCTTGGAAGCTCTCTTAAAGATCTTGAAGAAGACTTGGATAAATGGATGACGTCATGGTGATTGAAGAGCTCTACATGTAATCAAAAGTGAATTGATCTTATCTTGAAGAGTTGAAGATATTCTTGAAGTCAACGTGCCTTGAAGAAGTCTTTTCAAGCCTTAGAAACCTTATTTGGATGATCCTTGAAAAGCTTGAAGACATTGAAGAATATTGAAGAAATATTGCAAAAGTTAAGGATTTTGCTAAAAAGAGTCGACCCCTCAAGCAAAAGAGTTGACTCATTCAAACAGAGGCTGAAAATTCTAATGGAGATCAAAAGAGTCGACCCCTCACTCTAAAAGAGTCGACTCATTCAAACAGAGAGTTGATTTTGTAGTCTCAGACAAAAAGAGTCGACCCCTGGAGCAAAAGAGTCGACTCATTTGGGCAGAGCCTTGAAAAATCTGCTGAAACATAAAAAAGTCGACTCATTTACAGCAACGACTCTATTTTTTAACGTTATACTCCACCGTTCTTGCATCAAATGGTCTCCCATCCACCACCACCGGCTAGAAATAATCCATGGCTATAAATACAAGATTCCTACAGCTTCTAAACATAAGAAACAGTTATTATACCTGCTGAATCAACATCTTGAAGCTAAAATTTGTTGTGCTCCAACTGTTACATCTTTTAGCTGAGTGTTTAAGGTTATCTATTGAGCTATTCTTATTCATCTACTCACTAGGAGAGTTATTCTTTGTATAACCTTTATTTATTTCACTTGGGTGGGTTTGTAAACCTGTGAGTTTGAGTGTTCTTCAGTAAAAACAATTGTAAGTTTGAGTGAAGCTTGGACAAAATCACTTGTAAGTTTGAGAGAAGTTTGGACAAAATCACTTGTAAGTTTGAGAGAAGTTTGGACAAAATCTCTTGGGTTGTGAGAGCTTGGGGAAGAGCTCTTGTAAGAGTGAGCTGGGCACTTGTAGCAAAACTAGCAACTGTGTAAGGGACTTTATATAGCGGAATACCTTCGAAATGATTGAAGAAGAGAGGGCGTAGGCAAAGTTGGCCGAACCTTTATAAATCTGGTGATCTTCTTTTCTTGCTCTATTTTACTTATTTGCTTACTATACTTACTTGCATTGTGTTCCATTATTTGCTGGATTGATTTATACTTAGATTAATTATTGTCGAAATATATAAATTGTTTTCAGCTGCATTATTTGATATAAATTCTATAAAATTCAATTCAACTCCCGTCTTGGGTTGTCTTCTTGGGCCAACACTACTATCATTGTATGTTTTTTACTGTAATAACACACATAAACACACAAAAAAAACTCTTGCTTTGGCAATTGGAAAATTGTAATCTTAAATAAAAATTATACAAAAAAATTTTACTAAAATAATGAGACAATAACATTTTTGCAAATTAGGAGCTATCTTGATGAGTGTTATATTCTTAAGTCAAATTCATGATTTAATAAGAAACCAAACAAAAACAGCAGGTTTAAGGTTTTTTTCTCCCTGTAGAAGTGCTTAGGGCCCGTTTAGTACAGCTTTTTTTAAGTTTTTTTAGCTTATAAGTAAAAAAACTAGATTTTTTAAATTTTTTTTGCTTTTAACAAGATATGATAAGCAGAAAAGAAAAAAAAACAAAAAAATTTTAAAATCTTGGCTTTTTTTTCTTATAAGTAGAAAAAGTCAAGCTTAAAAAAGCTCAAAAAAAGTCCAACCAAACAAGCCCTAAGGATAACATCATTGCTTTGGTGTATGTATGACAAAACAAAGACAACATCATTGCTTTGGAACAAACCTACTACCTACCTACTCCTAAGGTTTAACCTACCACCTCTTTTAGTGAGGCCATCATACTCGACACCATGAAATATGAGAAATTGTCTAGTGCACTTGGAGAACCACATCACCCTACTCTCTCTCTTATAAATGCTGTGAATTCCTTTTGTTAGATGGGCCTTAAGGTAAATTTCGATAGTGTGTTTGGACCCACCTATCAAAGAGACTTTTTGTATTTGTGAAGTGAAGCAAGGATGTCGTAGCGCTCTAAGAATACTTAATAATTTTTTATTAAATCAACACACTGTTGGCCTAAAAGGCAACCCAAGAGGGGGGTGAATTGAATTTTTAAAACTAATTGCAATCAAGATAAATTAAAACTAATTTAATGAATGTAATAGTAAATCAAGTGTATGCAATGCAATATAATTAAGCAATAAATGAAAGCAAAGCACAAAAAGAGACACCAAGAATTAACGAGATTCAACTATAACTTGTGGTTTACGTCCTCACCTCAAGATCCCCTTGAAGTCTTCTTCCACTATACAATCTCTAATTACAAAGTAGAGGCTAGTTGAAGTGCCTAGCTCACTCTCTTCGAAGCTTACACCCAAGCTTTAATACTACAAAAGTTTTGTCCAAGCTCTCTCAAATTTACAAGTGTTTTTCTTTTACAAGAGAACACTCAAACTCTCACTCACAAATGTATAAAGGATTTACAATTGAAATATACACTATCTATGAAGAGTAGATGTGAAAATGAATAGCTCACTAAATGCTAAGTATTGAAGACAAAGAGAATTTTCAATGAGTGTAAGAATTGTCAACTCTTGGTAATCAAAGGGTGGAATAATCTTGTATCTCTTGTTCATAAATGCATTTGGAGGCTTATATATAAAGCCCTGAATTGATTTCACCCGTTAGAGGTAGTTAAAGCTTCATTAAATGCGCGCCCACTTCAATATAATATTTAAAAATATAGTTATTAGTCCCCAGGTATTGACACATAACTTCATGTGTCGACACATCAAACTCATGTGTCAACACTTGATCATTCATTCTTCAAGCATTGGCCTCTGCCCTCATGTGTCGACACATTACCCAGAAAATCTCTTCTATGTTTCTTTAATCAAGCTTAGCTTCAAAACACTTCAAGTACTTCAAGGAATTTTCTCTTTGGGGTATAGTGATTTTTCAAAGCTTTCAATCCAATGTGGTTATTCAATAAAGTCTTCAATTCAATTTGGATTGCATTCATTTTGATTTCTTCAAAAACTTTTCTTGGATTCTTCATAGAGCCTTTGCACACATGATAAATTCTCCTTTTGAACACCTTCAATCTCTTCGAATTCATATCAACTTCATAGAGTCTTTATAGGCTTAATGAATTTTCTGTTTGAGCGCCTTCAATCTCTTCGAATTTACATTATTTGGTTTGGCATTTGAATAGGTGTCATTGCTCTGTTTTGGTGAATTACTCTATTTTGATGCATTGCTCGATCTTTGAGTTATTATTCATTCATTTTGACATTCATTATACTTTAGGTGTAAAATATATTTACTCATTGAACTGCACATTAATTAAAATCATTAGCAAACTAACACAAGGTTTAATTATCATCAAAATCAAGGCGTGGAGTCAACACACACAAACACATGTAATTGGTATGCTAGGTATAAAAAATTATTACTTTTAGAGTACCATGTCATCCTTGCCCCCACCTTTTATAATGTGGTGGGGTCACCCTTACTCTATGGGGTCAAATACCCCACCTATTATTCACACTATGTGAGAGAAAGAATGTAAACATGTTGCTCTCCAAGAGCACAAAATAATATCTTATTAGGTATAGGTTAAGATTGAAGGCAACAGTGGGGGCTTACCCTCGAGTGTGTGAAGAACATGGAGGAGTCAGTGGACTTCAAAGAAGAATATATATATATATATAAGGAATGAAAAAGTAGCAAAACCCTAACGGCAAAATATACTTAAATTTACAATCTATTTGGAACTTGGAAGAGGAAAGGGAAGAGAAATGAAAGAGAAAATGAAGGAAAAGTATTTTTTCTTTCCTATTTAGTTTTGTAAGAGCTTGTTTGGAACTTAGGGTAGGGGAGGGGAGGGTAAGGAAAGGAAAGAGAAAATTAAAAAAAAAAAGTATTTTTCCTCTCTTGTTTGGTTTTATAAAAAAAATGAAAGAAAAATATAATAAAAGAAGAGAGAGAAATAGAGATAGTGATTTAAAAAAATTTCATCATTTTTTCTTCCCGTTCCCTCCCCTTTCTCTCTTAGGTAGAATCAAACTACTGAAGGGAAAAGCGAGAGAAAATTTTAAAAATTTTTCTCGCCTCCCCAAGGTCCAAACAGGCTGTTAGCCTGCACGAAGAATCTTAGTAGTATGTTAACGCATGTTCCAGACAAGCTGTTAGTCTAATATTAGGATCAAGAATCTAACCTCATTCTGTATGTGCCGTTGTCAAACCTACAAACTACCTGCCAAAGGGGGTAAGCAAGATGACACAAAATAACAAAATTATCTGCCACAAACAGGGATGAAACCAAAGTTCTGTCAGGAGTTAAAGATAAAAAAAATTTAAATTTGGGAGTGTTAAGAGTAAAATTTCTAAATGTTAGTGGCCAATACACCAACAATTAACTTAATTAGGGTTTCAAGAATAGTTAGAGAGAGAGAGGGAGAGAGAATGTATCTATATTCTATATATCTATTCTCAATAATAGCATATTTATTTTTTGAATATTTACTTCCAAGGGTTTGGTGTTTCATGGTTATGAGACCATCATCGAAACTCTTAAACTACGGATTGTACCTCAAAAGTACAATTACAATCCCTTAATTAGTCATTTGTTAGCCTTACTCTAGTAGTTTTGATAGTCGTTTTAACTAGTTTGTGATACTAACTTAGTTTCATGGCTTTTATATAAGTTTTGGGCTAACTTGGGATGAGATCATGCAAAAATTGGACAAAAAGAAGAAGAGTCGTTCAAACGCCCTTTAAGAGCCATTCGAACGGACTCCATAGCGTTCGAACATCCTCCAAATGCGTTCAAACGGCCTCCAAGAAGAGAACTCCGTCTAAATCAAGTCTGAAACAATGTTCAAAATTACAGAGGCATATTTAAGCCATTCGAAGACCGTTCAAATGGGCCTATGGCAACTCTACTTTCTAACAGCCTTTTAAAGGCAATTTTGTACTCCTTTTTGGGGATCTAACTTGAGAAGTACTTTTTGAGATCTTTGTATAGGTTTTTTAGAGCATTATGGAGAAAGAAACTCATAGATTTTAATACAATTCACCTTTTAGCTTTTCAATTACTTTGTCTTTTAATTCAATTGTCATTTTACTATGAGAATGAGTGGCTAATCTCTATATTGGGGTCAATTGTGAAGATCATTCAAGGGTTTCAAATCCTTCAATGGAGGTAAATCATTTTATCATTGATCTATCTTCCTAAACTTTCAATTCATAGTAATTGGAGTCTAGATCCCTAAGAACACTTAAACTATTGACTAAGTTTGGTAATCTCAATGTACAGATTCTTGTTTGGTATTGAGATTGCACAAATCGATGGTATGAATCTATGACTCTTAATTTGATTGTGATTCTAACTTTAATTACTATTTGAATTCTTGTTATTAATTGTTAAATTCTCCGAACCAAAGACTCTTGATAAAGTCTTTGGTTTGAGTTATCATATCTCATTGAAGCCTTGATTAAATTGGATGGTTAGATCAATTGGATCCAAGCTTTTCTCTATTACTTTAATCCTAGTATTTATTATGTTGATTTAGATTTAGACAAACCACTCTCTCAATCAAACGATTTTCGGTTTATCATTTTTAGAAATAGTCTATTAGTTTGGTGCAAATTCAAGAGAAATTGGTGCTTGTCACGATTTTAATTCATATTGGATTTGATCTTTGTGGAAAATCGACCTCAAACTCATGGAGAATTACTCTCAACCGACACTACACTTGGGGTAAGAATATCACTTCTTAGGCGAAGTCAAGTTTTGGTACCGTTGTTGAGGATCGAAGGCAATTGGTGAGCATTCAAAGAACCTTGGAATTGTAACAACAGATGGATTGCTTCTTCACCAACATTTACTTCAATGGAGTAATCCTCGGCTTAGGCATTAGGTAACTTCCTTCCATCCTTACTATTTGCAAGCATGGTAAGGTAGAATTTTATTTTTTTTTTAATTTATTAGTTTTTGCATTAGAATTGCATTAATTCTTGGGTGGATTGCTAGTGGTGGACAAGATTGTGTGATATGTGCTAATCGGTGGTATTGTTTTTGCATAAAGAGACTGGAAGTGTCGGATAGATTGATATTTGACTATTGAATCGATGGAATTTGTTATATGGAGATTGGAGGGTTTGGAATGACAAACTTGTGGAAACGGATTGTGTATGATGTGTTGAAAAGCGCAGAGCGCTAAAATTGCTTGTGCATTGCATACATCTTTCATTTGCATGCGATTTTGGGGTCGTGATTCATCCAGTCATCTTAGGAAAATCTCATCCACAAGTAGCTCTTCTTTTCACACTTCTTACCTTCACATAAAAATAAGAAATATGGCAAATCTTCCCCCGAACATGGAGAATCTCCATCCAAACATGCAAAACATCCCTCTAAATGCCAAGAGAGAAAACAATGTGAGTTTGCATGGCAACGATAGCGTGCATAGTTATGGAGAGGCACACTTGGCTTCATTCTAATCACTTAGGGATTACTTTAATCCCACGCGCCGTAGTCCAAACTCTTGCATTATACTTCCACCAAATCACCATGCACTCAATCTTAAACCGGGCATGATGTAACTCATACCGCACTTCAAAGGCATGGATACGGAAAACCCTAATGATCATCTTAAGGATGTTCACGAGATTTGCATCACATTTTTAGATGATTAAAACCATTGCCCCATGAAAATTGTTCGTCTTAAACTGTTCCCTTTCTCGCTCAACGAGAAAACAAAGACTTGGTTTAACTCTCTCTAACCTAGATCCATTGTGTCTTGGGATCACCTCCAAGGTGAATTCCTTAGGAAGTATTTTTCCGAACATAGAACTGAGGTGATCCATCGCCAAATCTCTCAATTGATTCCAACTACCATTCTTTCTCAGGATTCTATTCTCTTCTTTTGATGATGTGGGTCTAAGTGGAATTCTCTTTTATTATCATTCCCACTTTTTAATTGTTCCAAAGTTTAGATGCTTTGATATTTTTTCCTTTAGATTGTGGAGCATATAATTCTCCGTTTCCAAATAAACTGCTGAAAGATGGATTGTATTGTCATATTTGTTTCTTGGCAATCAAATCATGTGAAGCTTCGTCATTTAAGTTCATATTCCTCTTACATTTCATTTCACACTCTTTTTTAAGGGTGAAGGGTCCTTTAAAGTGGGGAGGATAAGATAATTATGCTAAATGTGCGATGGTTGGCTATTCTACACCCACCATAGGGGTTGGCACGGACCCACATAAGGTTTGGAGGAGCAGTTGCTCACTCAAATTTTGAGAAGTTATATTTTTAGTTATAAATTTAGAAATATTTTTCAATTTGCTTCCTCTGATGATTTATAAATGCTCTCAACATTTTTAAAAACTCTACTTTGACTTACAATTTTAGATATGTCTATTAATTTGACCGCTCTGAAAATTTATAAATGCCTCCTTAAACACTTACTTTGCTTCAAAGTATGTTTTCTATAAATAAAAAAACTTAAATATATTATGAAAATATACAAAAGTCAAAATCCCTATTGCTAATTATGAACAAAAGAAAAATTATATTCTTGCAAAATTTGTTTATAGAAAACTTCACCAAAATAATGTGGCAGTGATACTTAAAAATTATGAACCAAAATTATGAATATTTTAGTTTGAAATGAAAGTACTACAAATAACCATATCATTCTTTAAAAGTTGTGTATAAATTTTGGGTATGTAGCATTATTTTTTTTAAAAATTTTTGAGTATTGTTTAACTATTGCAATGTGGATGAATCTTTTGGCTCCGTTATTGCAAGTTGCCCAGTGGTCAACTGTCCTTCAAGCTAAGCATGAGACTTATTCGATCCCTCCTTACTTTCTAACCGGTCATTATTCATATAATGTATGAAATTTCACTAGTTTGTGTAAATGGTGACTCGTACAAATTCGAGGGAGTAGTCTGTCAAATGCAATTGTAGCAACAAAAGAAACATAAAAATAAAAATAAAAATAAACAAAGTATATTCTACACCCCACTCTCAACCCTCTTAAAGTCAAGTACAGTTGTTTCATCTTGATCAATTAGAATTGAAGGGAAAGGGGGACCTTAACATGAGAAAAATGAATGATAAAACAACGAAGACTTCTCCCACAAAATGCTTGGAACTTTTTGCCTCACTCTTGGCATCATTCCCCTCCTCATCAAGATCTATAGGCTTACGATGTATTGGTGATGCAAAAAATAACACAGCTTGAATTATCCCCAAAGAAGGAAAAAAATAACTCAGTGCAACAGACTCCAACCACTCGAAAGTCTGGAAATTCAGATATACGCAGTCATTTTCTCGAAAATGTAGCAACCTTGCCAGTGTACCTGATATCATGAGTATCATTTGAATATCGCTTATTTTTAAGAATGAGAGGTATTAAAATTTTGTTTATCCTAATATCAAGATATTTTTCAAGAGGACCTCCCCTACAATAACATCACCACAATAGACACTTTTTTTTTATGAAAAAAATAAAAAGAACCGCAATAGAGTTTAACCACCAAATTCGGAATCCACTGGTCTCACCAACTAAACAGAAAGTTGGTGGGCTAGATGGATCAATATGAGCGGCTGACATACCCACCAGAAGAGGCCTATGTTAGGCTTTGTAACTCTTTATGCCTTCGCTTTCTGTTTGCTGCTGCTTTCCCGGAGCATCCAAAAACAAAAAAAAATATGAGCAGCTGATATGACCAAACGGGGCACATTAAAAGGGCCCAAGCCACCCTACATTCATACCTGTTTGTTGCTATGGTAAATGGCTTCAGGCCAGCACACAAAAAGCCAGCCCACCAACATGGCTCTAGATCATCTTTTTTAATCTCGAATTTGTTGAGAAAAAATGATATAAAATTACATCTCTTATTTGGTTGTAAAATAAAATAGAGAGTTAAAAAACATAAAAAGAATTATGTAAGAATTTCAAATCTCTGGACTCCTCTTTTCACTCTTCTTTTTCTTTTTCGTTTCCTCGATAAATTGACAGACAAACATAACATTAATAAACAAGAAAAACACAACCACTTTAGAATCATTTCAATCTTGCTATAAACCCAAATTCATTTTCATATTTCTCATGAACCCAAAAGTTTGAAAACCAATAGAATAGCTTAAAATGGTTTCCTGTAAATGGGCTGTTTCAACACACAAAAAAAAAAAATCAAAAAACCAATTTGGAATACACTTCTGCTAAGAAAGAAAAAGGACAAAAAAAAAAAACAGTAGTAGACTACGCACAGCTATCTGATCTCTTCTTATAGCTAGGAAGTTGCAGGAAAGAAAATGCCCTATGGCATTACAAGAACACAACCATCAAAAAGAATCTAAGAGATAATGCATCCTTTCCGAAGCACCCAAAAAAAAAAAAAGAGATAATGCATCCTCTACTACAATACATTGTCAACGGATAAACGAGTATACAACCTAATAGAGCATATCAGCCAAGTTTTAAACAGATGACTTACCTTAAAGCATTAAAACCAAAATAAATACGTACATACATATATATATATATATATAACAACAGCCGCCGTACAAGACAGTACAATAATGTAGTTTATATTAAGCAAGGAGATGAATGTACTCTACGATGAATAGAGACTTTGATATCTAAGCAATAAATAATGAGACCGGTTTCAACGTTCAATAACGGACTTAACCGACTCACATTAGGGGACTTAACTGCCTGAGATTAGGCTCAAGAAACCAACCGGACATTCTAAGACCGGTTTCAACGTTCCATAATATGAAATAAAACCGTTGCCTAAACCATCCAACTGCCATCACCAAAATCATCCCATTCCAGCATAAAATTGCTGCCTGAAACTACAGGGCCATTACCGCTGCCACCGTCACCGGCACCTACCACCACCACACCGTCATCACGGCATCACCAGTCTCCCCCAAAGATCACCCACAAGAAGCACCTCCACCACTTCACTGATAATTCAATAAATTCATCCATATGGTAGAATCTAGAATTCAGCAAGTTCAATACCTTTTTCCTTTCACCTGTGTGTATCTTCAACCAGATTTAATTTAAAAAATGCTAAAAACTTAGAATTTGCAGCCGTAATAATTTCATGCATTTGCAAGAAAGCATACCAAAACATATATTTCTCACTTTGGAAACCAAAAGTCATGGGAATTGAATCTTACATGACAAACTGGATTAAGATTCAACAAAAGAAACTAAATAGAATGACAAAACAATAGAAATATTAGAGTGGTCCAGAGATCTAGAACCTGGTCTCTTAGTTTTCAATACAAAAACAGTGGATCAAACAGAAAAGGACTCCAGTTATTTCAAGCATGAAGCATTCCTAATTTTTTTTTTTTTTTTTTTTTGTATCTAGAATACAATGAGGAAAGATACAAAAAGAGAAAAAGCTGATGACATATCCACAAGAAGCCAGTTAGGTGCTGAAATAGTCAAAAGAGACATCCCATATAACCACTCCATTGTATTTTTCCGCTTTTCAAATTTGCTTACATAATTAGAAGCTGACTTGAAAATGCTTTTATGCAACATAATAAATGTCAACGCCCACCAAACCTTGTCTTTTCCCAATTCTAAACTAGTTATCATACCTTATTGGCTCTTTTCATGGATAGCATGAACCAGAAAGTTCAGGCACTCCCCTGCAGAACTCGAGAACCCAAGATGCCAAAGTGGAATATCTCCACCACACGATCAGAAACAAGGAGTTTCAAGCTCCATCTCATTATATGTGATCTTGTCAATGGCAGATGTACCAAACAAAGAAAATTATACCATCAGAGTACAGATAGAATGGGCAATTCCTTGGAAAAAGTACCTATCCAGAAGAACAGTAACGAATCACACCTCCAATCAGCATGTAAATTCCGATGGATGCGTCCGTTGGGATGAAGGATTTGATCATGAGTGCAAGTTGAAACTTAAGGACTCCAAGAATTTCAGCAGCCAGATGATCTACCTTGAGGTTCATGTAAGTACAAAATGTTGACAACTTAATCAATAAATTTTATCAGTAAATTGGATTTAAATTCAAATATGAAAAAATTTCCAGGGCTTAGGTTTGGGATCAGACAGCAGAGCTTCAGTTTTGGGCAAATTTAGAATGGATGTCGCCAAATTTGCAGGTCAAACAGAAGCTTCAGAGAAAATTATCAAACATCCAGTCAGGTGCTGCATTGGAGGCTCCACTCTTGTCACCAGACTAACAGTAAGTTGAGGTTAAGCAAATTTTTTTTTTAGCATAACTACATCCATCCAAAACACACTCAGAAAATTTCCAAGAACTGAAATTGCAGGTGAAACTCAATTCCTACGAATTCCAACCTATACACAACAACTGCTTTGTACACCCTGTCTCTCCAACCCAGCTACTACCATCTCTATCATCATGCATAAGACATCAGAATCCAACCCGTAAGGACACGAACAACTCCACATCAGAATCTGACGAGGAAGTTGAGCCTAGCTACAGAAGATTGGTGGCAACAAATCTAGCACATGGTAGCCTTGTAGATGACAAGCTTGAATACTGCAAGGATGAGGACCGTGAGAAAAACCTGCAACACCAAGCCATGCATAAATCTTCATTAATCAGCCATCTTTCATGGAAAAATCTAAGTGGTTTTAGAGTCCCTGATCATCCTAGAGATACTCCAATCTTGGACAAAGTACATGGTGAAGATCATGGGGACAACATTGATAACGACCATCATTGCCACTTATCACCCTCGCAACCAAGACAACGTAAGGTCCAACGTGATTTCCGGCATTTTGGATCCGTGGGGAGGGATCGGTTCGAGATAGGCAACTGGGAAAAGAGAAAGTTGGTAAGCAGAGATGGAAATTTGGAGCTAGTGACAGAAATATTTCTAGCTTCCATTGATCAGCGTAGTCAGAAAGCATCAGGTGGAGGTGCCTGCACGGTTCTAGCTACAGTTATAGCTGATTGGCTGCTTCAGAACCCAGAAGTACTACCGCTGTGATGCCAATTTGATAAATTGATCCGAGAGGGATCTTTGGAATGGAGAAACCTATGCAAAGAAGAGGCTAATAGAGAGAGATTCTCAGATCAGCACTTCGACCTTGATACCGTCCTACAGGCACATGTTCGACCGCTGAAGGTGGTACATGAGAAGTCCTATGTAGGATTCTTTGAACTTGGAAATATGCCAAATCAGTTAGAGTTCCTGCAAGGTGCAATGTCTTTTGACAGTATATGGGAGGAGCTCCAAGCTAGTCAATCAAGATTGGCAGAAGAGATCTACATTGTGAGCTGGAATGATCATTTTTTTGTTCTCAAAATAGAAGTGGATACAGTTTACATAATTGACACGTTAGGAGAGAGGCTGTTTGAGGGGTGCAATAAAGCCTATATATTAAAATTCAACAAAGAAAGTAAGCTCTATAGCATGCAACCAAAAGAGGACTCAGAAAAGGATGTAGAAAATCAGTCAAGCAACGCAGGAGAAAACAAGGATAACAGGAGTAGCCAGAAAATAAAAATATGTGAAGGCAAGTCTTCCTGCAAAGAATTTATGAAGGAGTTTCTTGCCGCTATCCCACTAAGAGAATTGCAAGCCAACATCCAAAGAGGAATCATTGGAGAAGCTCCTCTCCATCAACTCCTGCAAATTGAGTTTCAGTACACAACTATATGCAACAACACAGCCAATCATGGAGATCATGTGCCAATCAACCAGGCCTGTAACGTGGGAACAGAAAATGCATAAGCACATTAGGTGACAAAGAGCCTCCGAGCATTTCCCAAGTCTTAATCCACAGCTAAATACATCCGACCTATGAATAACTAGCTCATGTCCAGTCACTAGTGTTCTCCAACAGTTGGCCCGCTGCTTCTTGTGAAAGCATCCTTTCTATGACATTAAACAGTAGTTTCGCAGATGAAATTGCAGATAATAATTCTCAATGATCAAATTTAATTACAGTTCCTTAAGCAGTCCATGGATGTAACTATATTCTATAGTACAAAAGACCTTTACCACCCATTTTTCTCCTTTATACAACACATGATCAGGATCAATTCAAAATAGTCAGCTCATAAAGCAGCAAGAAGCCAGTAATACTTTGCACAGTTTTTATCATTAACCCCTATTCACATCTATAAAACCAATGCACCTCACTCAAATCAATCATATCAGCTGATATTGAACTCTATAATAGAACTTGCCCTCCAATATCACGTATAAACATTAGGATGCCAAGTTTTGTACATTTTCACACTAATCTATATAAAATATGGTGTTTGTAATAATTTGGTTCCCTAATAAAAGAACAGGTGAAGCAAAAATAGCTAATGTGATCACCAAATTTCTGCTTCTGATAGAACATCATTGTGGTCAAACTTGGATATGCAGTAACTAAACATCCAAGGAACACTGGATAAAGATTTCATATAAACCAGCAAGCAAACTAACCATAACCCCAGTTAAATTCAAGACGAGGGCCTTTGAGGAATATGATAAAAGCAAATAGCACAAATCCCCATGACAAATAATCCAAATAAATGCTTCAAAATTTTTCTTTTCATTAAAGCAACAAGTTATGAAAACATTGAGCCCGCAGTTACAGAGAAGAATGAAGAAATAAAACTTGCAAGCATCTGAAGGAAAACCACAAAGGAGAAAGTACTCTGTGCAAACCTCAAATTGAGAGAAAATAAAGATGAAATGCTATTGAACTATCAAAAAGATACAATGAAACAAACAAACAAACAATCAAGGACTTCATACCTTTTGCCCAAGTTATTTACATACGATTGCAAGTCAGAGAGAAAATAAAGATGAAATGCTATCAAAGTATATCGAAGTATACCTTTCGCCCAAGCTATTTACATACCTTTGGAAATCGGGATATAGCAAGAAAAGTTATTGCTTTGATGCATATTCCTCACCATTTAAAGGATAAGGATTTGAAACAGAAATATAGTGTGCTTTATTTCTAAGAAATGAAAAGGAAGTTCTCCATATAACAAATGAAAAAAGGAAAATTACAAATCAGAAAGATACTACCTTATAATCAAAGAGCACAAAAACTTAAAAGGACATTCCAAATCACAATTTACAAGGGCAAAAAGGACTTGCACTATGAGTTGCTTATAGCGATCTAAAAGGAGGAGTATATGCACAGCAACTACCCTCAATCAGAAATAAACTCAGTTCCAACCCTCTGTGGTAGCTAAAGCTATAGAGATGTAATCGCGGATTTGTGGGCGATATCATACACGGATATAAGGATTTCAGCACCAATTAATATAATAATGAGCCATTCCAGAAAATCTGATTTCCTATTCTGAAGTATCTCCTGAAGAAAGCGGATATTGTGCTGCAAGGAAAAATCCAAATGTCAAAACAATACATGTGTCATCTAAAAGGCGGTTTTCCAGCTTATCAAGAAGAAGAAGATTCTCTAGCTGACAAAAATTGAAAAGCAAAACTCCACACAAAAAAAGGCAGTATAATACCTCCACAAACTTCAACTTAAAATCAAGACTTGAAAATCTCTGAGTTAATTCAAATTCATCTCTGAGATATTCCCAGATTTGAGCATATTTGGCATCCTTCCAGGCTATGTCTGATCTGAATAAACCAAAGAATTTTATAATCCATAAACCACATATATAATGTGAAGGAGAATCGTAATTTTAAGAATGAAAAGCAATGAAGAATACAAGATTAAGCGCGGGAATGAATAATTATCCTTGATCTTTTTTTTTTAACTAGTAATAATTATCCTTTACATGTACCAGATGTTTCTGAGAAAAAGATCTACCATTTGGACTTGCAATAATGCTCACAACAAAAATTAATAGTAATTAAAGGAAAATAAAAGCTAGTAGAAAAATGTAGCAAAACATATCAAACCGAAATGATAAATTGTAATTACAGGGGGGTTTTTCCATAATTTGTGCACAGAAAGTACCATTCCACTTCACAGTTAAATCACAACTTCAACCACCTCATTTTTATTTTTTTATGTTTTGATAGGTAAGTTTTTTTTTTTTTTTTTTTTGGGTAAGAGAGGGGGGGGGGGGGGGGGGGGGGGGGGGGGGGGGGGGGGGGGGGGGGGGGGGGGGGGTGGGGGGTGAGGCGGAGTGGCTACTGGGGTTTAAACACCAGATTATGAGCTTGGCTGTATAAGGCCCCAACCACTAGGGCAAGCCACTTGCTCACAACCACCTCATTTTTTTAAAATAAGAAAATAATCTTTTCAAAAAAGAAGTAAAGGCAGACTAGGTTGGTGGAACAAGAAGCTTCCATATTGCAGTTGGTTTGAGAAACAAGAGACATATATACAAGCAATGGGTGGAGAAGGGAAGATGAGAGTCACGAGACGATAGAAGTTCTTCATATATGACTTGACAATTACAATGTATTATAGAAGTTTTTGGCACCTGAGAATTAGTATTTTGTCTCCATCTACATCTGATTTTTAACACCATTTATTTGTACAATTTATTCAGTCCTTAACCTTTCTTTTTTTTTTTTGGAATAATAGGAATAAATTATAGAATTTTTCTCCTTGTAAATTGTTATTTACATTCCTTGATAGTTTTCTACCTGGAAATTTTCCTCTAATTCTTGATCTTTTTACAGAGTAAGCGATGTTCTGTCCTGTTATAAAGCCATTAGGAAAATAAAAATTAAATGAAAAACTGATATTGATGTATATAAATTCGAAATCCTTTCTCATAAATCATCTAAATGCACTTTTCAAAATATGAAAGCAGTGTAACTTTCAAATGGAAACATGGTTAAAAATCTTTTTAATTCAATACTTGCAGTTGAACAACAATTACCTCTCAAAAAGTCCAAGCTTAAGAATCACATCAGCTAGGTTAGAATTTGCCTTTCCCACTAATTGAAAAAGCTTTTTCCTTTCCATTGTAAAGGTTCCAGTTTTCTCCATCCCACGATTAATGTCAGTGAATTCTGCAACTATCCCATCAACCTACAAGAAGAATTGTCATGCAAAAACCTTCAATAGCAGAAACTTCACAGCCTAGAATTTAATAAGCCAACATGATACATACCTGGCGTACATAGTAATCAAGAGCAATACTTTGGCCAAGAACACTGCCTATGGTACGGATGCCATCAATATTCAAGTATTGCAATGTTATGTAATCTAATCCACCTTGCATCCATGTGTATAATGTCAGCTTCTCTCTCACCTCATACTCTACATTTTCGAACACAAAACAAAGTTCAATCCACTGTTTGAAAATGGAAAATTAAGCATAACGCTCAGACATCTTCAAGCCTTCAGGCAAATGATATTGAGAACAGTATAAACAACTTGATGTAATGGCTTAATCAAAGACATGATAAAAACAATGTAAACAAATCATCTTCTGCTTAGTATTAAAAATTTAAGGCAAAATTGGCATGCCCATTGATCAAATGTTTGTAATTAGTTTTCATGATGTGCATGCAAAGATTAAACACGGGAAAGAAAAAAATCTTGACAAACCATAAGCCGCACATGTCATCAACTATTTGACTTTCAATAAAAGTGACCATAAAGTGCATAAATGCCAAGGTGGGGGAAAAAAAAAAGAAAGAAAAGGCATGCAGAAAAGCAGTCTTATATGATGCTTGAGATATTTGGACAGACGGCTGCACCAGTTACCCAAAATCTCTAATTGCCTGTTTACCATATCATCCTTAGTTCTCTCCTCTCTCAGTTCTAAGAGGGGCCTTAAAGGCCTAAAATGGATTAATCCATTGAAGTGGAAGGCTCTAGCAAGCCAAGCACATGTAGGTGCAAGAGAAGTACAAACGTAGTTGTCAAGCAGTAAACCAATGCCTACTTTTCCAAATCGTCGACTATATTGTATTGTGAATAAGATACATTGACAATATTAGTATTAGAAAAGGAATAGTAGGTGTAATATGAAAATAAATAATGTCTTCCAAAAATTGTTAATGTATCTTAGAATTAAAGTGACAAGGAGGGTTGGTTTAGTCCCTCGTCACATTCACTGAGTTCACTGTTTTACCCAAACGAAGCGTCTTTAATCAACAGAAACGTGATCATAGAATAATCTAGTGGGTATTGTGAATAACCAATTTCAATTGCTCCATTATCTTTCTGAAAACTGTCGTTCAACCTTTCAAATTTTCAGCCCTATTGAAACATGAGCATATATAGTTTTCATATTTATACTGACATTTTAATATTTTCAAACAATCCACCTAATCACCATCGCCTCAATTCTTCTCATTCATTTCATTTATAATTTTTCTGAAGTATTTCCTAACAACTTCTGAAACACACCCTTTTAGCCCTTCAAGTGAGGGTAGTAATGTGAGGATGCATTTAAAATTACTATTGCAGTAATGTATTTCAGGATGATGTGACTTGAATGAAACATCACATAGTCAGAATTTGCAAAGTTCTTTTCAAGAGAAAATAAAAGATAAAAAAATTTAAAAAAAGTATGTTTTATATAAGTAAAAAGAACAAAAAAAAAAGTCCTATATATCTTTAGTAGCATAAGAAGCAAAAAAGAAGAGAGGCAAAGAGTACTTTATTTGAACCCTAAAGCTCTAGAAAGGCCTTTGAAAACTAGTAGGGCATTGCCCTTTTCTGGTTAAAACAGCCACGATTATTTGAGAGAAAAAGAGTGCAAAAAATGTACTACAGGAGATTTTTTTTAATTCAACTGTCAGACTAATCGGATTACTAAATCACATGAATTTTTTATGAAGTGTGACTCTTGTGATTCCCTTCCACGTGGCATAAATTAACTGCTCCAATATAAAATGTGAACTAGCAATTTGTATCAAAGACGGGTCAAACCCAAACAATCAGTAAGACTGGTATTGAGTTGTCAGATAAGCAACCATGAGAACAACTAATATATTCTTCAAGAGCAAAACTCAAAACTGTCTGGAACGCTGAAAATCTGTGCATGGATTCCGCAAGAAGCAAGACAAATTACAAATGCATGTGATGATATGGTTTTCTGAGGAGCAACACAATCATAAAAAAGACATCTGATTTTTTTTCTCTTGTAAACCCAGAAAGTCTTTGTAACTGGTCTCTGTGCAAAGACTGATGCAGCAGGCAATGAGGAATATAGCAACTCTGCCTATGTTAGTAACTGCAGAGATAAAGCTTCTTTTCTTTGCTATGAACTCCAAGTATGCATTGATCCCCGTTTCATCTTCAATCCCTCTTAATGAGTAAATTCGGGGTGTGATCAGCCATTGGGGCCTAAGGCCATGAAAAAGGTTTGGGGATGGGACCAGGGTCTGCATAAATCAGGATAAGCAAGCCTTGTTCCATACCCAACCTGGGTTTGGGGATGGGATAGCCTCCTGCCAAGGTCTACTTGACCCTTTAACATCCTTTCATTTGTTGCCATTTGAAAGGACAAAAAAATAACACATTCTTTGGCGTATTCATAAGCACAAATTGGAAAATATCACTTTCAAGTTCCTTTGTTCTTACTGCTTATATTATCACCATAAGTGTGTAACTAATCTTACACTACCTCTGATTTAAAATGAAGATTGCTTTTTTTTTTTTTTAAATATGAAAATTAGATGAAAATGAAGGATCAAAAAGGTTTAAATGAATAGGTATTAAATACTTGAAATCCATAATCCAGCTACATGGATTCTATATGTCAAAGCTCACCATCCTTTCTCATCTCAGGGAGCAACCCAGACGCATGTTTCTCTACAATTTTCAGATATCCATCAACTTCATGATCACGAACATTAAACAAGACAATTGAGCCATACTGAAAAACTACCATGTAACAGCAGTCACTTCCACTTAAGTTCGCACCCAAACCCTGAAATGAAGAACATAACATAGCTTTCAGAAAAAACATCCAATTTGAGATATAATGCACAGGAAAATAAAAAAGTTTCTTGGTCACAAGTCATATATGATAAAAAGTAGATACAATGTATATATACATTGCACTGTCTTGGCTTAGTTACTATTACTATGCTTTTCAAGAAAGTGGATAACGCAATGTGAGATATGAACAAAATACAATATGACTATGTAAACAGAAATTTTATACGCTCCCTTCAAATAAGAACATTCAACTTTGTTGTTTAATGCACCAAGACCAAGTGGAGTTAAAAATGTAGAAATGGACATCCTTCTTTTTCCGCAATCATCATGGCTATAATCCTTAAAGAGCCATACTCGTTAAAGTATTTAATTGATTCAATTTTTTCAAAAAGCATAAAACTGAAGGAAAAATGACTTTAGTACTCCTCCTCCTGAATCGTGATGAAATTATTTGACCTCCATCAAAGCTTTTACGCACAAGCTGCATTACCTTCCTCACAGCATACCCAGAAACAACATCCCACAATTCATTTGTACTGCTCAAGAACATAAAGGCACCGATTTCTGTTACATGGAGAACATTAATCACAGCACAAGCAAAGAGGTACCCACTTCCTACCACCCAAATGACAAATCTGAGCCAACAGTTCCATTATTTATCTGACCAACCATGGATAAAACATGCTTCCACCCAATAAATAATTCACAGATTGATTCCAAGCCAGGTATGTTGAAAATTTTGAGGCTCAGTTATAGACACATTAAGGTTCAATTATTAAGTTGAACATTGAAGTTGTAGCATACTCATTAACTACAGATTTTATAAATGCTCTTCTTGCCAGAAAATTAGAGAGCTTAATACTTTGAAGGGCAGAGTACTTGCATTTTTAACTAACTAGAAACTACACGTTCCAATGCTTGATACAACCACTGAATATAGGATAGGATTCTCACATAGGTGGTTCAAATTCTCTCTCTCTACACGGCTTGAGCTAATATTAACTTCCCCATTCCACTTGCCAAATAGATTTTTGATATTCACTATCAATAGAATAAATGCCTAAATAGACTACACAATAACATTCTGAGACTCTACTAAAAAACACATTTGTAACAGATAATGCATCTAATGAACCAACAAAATGCAATTGAGTCGGTGAAGCTAGAAGAATAACTTACATTGGGCTCAAACTTGACGTTGCCAAACCTTAAGACCACGTAATTAGTCATACGGGATGTAGGCGGAATGAAATTGGGTTTATTTTGTTCCACTAAGCTTCTCAAATCCACACTGCACCAACACCAGCATTAATTTTAGCATGTCAACTCATATAAACAATAACCTAATTGGATGCACAATTGCATGTATAATTCATGTTTACTTGTTCTTGAAAGTAAAAATAAATAAATAAACATAAACCGAGGAGCAAGTCGGGTGCTGTGCAGTTTTTTAAACAAGAAAAACAAAATAGGGTGACAAAAATAGCTAAATGAATAGAAATAAAATCATTGACACTTGTATTTCCATTTTGCTTTACAAAAACTCGCACCCACCAGACTCAGTTTCTGTGTTGAAGAACAAATTGAATTCAACAGAACGCCTGTTTTACAATTCTCTCTTTTTACTCTATAAAACATAAAATAAAAATAAATAAATAAATGTTTATCCAAATGCATTGAAGTAAACGATAGGTTTCATATATAAGCTCCACGCATAAACAGTGAGAACAAACCTGGTAGAGAAGAAATAGGCCCTAACAGGAATAGAGGGCTTTGTGTCCTCCTCGCAAGCACCTCCACTGTTACGATCCCCAACCTCCGAGCACGAGACGGGTTCATTCCAGTCCATTGTGTGCACCGACGAAATCGAGGATATGCATTTGCCGACAACGAAGCTGATTTCGGAGCGGAACCTGTGAGTGCTGGACCGCTGATTGAAGTACGAGGAATGCGATGTTCGGTGGAAGATTAGGGTTTGGGGAAGGGGGCGAGAGGAAGAGCGGGGCTGCGGCTGTGGTGGCGTTGGAAGGAGACTAGCACTAGGGTTCGAGAGTGTGAAGAGTGTTCTGAATTCTTTGATTTTTGTCTTTGTCGACAATGATGATGACAGTAAGATAGAGAATGAGAGAGAAGGAAGTAGAAGGGTGGTCTTCATGTAAGCGTCGATTGAACGGTATCTCCACATCTGCATCAGAGCATCTTCTTTAACTATCGATGCTATGGAGAGAGAGGGAGAGAGAGAGCGTTATGGTTGAGACTCCAACGTAGCCGTGTGGTTTTCTTTTATTTTATTTTTTTTATATATTTCACTTTGGGCTCCGTTTGCTTGGAAAGAAAGAAATAAAATGTCTGCAAGTGAAAGTATTCCAGCCTACTTGTCAAAAAAAACCAATGGGGGAGTGAAGGGACTTGCAAGGGAAAATAAAATAAAGAAAATTAGTTTCTTTTCTTATTTGAATTTGTAAAAAAAATAAAAATAAAATAAAATAAATGAGGAAACGTGAAGAAAAAATTCTTTGCTTTCCTCCCCCGAGCTCCTACGGTGGTTCTAATAGTCAATCGAATAACTTAATACTTTATAATCAAAAAATAAATAATTGGAGATAATTAAATTTTGAAATTTTTTATTTTACCAAATTTCCTCCGACTGACTGTCAATGTTAGAAACTTTTTGAAATAACTTTTTTTCTCCTCATTGGTAATTTGAATTTGAAAGTTTAACGAATCGAGTATATGTTGTATACATGTAATAATAAATACAGTGGGAGATAGAAAAGAAGAAAATTATGTTTATAAAGAGGAATCTTGTTAGATGAGATAAGTATGAGTCTTATTTTAATATTCGTTTTATAAAAACAAATAAAGTCTTTGCAAAATAAGGTTGTCCCTTTAGTTTGAATTTTAAAATTTTAAGAAAATATATTTCAAAATTTAAGAAAATTATTAAAAAATCACTTTCTAGACATTTGATCGATATGTTATTTTGTTGATGGGGTCATGTTTATAAAATTAACATTTGTACTCACTCTGTTTAGCTCTATATATCTCATTCAACCCCTATTTTATAGTTCTCTCCAACCCCTACAAATTATCTCTCTATTTTTGTTTCTCAACATCTCTCTATCTGTTATTACATGTAAGTATAATATTTGCTTGAATTAGTGTCTGAAATCTTGAATTATTCAAACAACAAATAGGGTAGAAAATTATATGGAAGCTTTTAATATTCACTAAAAAATTGGAAACTTAGTAAAAATAAAATAAAAATAAATTCCCTATCAAAATTTTCTAACAAGTCAGTTTATATTTTTTATTTTTTAAGAAAACATATACAGCCTAACTAAAAAATGAAATAATTTTCCTTAAACAAAAATGTTTACACAATTTATTCATTCAGAGAACAAACACAAGATAAGGTTTTTTTTTTTTTTATGAATCACAAAAAAAAAACTATATAAAACAAATAGGAGAATATTTTGTTACTCGTAATCTATGCTTAAGTGCTGTAAAAATTAACAATAACAAATCATAAAATTGGCAACAACCATAATTTATATGATTTTTTAAAGTGTTAGAAGCAATTAATCCACAATCTTATTTTCAAATTTTTGTATCCATATAAAAACTTAGCACAAGTTACAAAAAATGTGATTAGAAATTCATTGTATTTGACTTTTAAACTAAAAAAATTTAAAAACAAAGTGTAGCATGATTATAAGTTTCTTAAAAAAAAAAGTGACAAGTTTGGCTTTGTTTCATTTTATCTTATAATTGGAAATATGGTTGAAGTGACAAATGACATTCCCATGTCTTAAAGTTTGAATAAATCAATGTAAATATCAAAATTACATGGTTGAGCCAAAAATTTCTTCCCAGTTTTTTTAAATTTTATGAGCTGTTTAGTTTTGGCCTTTTCAAGGAAAGCCAATATATTTTATAAAAAGTCCGAAGTTAACTCCAAAATCTTATGAAAAGAAGCATCCAAATGATATTTTAATCCCATATAAGACATAGAATTCTCAAGAAAAATCTAGATGCATCCTAAAATTCATCAATTAAAGTTTAATTTAAGAAAAATAAAAACTTATTTTCAGTACCACAAATCTAATTAGATCATAACAATTCATCATACACGCACGTATCTTTACATATTAATATAATTTTCGCAGTTCATTTTATAATATCAAATAATTTACTATCAAGATGATGACATCTGTATAAAAATTGAATTAATTACATTAATACCTCTTGACTAAGGCCTTGTATCACGTAATCCCATCAACTAAAAAATGATACACCCTTCTTGACGTATAAAAAATCTCAAATGGCTTGACAATGTTAACAAAAAATGTTAAATAGCATTTTGACCCTTCTTCATCGCAAATTTTACCAATTTTATTCCTTAAATTTCCACAAACCCTATCCTAATTTTCTTATTTTTTATCATAATTTTCCTCTCGACCATCGACGGCTCCTTCACCACTGCCTCTCTCTTTCTCCACTACTACCATCTCGCTTTCGTATATGTCTAGCAAATTCTTATTGGCTTTACTGTCCACACCCAACTCATCCACTTGTGATGACCACATGGCATCACCACTAAACTCAACATCTCGTTATTTTCCTTTTTCTCTATACATTTTGCTGCTATTACTACCCAATAATGGCCTCAACACCACTCATTTGTCAATTACCCCTACCATTGCCGCTACTTTTCGTCCCCCTAAGCCATCACCATTTTCACCCATCTTTTCATCCCAATTGAATTATAAATGGCCATTAGTACAAAGAGAAACAAATAGAGAGGGTGAAGAGCATCAGATGGAGAAAGGAAAAAAAATAAAATTATCAGCTCAATAAATTAAAATTTGGGTTATAAGAGAAAATTAGTTAACCCAGTTGTAGAGGCATTTACCTATGATTGAAATCATGAGTTCAACTCGCCCTCCCCTTTTGCAGAACTATAGCCCTTCAATGTATATAAATAAAAAAAAGGATTTGGGTTATAAACTAACTGAACAAATTTTAAAAAGAATTAAAAATAAAAAACAAACCAACCTGAAATATGCATGACTATTTCATCTTCAACATTTGGAAAAAATGTATTTTTTAAAAGAACAATTTTGGAAAAAGAACAGTAACTTCAAATCTTTACAACCATTGGCAGCATAGTTGATTAAAAACAACATCAACCATATAACATTGCCATATGTGTTAAAAGGTTATTTTTGTTCTTTGTTGTGTTGGCAATCAAACTTGGGGATCTCAAAAAGCAAAAATTGCCACTCAGAAAGAGAAATGATTACACCATCCGTAGAACAAACCCATATGGATCTTCTAGCTGAACTTCATAAAATGGGTTCCTCAAAGACAATGAATACATTTATGAATATATGTGTGTGTATATATGTATATCCATTTGTTTATGGGTGGCAAAGGTTTTTATTTGAGGAGAAAAAAATAGAGAAAGTAATTGTTTGGAATTCAAATTTTCAATTAAAAAAGTAAAAAGAAAAGAAAAACGTGAGAAAAAAGAAAATAAAAATACTATTTTATTTTATTAACTTTTTTTTCATATTTTTCTTTTCACATCTAAAATTCATATTACAAACGGAGCGTAAAAAGATGAGCAAAGCAATTTTTGTTGTTGCAATGGTGTGTGAGAAAGTTGCAGAACCGCAAAGAGCAGGTTTGTGATGGGATATAAAAATATATAGGCAAGAAAAAATTTAAAGAGAGAACAATGTGGGAGTTTTAGCAACAGCCGGCCTCCCTCCATCCATTTCATCCATTTACGTTGATGGATTGCAAACGGAAGGATGAAATTGACATAAATAAAACAATAGGGGGTGTGAGTGTAACGTTTTTTAGTTGATGGAGTTAAGTGATACAGGGGCGGTAGTGTAATTATAAACCCTTAAAAAATTGAGAAAGTACAACTCTTTTGGGCACATGCATTTGACGGTTTTGACCCTTATAAGGACAACCCATGGTCCATAAACCACCAAATATTTATCTCGGAGGGCCGCATAAGGGACAGCTAACAATAATAGAAAGCCCATCCACGAAATCTGTCTCATCAATCCTGTGGTTTTCAATCTTTGCCGTACCTCTGCGTTGATTTCTCTCGCCGCGTCTATTTTTCGATCATCGACCCCATTTGTAAGTTGTAAAAGCTCAGAATTTCTAAACCCTAGCCTTTCAATTCATTCCCCTTATCAACCGCTTCAATGTGACCTCTCTCTCTGCACATACATATACGTTTATACAGGTGAAGTTTCAAATTTTTTGTTTGTTTCGTTTAACGGTCTATTGTTAACATGCATTTTTGTTCAGCGATTCATCTATTAAATGCAATAGATTTTTCACCATTTTGATCTGCCAAGAAAAATGCTGTTACAGATTACGTTTGATTTTCACATTAGGGTTTATAAACTCTCTCTTACTCTGTCTCTCTCTCTCTCTCTATACATGTGTTAAATGTACATGCAAATTTATATGTGCATCTCTTGATTTTTGATTAGATATAAATATATATATTTTGTATTGGGTGTATCAGGGCAATCATGAACAACGAAGAAGAGAAGAGGTGTCCTCTATGTGCCGAAGAGATGGACTGGACGGATCAGCAATTGAAGCCCTGCAAATGTGGTTACGAGGTTTGAGGCAACCTGCATTTTTTTGGCACTTTGGATATGGAACATTGTTCATTCGAGGGTTTTTTAGTATTTTTTTTATCTGGTTAGGGTTCCTTGTTTTGCCTTATCTTGTCTGACGCATTCAATCCTTGATTTGACAGCTTTTGGTATTGACAATGCGTCTGTCATCTAAATGAATAGAGAACAATGAATGAAGACTTATGAATGCCATTCATTCCAGAGCCAGAAAACTTATTTAGAGGGGGCAACCATTAATGATAATCCAATTTTTTTTTTAAATCAACCATAAGGTACTTGACTTTCATATATATGTATAATATACTAAAATGCAATTTTTTCAAAAAATTTGAACAGAAAACTTGAATAGAATGATGTGTTTGTAATTAAAAGCCATCATTATGATTGTTTGTTTTAAAATAAAAGGCTTAGATTCAACCACTTCACTTTTTACAATAATTTTGTATAAATTCTATGTATACATAGCATTACTTATAATGTATACGAGCTTATACATATATAAAGGGGTCTTTAAAGAAAAAATAACTATTTAAGGGTGATATTTAAATGTTGGGTAAATTACACTGAACACCCTTGAGATTTGTTAAAATTCAAGTTACTACTCCCAATATACTGACAATTACACCGACATCCCTTGCTTTTAAGTTTTTGTAACAGATTCCTCCCTCTCGTCAGGTTGCCGTTAAAGAGACTAACAGAATTTTCTGATGTCATATTTTAACTTTTCAAAATACCTGTTTTACCGATACCATTTGTTATCCAAATAAGAGAGTTTATTTACTGTAAAACAATAATTCACAAACCAATCATATAATGCCACTAATTCAATTTGATTTAATAAAACAATTAACATAACCAAGTTAGAAACTGCCATGTGGCACCCCGAGAGAAAAAAAATAAAGAAATAAAACCACCACCAAAAACACCATCTTTCCTCTTCATTGCAGAACTGGGAATGCACAACATTTGAAAATTGTAAACAAAATTGATTTTCAATTTTGTGTGGATTGATTTGGGGATTTCATTACACGTGGGGAGATGAATCTGGATATCTTCGTTTTTTAGTTGGATTTGGGTCTTCATCGGGACATGAGGATGGGTTTGGTGTGAGTGTCCATGGTAGTTCTGTTGGGGGTGGGGGTGGTCATGGTTCTGTTGGGTTGAAGGTGGCCATGGTGATTTGGTGGGTGTGGGATGGCAGTGATAGTTCGGCTGGCTATGGTGGTTCGGTGGCAGCGAAGGTGTTTATGAGGGAGTTATGGTATATATGATATAGGACAAAGGAAGAAGGGAAAAAAGAGGAAGGGGAAAGAATAAAAGGGGAGGGAGGGACCATCTCTTATGATTTCCAGTTTCCCTCTCTCTCAAATTCATTTCTTCTCCAAGTCCGGCCACCCATTGTCACAATCTGAATATTCTGCCTTCAACAATCAATGCCGTCGGCCACCCAAATCAGAATAACCCAGTTGAAATTAAACCCAAAATACCATGAACAGTGTATACACACAGGAATGTATATATATATATATATAATATATGCCCTAATTTCAATTTCCCCTTCCACCATCACCAATTTAACCAAAATCTTATCCCCAAAATTATCATCATTGATTTCCCCTTCCATCTTCATCAATTTCCATTGGTTTCACTATGTTGTGCCGGTTTGAGAGAAGGATGGGTTGATGGTGGTGGTTGTCACAGAGTGTTGGTTCTGGTTAATATAATGGGAAGTCCAGTGGTGGTAGATGGGTTTGGGCGCCGGATAGGTTGTTAGTGATGGGTGGTGGGGAGGGAGGAAGAGATGTTGCCGTTGATCGTCTTCCGTTGGATGGGTTGTTAGACCGGAGTTGATAAAGGAGGTCGGCCATAGAGGTTTGTTACATGGAGAGAGAGAGAGAGAGAGAGAGAGAGAGAGAGAGAGAGAGAGTGTGTGTGAGTTCTTAATTTTAATCCCAAAAAATCTGGTTATTACATTATTATTAATTATATTAAAAAACAAGGGCAATAATGTAATTTAATTACATCAACTAACGCTGTTTGCAGACAAACAATGACAGGTGGTCAGTGTAATTGTCTGTATGTCAACAGTAGCTGCTTGAATTTCGTCAAATCTCAGGGGTAGTCAGTGTAATTTACCCTTAAAATTTATGTGAAAATATATCTAAAATTTTAAGAAATATATCTAAAATTTTATGTGAAAATAGAATTTTAATTATTGTAGGGGGCATTTACAAATTTTTAGAGGGGGCAAATTGACAAATATTTCTAAAATCATGGGTCAAAATATAATTTTTGAAAGTTGAGGAGGGGGGGGGGGGAAATGCCTCCTCTGGGCCTTAAGTGGCTCCGCCACTGCCTAGACCCCTTTTTATATTAATACCTTTATAAGTTCTATTTTAATGCACAATCCCCATCGGAAGCTAATGCCCTAGAAATGGAGTTTAAATAGAATTGTTTCAACTATGCCTCAAAAATTTGGTATGCACAACACCACTCAACATGTCTGATTGTTGGGGTTGTGCAATTTATGGCTGGTTTGTTCTGGCCTGTTGTCGGCCCCATCTCGGGCCATATGCAGTTTTCTAGATTAATCTTGGTCTGGTTTTGACCTTAGCATATAACATTTGTCTTGAGTCAACCAATCATATGCATTAGACAGTACTTATAAAAAAAAAAAAAAAGCATTGGAGAGTGGAATTAGCTTAATAAAGTATTTTTTTGTATAATGCAATATTTTTGCTCATTTAGGACTTGAAGTCATGACTTAGACATGAAAATCGAAGCTTTTTGCCTGCTGTAGTTTCTTTTTAATTTTTTTTCTCTATTACCTTTTGGATGATTCAGTGTCCCTCTCATTTGTTCTATTCTTTTCATTTTTTTATCCACCTGCACAAAAAGTAAAATATTTTGATTATGCAGGATATGTTGCAATATCTTCTTATTCTATCCTATTAAAAACTTTTCATGCATATTACAATGACATTGTTTTTCGAATTGAAATTATTACATTATGAAGTCTTGATTAAGTTTAACTTAGTGCAATGAAATTTGTGATCCTAAGATAGTTGAATGTCTAAGCCCATTCTGGATTGTGTTAAAAGTTGTGAATTGGCGAGGGTGAGAATGAAATACATTGATTCTGGCAGATTTCACTAAGAAAAAAGTGGATTTGATATTCAGGGTTGAGGGGCCCTTTTTCCCCTTAAAATTGAAAGAAATTTGCCTTTAGGAGGCTAACATAGGACCATATATGCTCACCAAATGTCCCACCAGCCATCAGGCTATAACAACACTAATGGAGTGGAAGAACTATACATAATATTTGTCACTTTTTAGCAGTCAAACGGGCACTCTTGATGTGCTCTGGACCTAATTATATTTTTATAAAATCACCTCTTGCTTGCTTTCCTTGCTCTGTTAACCTAGATATGGTTGCAGCCCAGCCCTAAACTAACAATGAGTCAGTTTGCCCAAAATCAAATTGTGACCTAATGATCTGACCTCAGGATACTTCCCTGTATTTATGTTCTGACTTTTTTTTTTTTGGTGGTAACTGGCAACCCTGCTACCATTTATAATGTTATTTTGCTATGAACTCTTTGGAATGGTTATAGACCTTTAGCTTGGAAGAAGATAATGATGCAATTTAATATCCTCAGACATGTCTTATGACTCTCTGCCAATTTTTTACAGTGCTTATATCACATAACTCTTTTACTCCCTGAAAATGCAAGCACTTGACCTCAAAAGTACTTGCCGAACTGATCTCTGACTGTGCACTAACAGCTTGTCTTTCTTTTATTGGCTATTGAAGTAAACACTTCTGGTAGCGTATCTTCATTTCTGTTTCTTAGTTCCTACCTATGCACTCAAATTTTCTTTGTGGGATTAAAGAGTGAATGCATGCTGAACAAGATAGCAATCTAGGGCTTAAGGCTGAAGAATTTCCGGAATCTTCACATCATAACGTTTTCGAGTTGCCTAAGAAAATGCAAATTACTTTTGTCTTGAGTAGAGATTCTATCCATTTGAGGTCGTGATGCATTACGGTTTATCTAAACAGTTTAGTCTGAATGACCAACTGTTAATTCAGAAGATCATTCTCTATTTCCTAAACTTGAAGCGTTTGTTCATTCAATCCCCATTTAGATCACTGCCCCCAAAGCAACCTATTATTGTGTATATGGGTGCCAATAGTCTTTACTGTTATGAGGATTTTAGGGTGCTTTAATCTTCACCTGCTCACCCTTTATGTGCTCGTGTGACACCACATCACTAGTATCATTTTTTTGGTTTGAATTGCGGAAACCCGATTCGGACATATATTTCTGCATCTCATCATATCAAGTACAGGTTTTAGCATGTCAATAAACCTATCCCTTGTGCTTTGTGTGGATTTGAGGCCTGCTCATCTTTTATTCTGGAGCAGCATGAACCCATGAAAATTTCCAACTTTTTTTTTTTTTTTTTCCGAAGCATAAAATGTCTATTCTTATTTAGGGTAATCTATATGTCCCTGTGAGTGAGCTTGTGTGAAGTTATGAGGAATCGCTTGGAAAAAAGTTTTGTTTGTTGCTGTGTGTGGACATGCCTGTCTTCTTTTATTTCTTATTGGCATTCATACACGAGAAAATATTTATTATGCCAATAGCATTAACATGTATAGAAATCTTTAACCCATGAAACTATAATATATAATTAACAACTCTTTCAACAAAAAGTTTTCCTCCTTTGATTTGTCATCTGCATGAAGGTACTAGGAGTACTTTCTTTTTTTATTTTTTGTTGTTATTCTTCTTTTTATAGACATACTTGTTCCTTTCAAGCTGGTTTCTTTGTCTACAAAGCAGTAGAACTTTAAAGAATACATATGATCACAACATATATGCTGCTCACCACCCCTGACTACTAATAACCGTCTATTCATTTGTCCTAATTATGTAGTATATTTATTCTCAATAGTGTAGTTGTAGAATTTTACTAAAACTGGTATGCTGCACCCTCGCCATGCCCAAAGAGGTGTAGAGATTTTTGGTGTTAGATGTGGCCTCTTTCATGAAGTAAGTTGTTTTGCATGCGGCGAAGAAAAGAAAGGTATTATTTCCAGAAAAAGGAGAACATTCTAGAGTATGAGGAAGATAAGGTACTATAGAAGACAAGGAATCCTTGGTCTAAGACTAAGAAAGACTGGTTCAAAAGGAGGAATGGAAGCTCTCAAAATGCTTCATAGTTCCTTTATTGCTCATTTGTGAAACCTTCCAATAATGTTAGGAAATTTTAAATTGTGTCATTTGTATTGAGTTTGTTTCTACACTTCTACCCAAACTATTCTCTATCAGCTTCAATAATGGCGATGTCATATTAGAGTCTTAGAATTTGGGGCGTTGGGGTTCCGACAAAGGTTGCTTTTTTTGTATGGACAGCAACCTTGAACTCTATTCTTACCATTGACAATCTTGTTAAGAGAGGGTTCAAATTTCCAAACTGGTGCTGTATGTGTAGAAAGGCCGAAGAGTCGGTGGATCATTTGATGATTCATTGTGAGGTGGCTAAGGAGCTGTGGGCCATCCTTTTGTTAGTTTTTGGAATGCACTGGGTTATGCCAAATACCATTCTCAAGCTTATGGATACTTGAGACGGGGGGTGTAGAGTGAAAAGTAAGAAGAAAGTATGGAGAGTGGCTCCTTTATGTGGTGCATATGGAGAGAAAGGAACCGGCGCACATTTGAAGACATCTTCATGGAAGTACATAAGTTGAAGTCATGTCTTTTGCATAGTTTATATTTTTGGTATAAAGGGAATCTATGTGAATCCTCTTTCTCTCTTATAGAGTTTATAGACGAGCTTAAATTTTGTGTTGAGCATTTCTGATTGGTTTTGTATATAGGATGCGCTCCTTTTAGTGCCTTTAATGACACTTTTACTTATCAAAAAAAATATTAGAGTCTTAGACAAACATTGATTTCTACAGCTAGGCTTGATGATAACTAAAATTTATAATTTATCAGTTCATTTTAAACAACTAAAACAGTGGAGAATTGTGTCCTTGGATTTGTCATTTTGGCCATACGCTTTGAGGGCAATCTCTTTCGTTAATTAACATTGCTTAGGTCATTAATTTCAGCCTCCAGGCTTGAGATGGTTAACTCTGCCCAACCTCAATTTTGGCCTGTAATGTAGACCAAGCCTTAGCCAGCCACTGAATAGCGTTAATGGGTTTGGCATATTGGGGTTGGCCTTGTCCAATGGCAGTTTATTTCTTCCATTCCCTCCTCCCCTGCCCCCCCCTTCTTTCCTTTTTCCCCATTTTCTACTTTTAGTATTTTGAAATTTGTGTATATTATTGCTTTCCCATATTTGCAGAGATATCTAAAATGTGACCACATACCTATCAAAAAAAAATCTAAAATGTGGCAGCATACCTATTTGTGGTTTTGACCAGCCTTTAAAGGGTTTCAAATCATTATACTTTTGCTATGATTCATTCATTATACTGTTCTCTTTGTAACTACAGGTGTGTGTTTGGTGTTGGCATTACCTAATGGACATGGCAGAGAAAGATAAGACTGAGGGGCGATGTCCTGCGTGCCGTACGCCTTATGACAAAGAAAAAATTGTAGGGATGGAAGCAAACTGTGAAAGGTTGCTCTTCTTTTGTGACCAAGTTATTTTACCAGTGAATTGGAAACTGAAAATCTAACGGTGAATACTTCTTCTGATTAGGACGGTGGTAACAAAGAAAGATCGAAAAAATAAACCACAGAAGGCAAAGCCGACAAAACCTGAAGGAAGGAAGGACCTAAGTAGTTTTAGAGTGATCCAGCGGAAAATGGCATACATAATTGGGCTTCCTCTTAGTCTAGCTGACGAAGATGTGAGGAACTTCTCTACCCTTGTTTCGTCTCGGTTTTCTTGTATTGTGTCGAGTCATTAGGGAAAACCTTGAGTTCAGATTCGTTTTCTTTCTCCTAGTCTCTCAACATATGTTGTGGTTTTGAGCAGCTCCTACAGCGGAAGGAATATTTTGGTCAATATGGAAAAGTTTCAAAGGTTTCCCTATCTCGGACAGCGGGTGGCACTATTCAGCAATTTGTTAACGACACTTGTAGTGTGTAAGTTTTGACTCTCAACCTAAATAGCAACCTGTTTCGATTTAAGTATTAGTCATGTATGATTTCCTCACTATTATTTTATTCATCCCAAAGTTTTGTTTTGTATAGCCTCCAAACCTGCAGTTGATGATTTGATTGTACACTGAATCCTAATTCTTTATATATGGTTGGAGGTTTCAAATCACCTTTAAACGTGGAGTGATTCCCCATTTAGGCATGTGCCCTTGATCCACTCATGTCAGTCTCTGCTTCATGCTTCTGAGGAGGGCTTAATGTTTATTCCAGTTTACATTCAAAAAAAATTTCATCACTTATAATCACTCTAAAGAACAAAGATAGGTTATTACAGTGTATTTTTAGTTAGATCACAATTTAGCTAGTAGTTGGCCTACACTTTTACAGATAGTGTGTTTTACAATGTCAAAGTGTGCAAGTACTTGATGCAACTGCTTTCAGGTGTTCATTTCCCATGTTTTTCCTTTTAGCTGTTGAGAGGGTATCTTGTTGGTTAGGATACAATGCTTAGGAATAAGACAACAATTATTTTCTGTAGTCTTTGGGATGATTATATTCCTTTATTTAACTGTTGTTTAGAAATTTATTTTCTTTACATGTTCTTATTATTTCATTTGCTTGCATCTAATGTTTTCAAAATTGGACTAAACTTGTTTCCTTTACTTTTTTTGGGTTTTGTAAGTGGACAAAACTGTTTTGTACCATCCAAAGCAGCTGGATTTTGACCCACCTGGTGTGACAAAGATAGCTGGACTAATTGTTTACTGTTATATGCATGACATGCATGCAAAAAGTGTTACTGAGGTAATCCATAATGTCCCTTCTGGTCGCCAGATATGGGACTAGAGTATAAGCTTGGAGGGACCAACAGGTTGTGGATCCCTCAAGTAGGAAGATAGAGGTGGTGGTATTTCAGTGTGAGGCATGTACAAGACTCCAGCTTATTCGATAGGAGAAATCATTATATTAGTAGATCAGTCATCCAGATCCAGCAATGCCATCCCGCATTGCATTATGTGGAATATTTGGCGGGAAAGAAATAGCAGAGCTTTTGAAGGAGTGGAGCATTCTTTTCATAGTGTCAAGGGAATTATTCTTGTTTCCCTATTTTCTTGGATGTCCCAATCTATTCTATTTTGCTTACCTTCTTTTGTGGACTTCTTGGGGAATTTGTATATGCCTGTAGATATATAGGCAATGAGGGTTATAGGTTTTAAGCTTTTTGTAGATGCTTTTGTTCAGGGTTTGCCCCCTCTTTGGTAGTCTTTCTTTATACAGTATTTACTTATAAAAAAACAGAGGCCTTTCAGTAGGCTCTCAAGAACCAGAGTAGAATGTGGCCGAACAATTGAAAAACAATTATGGCAACCTCAGTTGATGTTATTTTGAATTTTGTTGTGGCACAATTAGTATGCAATGACACTAATTTAAACTTTGTTATTCCATAATTAGGTGATAATGACATAATTCTGAAATATTTTTCTCCCGATAGCCTGATACTTCTAGTGAAAAAAAAGCAAAAATGATTGAGGAACAAAAAAGCAAAAATGATGATTCCTCCGGAACTCTCTGACATGGTTTTCAAAATTGCGATCCGGATCGTAGGATCATGCAATCCTACGACTCAATTTTGCTGGATCGATTCAGATAGCATGTAAAGTCGTTTTGGGCTAGGATCGTTCTAGGATCGTGCTAGGATTGTTTTGGATTGTAAGATCGCGATCCTATGTGATCCAGTTTCTGTCTCTTTTAGTGTTTAAATATGGGCTTTCAAATCTCTTTGGCTGCCGTGGCCCAACTTTCGAACCCTACCCATGTACAAAACAATCAATCAACAGAGAAAATCAAATCGTCAAAGCCTCGAAGGGCACAAGTTCTGCGCAGAAAATCAAATTTCTCTCCAGGTCTCCATCTCCATTGTCGACCTCTCCACTGTCCAGGTATTTGTCTCTTCTTCTCCTTCTTTTCTTGTTCTTCTTCTCTCCTCTTTTTCTTCTTCTTCTTCTTCTGCACTGTTCTGTTTCAGTGATGTCCTTTTTTTTCATTCTTCTCTTCTCTTTTCTTCTTCTTCTCTTCTTCCTCTGTTGCTGCTTTACTACAGTGTTTCAGTTCTCTTCTTCTTCTTCTTCTCCTTTTTTTTTCTTTTTCTTCTATTTTGTTGCTGCTGCTCTGTTTGGCTGCATTTTTTCTCTGCTGTTTCTTCTCTTCCTCCTCCTTTTCCTTCTTTGCTGCTTCTTTTCTTTATTGTTTTTGAGCATATTCTGAAGGTTATGTGTTGACATTTGACACTTTTGAAACTTTGCTACTACAGTCTGCAGACTTGCAGAGTGCAAGCTTTATTTTGGGCATTGCATTGCAAGTTATCATCAATGTCAACCATTGGTTTATGTGATTCGTTTTGTTCGTCATGATATTTTTAATTCTTTTTATATAATATAGGCTCATTTTCTATACATTTTGAAGTAATCATCATAAAATACAAAAAAAATTTAGCCTTTTATTCCTTTTTGGTAGGATCTTACGATCCTCGATCCGATCCAGAAGACCCCCAAAACGATCCAAGGTAGGATCCCAATTTTGACAACCTTGCTCTCTGATAGAAGATTCTATTGATCGTATACTAGATCCTGTGAAGTTAAAGTTGAAGGTGATTGATAGTGTCCTGTTGGTAGCAGATCTGTGGGAGTATACAATCTGAACTACTATTGTGACCACCATGATTGTGTTGTAATGTACATGAGTGCTTATAAGTAGTTTCAGAATTGGATCTATGGAATTTGTTACAAGATTATATACATATACTTTGTATTTGTTTTGTCAATAATTGTTGTGATACCTTTGTGATTTTTCCCCCAGATATATTACTTACTCAAAAGAGGAGGAAGCCATTCGGTGTATTCAATCAGTACATGGTTTTGTCCTGGAAGGTAGGTTTTTAAGGTAAGGACACTTCCTTTTTTTCCCATTTAATAGCTTGAACATGCTATCTGTTAGTTGTTATTTGGATACCATTGGAGATTTGGTTTTGCAGAGCATCATTTGGAACCGCGAAGTACTGCCATGCGTGGTTGAGAAACGTGGTATGAATATAAGTTACTTTGTAATGGGGTGTATTGGTTATGTCAAATTTCCTTTTCTGTATGCTGTGGGGGCATTTGGAGTGGGGTATTTCTACTGAGAATGATGTTAATGTTGGTCCAGCCTTGCACCAATCCTGCTTGTTTATATTTACATTGCATTGGTGCTGAAGAAGATAGTTTCAGTAAAGATGAAGAAGCTGCAGTTCATACCAGGTATTACATGCAGAAGTTACTTTTTTCTTGAATATCTTCCCACTTGCTTGGAAAACCTGTCTGGGTTATTGTAATGTTGAAATGCACTGAAGTCTCTTATGTGATTTTGAGGTCAAAATTTTTTGAGGAATAGGTATATAATATTATCTTTGAAATTTAGCTTCTCTTGCTAGTGGAGAAACTGAACAAACTGCCAAGTCACTGCTTTTATGACCCACTTTACTTTAGCAGTGATTGATGTGGATTTGCAGTAAGCTCTGTCAAAATCTCACTACTTGGGAATCTGTTATTTTGGAAGTTGGTAATTTGTTCTCTAGGAAGCTGAATTCTCAATTTGCTGAAGTCTAGCATATGTATTAAACACTTTTTTGAAAGGTTTACAAGACTTCACAATGATGTAGAAAGGGGCTGCATGTATTGCTGTCTGCTTCTCTTGAATAATCTTATTGAAGTTTTTTATGAGGCTGTCAGCAAAATGTCCTCTGTGCCAATTTGAGAGATTTAAATTATATAAATACTAATCTATGTTACATGGACTCATGTATGAGATGAGTATTAGGTATGGGTATGTGTTCAAGCGTCAGACTTCCCTCTCTAAACCTTTAATCTTTAGATATAGGGATATGTATCAGAAAGATGGATGGACATAACCTGAATATTTAAATATATCGTGTATTGTACAATATCATAAGATGTTGTTATGCAGCAGTCGAAATGTACTTAAGATTAAATGTGAATTACGGGAAAATGGGGATTTGTATCTCCCATCCATTTGAGAGGCTAGAAAATTTCTTTACTATCAAATGTGAGCTTTTTCTTCTTCAAACATTGTTAATAATTAGGGAATCCAAATGTCTAATTTGGCTATGGGTCTAGACATAGGTACACTGGGGCATGGATGAAAATTTTGTTTCAGCATGTTGTTTCGATTAGCACATAAACAGAAATGTTTTATAAATTTTTTAGAAATGTTTCAAAAATGTTTCGAAAACACTTCAGAAGTGACAAATATTATTATAGTAAAATACAACTTTTGTATGTTTTCTCAATAAAAATTATGCAGCATTTATGAGAAGTTCTAAATCCATGTCGACATAACTTATTGGTTTGACATATTGTAGTGTATTGCATTTTGCTATGTTCCAATGTGTTCCAAATGGAAACACTAGATTTTCATTGTTCTACTAATGTTTTGTTTTGGTCTCTTAGGAAACGAAAATTTTGGCCGTTTCGATGAAGAGATGAAAATTTTGTTCCTTGCACTGGAGTGGGGGACATAGAAGAGTCCAGTATTTGATAATTTATTCGACACCTGTAGTGTAGGAAGTATGGACATGGACACATGACACAAACACAGTGACAACAATTTAAAAAAATGCAGGACATGACATGGTAGGGAAAAGGCAAAAATATTATAAGATATCCTATGTATTTTTTTATGTGTCATATATTGGAATGTTTTACTCAAAGATAATGAAAAAATTGCAAGATAACGCTAATTAAAACTAATAACAATGCATTCTATAGCTTAAATGTCAAATTAGGTATAAACTAATATTATTTTTTTTAATAATTGGATCTCAAGTTATTTTTTCAAATTTGTAACGTCTTTCATGAGTGTCTAAGTAATAGACGTTTGTGTCAGCTAAGTGTCCAAAATGTGTCCAATTATAAAAATATTAAGAAAATAATGACACATTTGGATGCATGTAAATAATGACACATTTGTGTCATCTAAGTATCCGACACGAATATGGCATCTTCTTAAAAGTGCACGTGCTCCTTAGCCTATAGTTATTATGAGCAGTTGACTCCCCCATTTGAATATGGTTGTTTCTATAGCAGTTTTTTACCACAATATTCTTTTTTCCTTGTATTATCTCTTCTTATACATTTTTCTAGAGTTTGTCTGTGTAAATGAATGTGTATACCGCAAATTATGTGATTCTTTGTAGTTGTCAATATGTGTGTCTATATATTTGCTTTGTTAATTCACTCTGAAACTATTGGATTTTAAGCTTGCTTTCATCATGTCTTTGCAATGTAGAACAAGCATCTATTTTGTTTCACTTGCGAGCAAATTTTGTTATCTGAAAAACGGAAAAGGTTTGAGGCAAAGTTTGTAATTGTGAATAATTTTAACTGGGATTTTAAATTGTTTGCATAACAATTTTTTATCAGGTTCCTTTTGACTGGTTTGGTTCCTTCCCTTTTTCAGTACTCTTGTAGGAATTTATACTCTTTTTTTCCAGCTTCAAATCTTGCTTTGGTTCAGACTCTTCAGACTGTTCTCTGGTTGTCTGTTTTCTTTCAATGTTCTTTGGCGCTAACCTTACTGTATGGTTAGTTTGACTTGCATTGTGGTTTTACAGGAATAGAGTTCACCAAATTGTGGGTGCTACACATAATATGCAATGGCGCTCAGGGAATGTGTTGCCACCCCCACTTGGTGATCCATTCAATAGCAGTAGCATTGCTACTGACAAAGCTATTGCCCAAAGTGCCCAAAAAGTAAGGCTTGATGCCTACTTACATTCTGTAGTGCAAGACATATTTTCCATGCCATGTAAAGAATGAACTACATTTTAATTTTGGGATAGAAAAAAGGATAGTTTTATGAATATAAAAATTGGAGGAGCTTTGAAAACTGATTGAATACGAGTGTTATGCACAGCCTAATCAGTTTTGTTTTCTATGGTTGTCCAGGACACAGCTCATGCTACAATAACTTCCATCAGTCACTTGACTTGTTCACCTTCATCTAAAGATAAGGATGGACACATGAAAACACCTAACAAAACTTTTGTAGATATTATCGGACAGTCTAGTTCTGGTCCAGAGAAAGATGGGAATGCTGCTGAAGATAGGAAGATTTTAAAGTTATGCTCGGACTTCTCGTCAGTAAACATTGATAAAGACAATCATCTTGAGACTGAATACTCTAATTCTATGCTATGTAAGGTTTCATCTTCTAGTCATCTGTCCACTGGAGTGCCAAGGGATAAGGATTGTCTAGAATATTCAATCAAACCATTTAGAGAACCTTCAGATTTTTCAGTGCTGGGGAGAGCTGATTTTACACCTATTGACTCATGCATTGTAAAAGGACAATCTTGTTTGATGTCTGATTCTGGAAGTCATGTATTGCCTGGTCCATGCAGTGTTGTGAGAGAAGATTTACTATCTTTTGATGATCAGAGATCGAACGGTTCTGACAGCTTATGTCAGAGGTCATCTGTGCATCCTTCTTATCCTATTTGGATTTCTGACCATTTTAATGGTCATGCTCAGCAGCGTAAAGAAACTTGTACTTTAAGTGACTTCAATGTGGGACATAGTATGGTATATAATCATGTTGATGAAGCCTCTATACCATTTACAAGTGTAAATTCAGTATTGATGGATGGATACGACAAGAGGAAATTCCAAAGTTCTACTGAATCAGATAGGAATTTTAGATCTTCTAACTTGTTCTCCAATGAGGAAATAGTGGAACGCTTAAGAAGGCTTGATGATGATAATATCACCAATGATGATGACAGTTCTGCATTAGATGTGGTTGAAAGCAGTATAATCTCAAATATCTTGTCAATGGATTTTGATTCATGTGATGATTCTTTGACCCCGTCTCACAGTTTAGCTGAATTGTTTGACGGAACTGGTGGGAGGCATGGTTCAAGGAATTTTCGTAACAGTGACGAATCCAGGTTCTCATTTGCAAAAGAAGATGATTACGTGAATCAAGCTACTGATTTGGACTCATCTTTCAGTAACATTGATCTGGTGTCAAAGAAATATTCTTTCCTTCCAGATTCCATGGAAAACAAGGAGCAATACTTGTGTGGGCCTCAGCATCATGGTAATTATTCTTTGGGAATTGCAATTATTGTTTTCAAATACATGCAAATTTTGTCTGTTTTAGATTTTGCTTCATCTTCAAAGGTAAAAAAGCATGTAAAATTTTCTATTATTCTCTCTTTAATATAGTCCGTATAGATTTGCTTAGCTTCGTGTCCTTCCCGCCTCCCGCGCCCCCCCCCCCACCCAAACAAAAAAAAAAATTTTTTTTGATAATAATATATGTATATATGTATAAATAATAGAACACAGGCAGTCCTGTTCTCTACTTTGATTGCTTGCTGAGAAGCTTGAAGAATTGGCTGTTAAGTTCTAGTCAGTTGTTATTTGCACAGTATGTGATTTTCAGCGTGATACTTTTGTCTCACCCATAGCGAAGTCTTTCTGTCCTTGCATGTGACATTGATCTTCTGTGAGATACTTCCATTTCTTTATCATTCTTGCTCGAGATACTTCCATTTCTTTGTCATTCTTGCTCTTTCAGTATCCTTCAGTCTGTTACTCCAATGAAGGTGCAAGGAAGTGCCAAGTTAAGTCTAGTGGGCTGGAAATGCCTGTTTATTTGTTGGAGGCTATGAGATGTGGATTTTTGTTGGTTTTCTGTTTACGAGATTTGTGGCCTTTTAGTTGCATGTGTGCATGTTCAAGCATTTGCTTCTGAGCATTCATTTAAGTGAACAATACTCTACATCTCATCCTCATCCAATCTTCTTGGGGGTTGCAACCTCTTTAGCTGAATGAGTTCCTACAGATGACTTGAGAGAATTTCTCATCAAGGTGGAGTAATTTAGGATATAAATTAAAACGAATTACCACCCAGACCAGTCAAATTAAACTTATTTTTAGGTGTTTCTAGAGAAACACATTCACACTCATGATGCATGCATGTAAGGAAGTGTTCCTGTATGTAGCTGAAAGGTCATATATGTATTAAGAGTTTTGGTACATTTACATGGCTAGTTAGATGTCAATGAAGTCCTATATTTATACCTGTGTAATCTAATGATCTAGTAAGGAGAAAAGAAATGAAACAGAAGTGATTGAAATATTATTGGAATCTCTGTGTAAGTGCTTCTGTTTATGATCAAAGCTCCTCCGTTTGTGATCTAAGGAGCTTTGTACTGCTCCTAGAGCCGTACATCTCCAGTTCTCTAGTGTTGTTAAGTTTATTAGCCCAGTACAAATTTCCCACAAAGTGGTATTAGAGCATAGCAGAAATTTCGACTATGGTATCAGAGCCATAAGCTCTTTGGATTTATCATATTAGAGCCAGGTTGGTCGTGAGAGTCACCATATCAGAGCCAGAAGCTCTTGAGAGAGCACCGAGATTGTGAGAGAACCACATCAAAGTTGTGGTTACCTTCTTACCCCAGAAATTTTGAAGCCTCTAGAATATTTAGTTGAAGCTAGTGAATTTTTTGTGCAGAAATGTTACCATGATCCGAAAATCAAAGTCTTTTTCTTCCCATCAAGAGATTGACTTGGTAGCTATGAAGTGCTAACCAAGATTGAGAAAAGGAAATGCCAAAACAGCATAAAAGAACTTAGGAAGCTAGGATGTGCTTCGCCGAAAGTGAGTGAAATCCAAAGAAAATGGGTGAAGGCGAACCTAGAAAAATTTCAAGGTTGAGAGGGCAAGTGACAACTGGGAAGAATTCTCAGGACATGATTTGTTATGAAGGATCACGGAAAAAGGATGAAAGTCGATTGTAATAGAAAAATGAAGGCTGAAGAAGATGCGGCAAAGTTGAAGAAAAAGAGAGAATCCTCCAAGAACGAGGAATTAAGAAAGCCCTAAGCAAGAGAGTGTGGAAAGAAAATCCCAAAATGATAGGGTGAGAAACAAGACCTCCATGAGAGGATAAGAGTTAAAAAGTTTCAAGTGATCAAGAATTGGCGGCAGGAAATTCAAGATAATTTTGGGGTGACTTGAGAATGTCAAAGTTTAGGAGGGGGTGTACTAAAGTAAACTTGTTTTTAGGTGTTTCTAGAGAAACACGCACACATGATACATGCATTTAAGGAAGTATTCTTGTATTTAGGTGAAAGGTCATATATGTATTAAGTGTTTTGGTACATATACATGGTTAGGTACTTGTAAATGAAGTCCTATATATATACCCATGTAATCTAAGGATCTGGTATGGAGAAAGAAGCGATATTATTGGAATCTCCAAGTAAGTGCTTCTATTTGTGAGCTAAGGAGCTCTGTACAGCTCCTAGAGCCGTGCATCTCCAGTTCTGTTGTGTTGTTATTTTACTAGCCCACCACAAATTTCCTACAAAGTGGTATTAGAGCATACCACAATTTCCAACAGGTTTGAAAGGTCAAACTCATGAAGTCTAAATGGATTTTGCATGAAACCTTGAATTCGAGAATTAGAGGGGAGTACAACCCTCAATCTAATAAATTGGGTTTCCTAGGTTATGAAAGCTGACTAGAGAAAACCATAAAACTTGTGCTTTGTTGAAATGTAATGTGATCTGTACCATTATATCCTATTTCCCTGGGGCCAAAACAAAAAGTCTGCTATTCCCTTTTTAATATCCCTCTCTCATGTTCTTTGTTTTGCTGAATCAGTTATTCTAAAAATAAAATCAAAGAAAAAAATTTTCAAATTCTTGGAAAGCTGGCTACTCAGATAATATTATTTATAGCACGTGTTTACATTACGCCTTTTTGTTCGCAACATTTCTACATAAGTGTGTACATAATATTTATGCCATGGGTGTGCGTGCCAGTGTGTGTGTTTGCATGAAGCTCATGCACGTGTATAAGGCTATATGGATGCTTCCTACTCACTCTAGCTTTGAAGCGTTTGACAGCATGTGTTTTCCACTCTAGAGAATCTTCTGCTTCATGTTTCTAGTTTTATGTTTTCAGCAGTGTTATTCTCTTTGCATTCTTCAAGTCAGTGTGCTTCTTTGGCACTTCATGGTCCAGTCAGTGTGCTTCCATTACAAACTTTGTTTTTGATGGATTCCATGATGCTATTTGGCAAAAACCATCCTGCTAATGTCTCTGCCTTGGGCCTTACTAGCGTCTCATACATTTTTATCCAAAAAGTTCCCATCATTGAAAGAATATTATGATTAGGTGGTTAGAAATCTCATGGCCATCCTAATAATTTATGAAATTGAAATTTAGGTATTTCGTTGTTTAGCCTAGTCTTTTAGATGCGAGAAATCAACTTAGTTCAGATTTGAGTGTTCATTTATGAGACCTTGCTTATTAGAAGGTATGTAGTTGATGTCCTGATCATGGTTTTGTGGAACTTCTTTAGCATTTAAAGTGAAGGTTGTCCTTTTGGATTATATTCCTACTAAATGTCAAACTCTTTGTAATATGATTGGCTTTTACTTATTCCAACGTCCTATTAATAGTGTCCAGGGCTCAAAGTTTGACCCCACCAGGATTTTCAGTGCCATTCAGGGAACCGCCTCCTGGGTTTTCTGCATTTGAGAGAACAAACCACGTTCTTAGTGCAACCTCTGGTATGCTTCTCTTTCTCTCTCTCAGGCGATTACATGATGAGTTGTCTTTGTTTGCACAACTAAGCCTCTCTTCTTCTTTGCTTCCTTTGCGTTCAGGGAGTCATTTGGTTAAGACGTCTTCCTTGCCAAACAATCAGTATTGTGCACCAGCAGCAGGAAATATTAACAACACTAGTGATTTTGATTTTATTGATCCTGCCATATTGGTTGTCGGTAGTGGTAATGCAGCAAATGTGTTGAAAAACACAGGCTCAGAAATGAGGCCAACTTCTACTCCACAACCTACCGCCTATGAAGATGAGGCAAGACGTTGGCTCTTGATGCAACAATCTGCATCTGCGCATCAGGACCCAAAATTTCCTCCAATCTTCATGCAAGAGACTCCATCTACACATCAGGAACCGAGACAGGAACTGAGATTTTCTGGTCACATTGGGGATGGGTTTTCTTACAAGGGTGATACTTTTGGTATTTCTTCGAAGTATATGGATCAACATCAGACCTATAGTCCATCTCTTTTTACACAGTTGGCACAGCAGAAATATGGAAATGGACACATTTCAAATGGCTATCGGCCTGGAGTGGATGAAGTTCGACTCAGGAATGAAGTAGGCATGGCTGAAATTCATAGAAACGAGAGATTTGGATTCAACAAGTTCTTACCTGGGTCTGGGGATTTAATGTTGCAGATGCCCAGCACAGGCAATGTATACAACAGACTATATGGGTTGTAACTGTCGCTTCTTGTTCAAAACGAAACTGTGCCTCAGCTTCTTGGCAATGTACATAGGTTCACCAAATGAGGAAATATTTCTACTTCTCCAGACCCTCTTGGTGTAAGGATTAGTTTGTTAACTGTTTGTTGCAGCCACTGTCCACTGTTTCAGGAGCTGAAGGAAGGAATCCTAGTGTTCAGGTTGAAGCCGGCAGGGGGCGAACTTTCTGTCATTCTGTTTTGGAATTTGTTCGATGTTGGTGAATATGATCACAAACCTTCACTAGAAATATAAGTTCAAGTAAGCGAGTCGTGATTCTTTACCAATCTGAGGTTAGTATCTGCCTGGCTCTATATGGTAGTTAGATCTAGTATGTCTATGTGGTTTACACAGGCCTTGAAAAAATGCAGTACATAGGCCAGTATTGGTTGCCTTGTTTTGTTAAAAATTGGTTAAAGCAAAATTCTAGCTTTCAGACGGTTGGAAAAAGGGTTTCATTAAATGTCCTCCAACTGGGTGGAGTTTCCATTTAGACCGCTTATATTTGCTAGACTGTGGCGAGGAGTGAATACACTCTGATGCAACCCTAGTATGGCATGGGGTTGCGTATGGTCCTGTTATAGGGTGGGGCCGCAACCCTTTGCGAATTGTATTAAGAACTTTGATCTGACAAATTAGATTAGACCTGGGGTCTTTTGGCGTATTTGTCTATAAGTTCATATCATTTGGAATCAAAAGCAACTATAATGTTTTGGGAATAATGGGCTGCTGTGGACGCTGGCTGTGAAGCGTGATGGTCTGATGCAATCCTAATATGGGATCGGGTTGTGTGCGGTTCCATTATGGGGTAGGGCTGTGTTTTTTGGTTGAAGTACTTGTGATACATGCTCCTCGTATGTGGTCTACTGTACATATTCTTCTAAATGTTAAGGTGTTATGATACAAACGAAACAATGGTAAAAAAAAAAAAAAAGAAAACTCGCTAACATTTGCTTAAGATTTCCCTGGCCGGCCTATTTGCTTAAAATTTCCCCACACTTGGGTGTGATAGGCGTGCTCAGTTGTCCCAGAAGATTGGTCCTGCTGAAGGTGGGGGTACCCCGGGTCTTAGATCAAAAACCCCAGGTCTTAGATCAAAAACCCCAGGTCTTAATATAGAATTTATATTTATGACAATATATAAATTTTGGATGACCATAAAGAGTTCATGACAAATTTTGATATAATACATAAAATATCGGGATTTACATGCAATCCTTCTTACAAAGTTCAAGGAAATTGGGAGACTTAATATTGAGGTTAACATCCCAAAAAACAAAAAATGAAAATCTACTGAGTTTAGCCATATATATGCAGGAGAAAATACTTCAATGCATGCACCAAATAATGATGGAAAAGTTCTTTTGTAATATTCAAGTACCAACCAATCCGTTGAAAAATAACAAAACCACTCATATTCTACTACACTTCACCCAGTAGAAGCTAATGAGGCTTGTAGTTTCTTTGCATTTTCAGTTGATGAACATGTAACTGAATTTGTCATTCTTGTCCTTAGCTCAATCGACCTGGAAGTCATTGAGCAAGTTATGATTTGAAGGGTTATTTTGGACCAAAAATGAAAAAATAAGAGAGGGAACTTTAATCATATGAATAGTGGCTTTTGCCACATAGGTCTGTAATTTTTTCTACATGAATTGCAACAATTAGAATCGTAACTTTTATCACATGCATCCTAACAGTCTTTTCCACAATGTGGATTTGGATTGCAACTTTGAGGTCAGCACCATTCACCTGCATTTCCTTAGAATCAAACCATGTCCAATGACATTTCTTTGCTTTTTTATGCTGCATTTTTGAAGACTCCATACTATTGTTAATCACATTCCTTAAAAAAGGAACTGTTGCTGTGTTTGCAATCCGAATTTTGTTCTCTTTTTCTTTATCTTTTCCTTTTCCTTTGCTTTGCTCTTTGATAAATTGGGATTCCAAATACATCATAAATGTATAATGTTCTCTCTCTCTCTCTCCTCTTGTGCTGCAACTGTTGAAAGTTCACAATTCACTTGCATAAGCGCAATAATATGATTTTTCTTCCCAATTGAGTAATAATTGCAGTAATTAAAAATTAATTCGCGATGAACAAACCGACACAAGATGAAGTCATTGTTAAGACTGCTTTTAAGTGAATGCTTAGTCTTGAAACTTAATAATATGTTCTCTAATTAAATGTCCAGCGAAGGCATAAGCACCCAACTTTAGTGGGGCATTTGGTAGTTTTCAGCAGGAGCCCCTTTTGGTCTCGGAGCTTCCAAAATGGCCCTTTTATCTGGAATTTATCAATGTTCACTGTGTCTCAGTAAAGCATCAGAACTCATTCCATAATGATACAAGAATCATACAAAATTCCTATGATCCTTTTAATTAGTCTCAGAAAGTATGTCATGTCTCCATCAAAGAAAAGGAAAAATGTCATTCAAATGGTGTGGGAATTTTTAGGTTGGAGATTGTAAAGATTGATCCAAATCTTTCAGCTGTGATTGTAAGTGGGTGGATCATTGGTGGGCTAGTTCTCGTACTAAACATCAAATCTCAAGTTCGACCCCTCTTACACCTCTTTGTAATCAACGGTTATTCATCTAATATATGAAGTATACATAGTTCCTGTGGACTTAATCGATCCGCCAAATATATATATATATATATATTATATCTGTATATATATTGTAAGGGCTTTTGGCATCAGGGTTTACTGAGGTAGGAGGTACCTATTTTTGATGGGTCGGGCCAGCACTACAAAAAAACATATTCCAACTCCATTTTAGGGTGCTCTGGAATCTACTCTAGATATCCACTATGGCTGCTACCTAAAAGGAAAATGGGAACAACTAGTTCACTATTGCTACTGTTTTCCTTGGACAGCTCACAACCTCTATTTCCTCAGCGGCATTTCATGTGGTCACTAACAATTTATAATTTAAAAGAAAATATAAAAAAATCATCACCAGTTTCATTCCTAAGCAATAGAAACAAAATCAACACATTGTTTGATTATGACTTCACCGTTCATTATCAAAAGAACATTTGCAGAGGATTCCACAGTTTCCCAGTGCTTTCTCTGTCACTGTTGGTTTGTATTAGGCAGAAACGTGTTTAGCAAATTTGTTCCGAAAACTATTTATATCATAATAGCGTTTGGTAAACCGGTTTCAGAGCTTGGTTTTGGAATTTTTTTTTTTAAAACACCATAATTTTAGAAACTAAAAATAATGTGGTTTTTAAAATTTTAAAATTGTATCATTCGAAAAAGAAAACAATGGTGTTTTTGATGGCCTATTTTTTTTTTTTTTTTTTGTTTTAGATCAAATTATTTGCTTTCGAGAACACAAAAAACAAAAACGGAACCGGAACCATAACCAAACCAAAATATATATATTTTTTCTTCTTTTGCTTGATTGGGTTAAGAAAATAAGGAGAGAATAAAAAAGTATAGGTCGCTCAACAAAAAAAAAAAAAAAAAGAAGAAAAGAATATGTATAAGTAATTTCATTTCCCTTGCTCTTGATAAATTCAACATCCAAACACAGTATAAGAGTCGTATGATATACGACAGGATAAGCACTCTCAGCAATCTCCATGTACAGCACCTCTTAATCTGCCTGCAATGTAAGAGTTAGCAAGAGCTAGCACTCCCGTTTCTGCTCTAGGAGAATATGATTTTGTCAACAAATTCGAAGCAAGCTTATACAGTTATAATGGCTGTGATCCTCAAACATGTCAAGATATAATCCTTCTCTTAGCAGAGAATGGTGATAGTGATACCACAATTACAGCAGCAGGTCCTTGAAAGTATATTGTCAATCTATACATCATATAATATTGTATGATACACTCAAAACAGAAATCAATTTCAATGTTCTCCTGATTTTTGTTGCTTAATCTCCAGCCCAGCTGAATTTCCCAAGAGAATGTGCAAACAAATTATTGAAACCCCAAGATATTTCTTCAGTTCTTATGGTTGTAAGAATGGGAAATGGTGGTGGTGGGTGTTGGAAGGTAGAGCGTGTGGGCAGTCTTGTTCTGTGGGGTCTGCAGTGGAAAGGCAGGTGACAGAGCAGTGGTGGTGGAAGAAGCGAATCCTGATGATGCTGCATTGGAGAACAGTGCCACCTGGCTAACCACGCCGTGGCTCTGCATTTGCCATGCCCAATTTGAGAATGCTGGCAAAGGAAGGGCCTCAGCTGCCTTCCCTAATGTTCTTTCCTGTCAAAAAAAGAAGAAGAGAAAAGAAAAGATCACCATCATTTGTTGGAAATTCAAATTAGATGCTCAACTTGCTTTGTCTTTGTTTGTGTCTTCCCCGCCTTTTGGTTGGTCAATGTTGACAACCAAGAAGTTTCTTCTTCATCCTTTTTTTTATATATATTTTTTTCTTTAAATCTAATTCTCAATGTAGTGTTAAATAAGCAACTACAGAAAATTAAGTCTATACCCAACAGTAGTATCCAGGAACCACATATATTAGCATAAAGAAACAGAGAGGGCAGGGGGAGGGAGATGGAAGAAAATCAGGGAAGAAAATTTTATTAACAAAAGCATGGCTTATGACCAGCCTTTCGAAATTTGCATATGGCACTACAACATAATTGGCAGACCAAAAAAGGCACCATTAACTTAATGGTTTTGTAACGTTACACTGTAATTGAAGAGAAATTAGTTGAGAAAATAAGGTCCAACACTACATACTACCCACCTTAGACAACAACATTTATATTATTGGATATGCAAAATATTTTGTAATACATTTACATATATAGATAAATGTTAATTACATCTTATAAGAGCATTTTACAGATTTTTATCTTATGGGAAATGTTAAAATCATGGAATGAGAGAAAACGAAACCAATAATTGGTCCTACTGTGGAAACTTCTAGCACCATAATGCTCATTACTTGTGTAGACACAACAGCCAAAGAAAAAGGAAAGCGTAAACTGAAGTTCTAATCAGTTGGCAGGCTTCTTAGGAGGCTAATATATGATTGAGGTGTTCAGCTATTATTTGACATCCACTAAAATAAGGACTCTGACTTTTGTTAACTTATGAAAAGGGACTAAAGAGGAACAAGAGGGATTCACCGAAGAAGATCCTGCTTCTATTTGTCTTTTATCAAATATAATGTGATATTAGAATGATTGCACTTCTCCAAGGTTGTACAAGGTAGATTTTTCTTTGTTGTTTGAGTCATGAGACTTTTACAAGGTAGAAATTGCGACTCAGTTTTGTATAATGAGATTGACATGATAGAAGATAGTCACCTCGTAGTTTGGTGTGAAACTGGGATGGACGCCGGACCATATTGGAGGGTGCTTGGATGCCATTGTTAGACCACTGATGTTTTGTCCATCCATAGGAGCACAAACAGGGCTTGCAACCTGTAAAATACGTAAAAAGCATTGATCAACAAATTTAAAAGCAAGCTGTATGGAAGATTTAAAATTTTCACTCAGTGAAAATGGCTTGATAAACAAATTTAGACAAAAGGGATTCAAAAAATGAAAAACGGGTTGGTTGAAATACAATGCATCTTGATCAAAACAGTACCTTTAGCCTTTTTCCATCAGGTATTTCACAATTAGCACAATGTAATTGTAAATCTCTGACACTGTCGTTCCCCTTTGGAATGTCTGTAGGTGGAGAAATCCAGAGATTCAGATCAAGATTCTGGGTAGTTCCTCCACCTGTAACAAGAACGAAATTGTTAAAATTAACAGGTAATTTGTTGGTTCTTGAAAGAGGGGGAATCGCCAGGGGAAGAGGCGGCATTGGTGTAGTTTGCAATTTGGACCAAATAAAACACAAGTTATAATAGAAGGATACCTGCTTTATTAGCATCCACACATATCTTCCCTTCATAGGTACTAGGCTCAAAGTTGGTGACCGCTTCCCTTCCATTATGTTTGATGGCTGCCTTGTCATAAGCCCTGGATTCAGAAAATTAAAATGGAGATTTTGTTGGAAGAAGCCCAATAAATTTGAGATTTCAGAGTGAGAAATCCAGTGTCAAGGAATATGAATTCATGAACACAAGGACCTTGCAGCTTCTACTTCACTGTCGAATAACCCAAGATATATATACCTGCAAGCAAACATCATAATCTCGTGGATAAAAGGGGTCCCTAAGCATTTCTGGTTTGAAATTACCATCCTAGATTTCTATCCAGATTGAGTAAAAACACGATGACAAGTTCTCAAAAGCCAAATCAGAGTTCATGACACCAACTACCAGATTTATAACTTCTAATATTTATATCTAACAATAAGATCGTCTAAGTAATAACAGTTTTGAGTTTTAAGGGCTTCTCACTTCTTCCCAAGGAACTGTCCCATTCGAGCCTCCCATCGACCACATTTGTGCAGGGTGACTCCTCTATATTTTGAGCTGCCCCTAGAGAATCCATTGCTTTGGCGACGAAGTATATGCACAAATTCCTCTTTAGTCAGGTTTTTCATCTGCTCATTAGTTAAAAGACAATTAGCATGCAACAAATTATACTTAGATAAAGAGGAAAAAAGTGAATGATAGTTTGCCATCTACTGCCTACCTGTTGCATATCTTCATCATAATCACTTATATTAAAATTGATATCAGCATCAACTCCCCTAAACTTAATCGCAGCACGATCATATGCTCTGAATTATGACAATTGAAATTAAGCCAAAATCAACAAACTAGTCAAATTTAAATATCAGATAGGGTGTTTCACTCCCAAAAAAAAAAAAAAAAACTCTTACCTAGCAGCAGCATGAGCAGTATCAAATCCACCTAAAACAATCCAACATAAAAATTAATCAGAAAATATCAACTGTTGATAGCTTGATATACGTTATTACTAATCAATTTAACGATTGCAATAAATCAAGCAAATAGATCAATTGCTTACCCAGATATACTTGTTTCCCACAATCCCTGTACAACACCACAAACGCGCACACAAAGTTCAGTTAATATCATGCAAAAACAGTCAGAATTTGTTGACCCAACACAACCATTACCCCCTAAATTCCATATACTATATACATGTATACAAGTGTATGTATACATACAAATAAGCAGAATCGATAAATTAAGAAAAAAGTACGACAAATAGGTTACCAGATATGTGATTCCCATCGCCCAGTTCTCCGATAAAACGTAACTCCGCGATACTGCGAGCTCCGAGACCTGGGGCCCCGCCGACTTTTCTTCACCTGCTGCGGCTGCGGCTGCGGCTGCGGCTGCGGCTGTTGCTGAAGAGTTATCAACTCTGCCCCACCTCCAGAGTCGGGAAAAGAGAGATTCAACCACTGTGGCCGCAACAAAGACGTCGCCGACGCCGATCCAGAGCCAATCTCCTCCGGATCACCGACTGGAAATAGCTGCCTCGTAACCAGCGCCGGCGCCAAAGTCTGGTTGCATTCGTCTTCGATTGCGATGATGTTGCCGACACTACAACCTTTCCCTTTGCTCAAGATATCGAAATTGAACGAAGAGACTTTATCGGAGGGAGTGGTGCGGTTAGAACTCGAGTCTTCGTCCGCAACATTATTCGGAGCTTCGTCGGCGTTAACAACAGAGGAATTCGAAGTCCCGGAATCATCACCGTCCTGAAGCTTCTCCGTCGTGATATTTGTCTCGAGCTCATCGCAAGTTGAATCTACCGTGACTACATCAACATTGAGATCCAACATATCTCTCTCTCAAGGTTAAGATTCTAAAAATGATCTTCAATCACAGTAACTTTTACAGAGCATTGAAATTTCAGTTCACCGAAAGCAATCACACGACGATAACGATAATGAACAGATATATCTAGACTCTAGACAGGGGTATTGAGATCTGAATATTGGAATTCTATGAATGATAGTAGATACAGACACTGAAATCGAGAGAGAGAAAGAGAGAGAGATTTGCGACTGAAACTTTGTCTTTCTTTCTCTGTAACGGCAGTCCAACTGAGGCGTGTGAAAGAAGCTCAGAGGAGTTACATTCAACACCAGTAGCGAAAGAAAGAGATTTAGTGAGAGAGAGCATACTAGAGAGAGAGAGTCATGGTGGTGAATATAACGGCCAGTTGTCAGGTTCCATGGCAAGAAGAGAGACAAATATCTAGAGAGAGAAGAGAAACGTACTGCAAATGGAGAGAGAGAGAGATAGAGAGATTTTGTTTGCTGGTGGAGCCTTGGAGGACAAGTGGAGAGGTAGAGGCAAGAAGAAACTAAAAAAACAAAGGCCAAATTTAAATGATTTAATTAGGGCCGTAAAAATTTAACCAGTTGTAAAATATATTAAAAAGAGTTTGTTGATTTAGGCTTTAAATGAACTCCTATTAAGTCGAGCTTTGAGTAATTTGATTTGCAAATGTGTGACGCCCGGAGTTTTAGTAAATAAGTTTTTAGATAGTCCTAGAGCATAAATAAGCTTGTTAAGCTTACAAAATTAATATGTTCTAAATATGTCAAAGTTTGGCTTAATTATGCTTAGATTTTAAAATTCAAATGGTAATTTCTGATAGAAAAAAATCGCAAGTGTGTAAGAAAACTACCATGATGGGTTAAAATTGACGACAACTATTTGGTAGTTTTTTTCAATTGGGGAGTGTGAGTTTACATCTCTACTCTCAAATCAACAAATATCAAAGTAATTCAAACAAAAAGAGAAAAAATTAGTGTTTTGCCTTTAAATATTAATATAAATAATACATCAATCTCGAATAAATTTTTAATGAATATAATACTTCTCAAGCTCTAATAGCTTGGTTTTACAATGGTAGATATAAGATTTAAAAATTTTAATAGGGTTGAGTCTTTAAGTTCATGTATTAATTAATATTTCGTGAAACACTATTGTACCTTGAGAGTGCTAGTACCATAAGGGCACTTACCACTCAAACTGATAGTAATTATTAGTGGTACTGATCATAGTTATTGCTTAATGTACTAATAATTATCACAAAATATGATCACATTGTGATAACTATTGATCGCATTCATCAAAATTATCTTTTTTTTTTTTTTTACAAAAAACTCTCATTTAATGATAAAATATTTTTTATTTTTCAATTTAACAGTTGAGATTGCATAAGTATTAGTACCGTGAAAACCTCTTAAGGTAGCATTTGCCATTCTTCAATTAAAACGGGTACTGGTTCCGTTCATAAAAAGGAGCCAGCAAAATCAAATACTTGTGACTTTCACATACAAAATGGTCGGTCACCAATACAAGAGCCTTGGGATCCGAGACCTTGCACAAGTTCAACATGTCTCACTGAATGTGGCAGTTTTGCAATTTACGTATCTTTTACGGTTTTACCTAAAATAGGTATTATTCTCTCTAATATCCAAATACGTACAAGATATATATGTACACAAACCACTTATATCTATAGTCTTACACGTGGCAGCCTCTTATAGGATATAAGCAGCCAAAAATATGGACGGAGATTTCATAGTTGATCTGAAAGTCAGGCTGGACAAACGTTGACTGTACTATGAATGGGACTATTCTTTCTCAGGACCACGTTGTCAAAATTTATTAATTCTTAGCTACCACCCCAATCACACAACGGTACCCCTATGCAGATCCATTTTGATCAACGGTTGGGATGGTGTGATCTCCCACAGTAGGACCCACAAACATCAGAACCTGCGTAAGTGTACCACAAATGTAGCAATCTTAATGATATATGTAGGTATATGTATATATAGATGCTTTATAATATGATTAGTATGTGTTTGCTTTCTATAGCAAAAAAATATATATAGAGACATATACATGAGTACACACATGAAAAGGAGGAGACGGAAGGACAGTTATTATACGGATTTGCCCTTGACTGAACGAGGGTTAAAAAAATGAAGGAAATATTTTGTACCTAGCTTGGATGGAAAAACATGTATAGTGGGACTAATATAGTTGCCGAAAACTCATATGGAAGAGAGAGAAATGTGCTTCAGCGTATTAGTATGAAACCTGTTTCATAACTTTTGAAAAATGTTTTAAAAAATTTTGAAAAACGTTTAAGAAACTCTTTAGATATTTGTCAAAATTTTTGAAAAATTTGGAGGAAACTTTTAAAAATTTAAAATATTAATTTTTATATATTTTTCTCTTTAAGTTCTAAGTACTTATGAAATTATTCATATCAATTTCTACTAAATTTTCAAAGTCTCCTTTAAGTTTGTGAAATTATTAAAAGTCTCATTTGAGTTTCGCAAAAATTTCTTAATGAGATTTCTATTAAGTTTCTCAATTGTTTTTCACTTTCTGTTTTTCTTTATATTTTTTGATTGCGTTTCTCACTTTCATTTTTTATTTTGGTAACTATGAAGGGTAATTGTTCAGCGCTCTTAGAATACGTAACAAATATTATAGGGGTAAAACAGCCTTAGTTATTTTGTTTGCTGATTAGTAGTTAGACTAGTTTATAAATTATTACATTTTTAAGATGAAAGTTTGCAAATACTAATATTAATATTAATTTTTTGTTAAGGCAAATTATATATACATACGCTTTGTACAATGCCCGCGTTCCAACCGGAGATAAACACACCCATCACGAACAACTCTTTTAAAAAACAGAAAAGGGAGAGGTTTATATCTCAAATCTACATTTTTTAGTTAATATTAACATTAATAACTTCATTATAAGTATTTTTTTGAGTTGCTAAGATGCGTCCATAAGGTTCATTTGAGCATGCATTATTTGATCATATAAAGTGAAAGAAATATATAGAGTAAATCATTTAATTATTGAAACAATCAAAATAATAAAATTTGAAAACATATTTAGGGTTAAATCTACCATTGATGAAAGGGGTGGTCCAACCTTTGGCCAGGACATGTTACATGCGAATGGAAAAAAATGTCCTATTCAATGTTTTCTTGATGGAAAGAATGTAAAATGTCCTATTCAATAGGGCCATCGTGGAAAGAATGTAAAATGAAATAAGTCAAAATCCCCTCAAAGTGAAGAAAATATTGATTACGATCATTTTACAACATCATCTTATTGTTTATCGTTGGTGTCATACAACAGACCGATAAAATTAAGTTATTATTCTATAACAAGAAAAGACACGTAAATTTATGTTGATTTATGTGAGGAGGATTTTAACATGCTTATGTAACTCGTTTCATTGACATGCTGTATCAAATCAGCAAGGTGATACTGTACCATCTCCGTCTCCACGTATACAAACCTCCCCACATCTCTACCTCCACTCTCGCCTTTGCACAAGCCCAATTCCAAACCCAAGTTTTTTTTTTATTTATTTTTATTGGTATAAAAAAAACAACAACACAAAGTAAAAAAAAAAAAAAAAAAAACTAAGGTATTAGAAATATTAATAGTTTCATAGTCTTCACTTGGTAGTAAGATGAAATTAACCTCTAAATATTTTGAATTACATATATATCAAAATGGTATTATTGTACTGTTAAAAGAAACTAATGCTTAATATAACAAATTAAAAGCCCATTAAACAAATAACCTTAAAAAACTAGTGAACATAAGTTGGACACTAATTAACATGAAACCTAATGATGGTATCACTTAAAAGTAGCCTATATAAAAATAATGTTAAAAGTAAAGAAAGTGGGGCGGAACGGGACGGGACGAGGCAATAGAAGAACTTAGCCAATCCTCCTATAAAATTTTCATTGTGACATCTATTTTCACCCCAAATGGGACGGATTTGATCGTAGCTTCACTTTCTCTGATTTATTACCATCCCTAACTACGATCATTTTACATTGTTATCTTCTTCTTGTTTTCATACAACGGACCAATGAAATTAAGTCATTATTCTACAACAAAGCAAGACATGTAAATTTACTGCTAATTTCTGTTACTAGGATTTTAACATGCTTACGTAATTTATTTCATTGGCCTATTGTACCAATTCAGTAATGTTACATGGTACAACCGTTATGGTCAATATTTTATCCTCAAAAGCGGTGGTAAATTTTCACGGTCTTGATCTCTTGGGCCCATTAATTAAGTTTACGACTTGATCATTGGACTATATTACAAGGGTGTTTTTATTAGGGTGCGAATGGATTGACTATGGAATTTGCCTAGTTTGGAAAGGGGAGAATCACGTGTTTGACACGGTTCCTCCGACCCTTAGGTGCCCTTTCTCACTTATCAAAAGGCGACAATCTCTGTACCTCTGTCATGGGGCCCATAGAGGACTGAGTCATGAAATTACAACTTGACCTACCAATTGTGAATTTACAACTTTACCCACAGAAAAATAAAGAGGATTTACGGAAAAAAATGTTAAGCATTTTGTTTAAGCTAATTGTATTGTTGAATCTATTGATTTGGTTCTTCTATTTGATAGGTTACCTCACAAACAAAAAGAAGAATAAATGGGAACATATATATACATATATAGGGTATTAAGATGGTAAATTACACTTTTACAAAAAAATTATTTGTAAATGGTTCCACTGTCAACTTTTCTTTTTTAGTTTTTGTTTAAATTTAGATGAAAAATTGTCATATGGCATCTTGTAAAACAGCTATGTGGCAATCTTTATGTTAGTTTTAGAAGCGGAAGTATAACAGGGGGCTAACATTGTAATTTTTTTTTTATAAATACAAGTGTTTAATTGATATAATAAAAAATACAGGACATGAAGTTCATATAAACTACAAGGATGTGAAGTATTATCAACTCAAGAAAATAAAAGAAAAAGATACAGTTATAGTAAAGTTGTTCCATCACATAGCAAGATTGTTCATATAAGATTCTTAATAAGATTGTGCCTAACATTATGCATTATGTTTTTTTGATATATTATTCTATATGGCTACCCCTTTTTTTTGCAAAATTTGAAGACATCGATCATGTGAAAATAGCAAAGGAAGATACTAAATTCACAAATTTTCTGTTGATGGTTGCATTACTGCTCTCTCAAATTATAGGACCTACTTATATGGAAAGGAGAATTATGGATATATCTCTTAAAGACTATGAATTCAATTTATCAATCTTCACGATACATTCAATTTTTCATTGTGAATATAAATTTTTTTCCCCTTTCATACAAGAACGCATGCAAGACCCAGCTCACAGTTTTCTAGGCATAAATTGTTAGATTCCAAAAATCTAATATAGTCTCGTAAACTATATATAAAAGCAAAATAATATATTCCTACGTTGTCCCCTTTTCTCTCTTCCCCATTTCTTCAAAAATGAAAGATTCGAACCTTTAACTCTGACCTTAACTCCATCCTTGTTGTCCCCTTTTCTCTCTTCCCCATTTCTTCAAAAATGAAAGATTCGAACCTTTAACTCTGACCTTAACTCCATCCTTCTTTGAAAGGTCATGTTCATTATATAAAATCTTGTTAAAATGACTATTCAAAAATTCATTTAAATTTACAAGTGGTCCAACTTCGATTAAAAATAGGGATGTGCCGAAGTGCACAAAGGACTTATTTAGCAAGAAAAAAATAAATAAGAAAAGTCTTTGAATTGTAGAAGAGAGAGATTCACATCATGCATGATGTGAATTTTGAAGGGCATTATGGTAACATGAAACAAGACAACCAACTTCATGATACATTGTAATTTTTTTATGTGAACAAAAGTTTTTTGTTCCTTCCATACAAGAATACAAGATTTAGCTCGCAGTTTTCTAGGTATAGATAGTTAGATTTTTTAATATTGTCTCCCAAACTTTATATAAAATAAAAATGATATGTTACCCGAGTTATCATCTCCTTCCCGTTGCCTCTTTTTTTTCAATTATACAAATAAAATATTCAAACTTTTAACTCTAACCTTAACTCTACTTCTTTAAAATGACTTGTTCCAACTTAATTTGACTAAAATAGGATTTTATGGGAGAGGTCAAAGGACTTAATTAAATCATTAGTTAGCAAAAAAATAAATAAGAGAAGGTCATGGAATTTTTAAAGAGAGATATTGGCATCATGCATGATGTAAATTTCCAAGCAAGGGCATTATAGTAACACCAAAAGGCCAAACACCAAATTCAGCGGAGAGGGAAAGATCAACAATGGAGGAGAGAGAAACTTAGTGGAGACGGGGTCTTGTCAAGGGAGACACATCATTCCCAACCCATCACAATCATCCCAAAAATGGGTTTATTGGGTGGACAAATCTGGGCGGTCCAATTCTCGTCCCTTCACACGAAAGGTCACGTATTGAAAAAGATGAAAGGTGATTGGTCAAAAGTTACATAGTCACGAGAATCTTCACACTCTCCCACGTAGAACCTTTCCTCTTGCGGTAACCTTATACCTTAAAATCTCCCTTGTAACCTTTGTTATTTTCCTTTTCCGGACCACCCTCATTAACAAGGCAATTAATCCACTAAAACATCTTGAGGAACCTATAGTGTGCCACCAACTCATGTTATCATAGGACAACGCCTAAAGGGCCGTCAATGGGCTGGGCTAGGTCAGCCTAGCCCGTTTTTGGCCAGGTTGAACCGGACTTGGGTTTGAGCAAAAAAATGAGGCCCAAGCCCTATCTATGGGCTTACAGGCTAAGCTTCGGACTTGTCCAATTTGGGCCTTATTACCTTAATTCGAGCTAGGCTAAAAAGTTACCTTTTTACCACATTAAAAAAAATCAAAGATGAGAAGAAATTTTTTGTTATAAATATTAATACATAATTATATCAAATCATCCATATATTTTGATACTTTTTATATAAATAATTGGAGTTAGGGAGAGGGACTACATCACTACAGTATAAGTATATCCCAACTAAGTTGACACACACACATCTGTCAATCATTTGCACTACTCTTCCAAAGCAGTAACTTTGTTTTAAACTTTTAAATTTGCAAGCTCTTTGGGCCGGGCCATGGGCCACCTATAGGCTTAAAAATCAAGCCCAAGCCTAGCCTGTACTGCTAAGGGCTTGGGCCAAGCTTAGGCATGAGATGGGCCATGGGCCACAGACTTTTTTATGACCCTTACTCGTCAACTTGTGCTAAGTCACTTTAATTGGAGCCCACTAGTTGATGGTGCGTCTTAGATAAGGTAGCTAGTATCAGATGGTAAGTGATGATAACCGATAACTGATACTAGCACCCTTGATTGTTTTAACGAGGACTCAACCCTACCATCTATTGGGCTATGGTTGATCAATTAAAATAATGAAAACTTTTCTTAATTTAGTGATGGTAGAGAATACTAAATTCATAGTCATTTTTCTTGGATCTAAAGTTTTTTTCTTCGGTAGGAGCAAGTGGGTCCCAGTATAAAGGCAACATGGTTTTGAAATCATTGACGTGAATTTAACAATTTTGTTAAATTTTTAATTATACTGTAAGAATCAATTTGCAAAAAGGTGCCATATCTAACTACCACATATTGTCACAAACAAGGCAAACCCAGAAATTATATTAAGAGGGGCTAGGTAAATATTTTAAAAGTTTAGGGTGTCGGAGTGGAACTTTTTTTTTTTTTTTGAAGTTTAGAAGGTCAGCATAATATTTCTTTCTTAGTATAAATATTTAAAACATTATAGGTTCTAAACAAAAAATTTCAAACTCAAGTACCCTAGGGCCCTTGGTCTATATGTAGCTTCGCCTTGATCACCGGTTTACTGCTTTAAATGAAATTTAACATTAGCGATAGCTAATAATCATCATAATCTTTTTGTAGTAGGTAAGGCCTAAATTTTTTTAGTAGGTAACGCCCATGAAACAAGTATAATAAAGAGTTATTTCATGCCAAGCTTAACATCTTAATAAATTAAACAAACTAGCTCACACTAAATTAGTTCATTTACTTTGAAGACAACCATCTCTTTCATGAATTGAACATACTAAATATGTTTGAGAGTCTAGTTCAAGAGTAATCCTTGCGTACTTTCTTACAAAATCTCACGTTTTTTCAATTTAAAAAACAAGGAAGTGGAATTCGTATTAATCAACCCACATGTAATCAATTCACTTGTGTTTTGATAAACTACCATAAAAAAAAAGTGATTTTATAGCTTCTGCTTAAGGTAATGAATAATGATATACATGCAGAAAAAATTTAAAGAATGATGTGGTTAAGTTACGGACCTATTATTGAAACAAAGAAGTACCCATCAAAATGCTCTTTAGTTACAAAACTATCCCACATATTATTTTGGTGTAAGTTTCTGTATAAAATTTTTAAAAGAATAATATTTTGTTTCCTTTGTTATTCATTTAGTACCTCATTATTTTTCACTTAATGTGCAAAATGTAACCCCTTCCCAAGGACTCATACCATCCTAACACATTAATAGGTTCGATAGATGGTTAGATAAAAAATATTTTAGTATTAAAAATAAATATACAAATAAATTATTCTACACATTTATCAAGAGTATCGTTCTTTAACACTACATAATTATTTGAAAAAAAATTATATATCATCTATGTCAGGACCGAAACTTAAGTCTCATAGCATACTTTAAGCCATAAAGATTACATTTAACTTCGCTTAACAATTATAAAGACTTTAACGTAAACATTGAGCAAAAAATTTTAAATTTTTAGGTACTAAACCAACTACTCCGTGGTAGATAGATACAATCATAGAATGGTGGTTCTAGTTTAAATATCTGTGATAACATGTGGATCACATGATAGATAAAGTCTAAAGGCACAACAAAAGGGTTAGGTTGGCTATATATGGACATGTACGTGTTACGGCTGTAGTGGAATTTTGTCCCTTGACGGTCTGATCGGCTGCAGCCGGTTAAGTGCTTTCCTAGTTACGATCAAGGAATCAACTTCTATCCACATTAGCCCAACGAATGACTGCCACGTAGACGGAAAACCCTTCTTTAGCAGAGGTGGTGGATAAGGTACGGTGAGCCGTCAGCAAAAGCTATTATTCTTTTCTGATTTTGCACAGGCGGTACCAAGCGCGTGGAGCAGAAACCGCTAAAAGTTATGTCTGATGGGAAACCGTACACTGTGTGAGCACGTGACACAGTAGTTAATTTTTATTCTTTTAATTTTTTTTTATGCAAACGGATATCAAAATTGTAAAGTTTAATATATACATGTCGTATTTTAAAATTCCGTTTTTATAAATTCTTTTTGAGTAATATTATATAAATAAAAAATTTATATAAATTTTTTTATAAAATAATGTGTCTTAACAAAAGTTTTTTATTTTAAAATAAACACCTATTATAATAATTTTTAATTACAAAATAGTCACTGTCACATCATTTTATATACAAAATTTATATAAATTTTTTGTAAAAATAATATTTTTCAAAAAATTTACATGGTTAGTAACTTAAAAACTAAAATCCAAAGTTCTAAGACTATCACATAGTGCATTGAAGTTTTTGAAATTTGCATTTAATGCTGTGCTTATGAGATAGCTAAATAGGACAAAAAATATTTATTGGTACGGTAATATCAATGATTGTCACTCAAATTCATATGTTATGATAAGCTGGGGGTTGGGATTGCACTATTTAGAGAGGGAACCATGACACCCCAGCTTTTGGGTAACTTGCTTATATAATATGTATACAATATTTCAATAAAAATCTATTTTACCTTCAACACCACAAATTAAAGCTCTCCTTAAAGCCTTGACCCAATAAGCATTAAAAATTTTATATAGTGAATGGTGGGTTATATTCATTATTTGTCTAAAAAACAATTGTTTGGTCGTTTTTTTAATATTTTGCTAAAACTAAATGGAAGTTGGTTCTAATTTTCATTTATAAATTTAGTTTTGTATACTAATATATTTTTCCAGTTTGAACTTAGAAACATTTGCAATGAATTATTTAAATAGGTAAAAATTTGTGTTTCAAGTTTTGACAATCCAAAACAAAATCCGCCTGACACTATCAACTCATTAAATATATGAAAAGTAAAAATTATAACTAAACTAATATATAAATGATAGGTGCTACCTTCCCCTTGGTGGTTGAACATTCTATTTGTATGAAACTCAAGCTTTATGGATGTGGTTTTCTCTTTAATTATATATTTTAGCTCTCTCTTTAATTATATATTTTAGCTTTTCAATGAAAAAAGGGATTCACATGTTTCTTGATTATCACTCATAATTAAAAAAAATGTTTATGTCATTTTCAAGTTGATGATAATCTACCAAAAGTATATGAACCCTATTTTGTAGCACTGGTTGTCATCCTGTAATAGTTTAGAAACCAAACCTGTCAAAGTACTATGTAAAATTTTGACATGGAAAGCAACAAGAAAATAGATTTTGTAATATAAAATTAATATACATTGTGATATGAGTATAATTGGAACTACCTTATAGTAGTTTTCTTATACATTTTGTTCTCAGGTGACACTAGCTGAAAGGACTGCCCATTAAAATACTGGTAACCTTATTTCCATGAACGAGAATATATATATATATACACACATATATAGTTGGAGGGGAAGAGGGGGTGGGATAATGGGCATGATGAAAATGACCAAATTACACTTGAAAAGAAAGTTGACGTTTTGATGAGAATTGAATATTGATTCAAATATTTGAAGAATCTCAATGATCGAAGGAAGAATATATAAGAGTTGCCGACATCTTGAAGCAACGAAAATTTAAAATTATAGCTAAAAGGTTGGTTGGGTATTTGAATCCTAAATATGAATTCTATAATTGGAAGAAATTTATATTCAATAAAGAACAGGAGCAAATAAAATAAGTAAGAGAGCAGGTGTTTAGGATTTTAAGTACAGTTTTTATTTTAACACGCGTAAAAGTTAAATATAAATGTCAGTAATTACTATCACACCACTTAATATTTATTTTTAAAAAAAAAATGGATCGACAAATCAAAATAATCTATTAAAAATCAAATATTTGAAGGATCAAGTTCAGGTACCTAATCATATTGAAGTGAAAAAAAAATTGTTTGGCAAGGAAATTCAAGTCATAGAAGACAAAATAAAATGAAACCCCTCATTGAAACCTTGGAACCCATGCCCTGAGGAAAGTCCAAGACCTCATAAATCCTCAAAAGAAAAATCAAAACATTTTTCTATTGTTTGATACTTTTCATATTTTAACAATTTTCTAGGAAAGTACATTACTATGATATGACAACATGATTATGATATGGGGTCATGGGAAAAAGAAAGGGCCCTGCAAGTGGCTTAATGATTAAAAAGTTATATATTATTATAATATATATACGTATATTATATGTATCACCCACCAAAAGCATAGTCTATAATTGTATATATAAATTTATATATATGTTTTCATACATAATATATTGTCAAAAGGAGATAAGAAATCAATGTGTATGGTGTACTTATGTCGGCAAGGGTACGAGGTTTTAATGCCCCCACTGGCGTTTTGGGTGACGTGGTCGCTTCCTCTCCTTTCGTACCAAAAGTCTTCACCCCATTTTCTCCTGTTTTGGTCATATCTTTTCCATTATTTCCCACCATGTCCTTCCTCTGTTTTTCCACGCATGTGTTTGGATCTGAGCCGTCCACGTGTTAGATTTACTTCTTAATGTTCTAGATACAAAAAAAAATTGATTCTAATTTGGTGAAATGATTAGTGTTTTCATATTCCTAACTGTGAATTAGTATGCCATGATGTAATTAAATCATTGTTAAGAACCTTTAAACAATGGCCCTCTTTGAAGCATAGAACTTCCTTCCCGTGAACAAAAGACAAAAAATCATGATGCAAATAATAATTATTATGGCCTTAATGCCCATATTAGGTACCATATCAGACTTTTTCTTTTTACTCTCTTCCACAATATTTGTCAACACCCTCCACGAAAAATTAAATTTAGCTGAAAGAAGTTGTTGAAAAAGAAATAAAAAAACTCTTTTAGAAAGCTGAAAAAAAATTATATATTATGGAGTTGCTTAAGGAAAGTGTTAATATCATAATTTCATAAATTTCATCTTTACAGTGAGAGCTTCATCAACTACGCAGATTATAGCGAAAGTAGTATCTAAGATCACGGGTACTAATTTTTTTTTACTGAATTTTTATTTCTTGACTGAATAACGAGGAAAGTTTGTTTTTCTTTTCTTTCATTTTCATCAATGCATAGGGAATTTTTAAGGTACAAAACAAGCCTGGTTATCCATGTTGGATGCAATAGGTATAAGATAAGGGGCTAAGTTATGGGTCAAGGTAATGGGTCCCTTTTTGAGTCCAAAGAATAGTATTGAGAAAAGGCTTGATAAGTTGTTCTGTTCAATGAGTTGGGCTGGCCCACTAACTTGGTGCTTCATCTTGTGTTAGTTCCCCAAATGTAGTTTGGGCTAGGGCTCAAACCCAGATGAGCTAGCCGTTTGGTTACGGTTCTGATTTCTGTTTTTTAAAATTTGACAAAATCACATTTGGCAGATTAATTCCGAAATTGTAACTATGCTTAGTTTTGAAAGCTTTTGAGTTTTTGGCAAAATAGAGGTGTACATAATTTTTGCTAGGTAAATCATACATAATGTGAGGAGCAACTCAGTGGTTAAAGATGTCCCGCCCCACACCTAAGTCGTGGGTTTGACTCATCTCCACTCTTCTTCACAAGTACGCTATATTTGGTTTTAAGTTTAATAACTTTGTTATGACCATTTGATTTTATGCTCTCATACTTGTTGTGCTTATTAAATTTCAAGTTAATTAGAAACCGAAAGTTAACTACTCTACTTAAATGTTAAAAGAGTAATATTATATAAGAAAGTGCAACCATCAGGATGAGGCTGCTGTTAAGAGCTTGTTTGGGACTTGTGGAAGGGAAAGGGAAGTGAGAGGGAAATTGTAGGGAAAGTGGTTTATTTCATATGCTTGGTTTTGCAAAGAGAATGGAAAGAAAACAACTTTTCCTTGTTTGAAATTTATAGGAAATATGAAGAAAAAAAAAAAAAAATAAGAGCAAGTATTAAGAAAAAGGGGGAGAGAGAAAATAAAAGGAAAGTGAGAAAATTACTTTCCCTTATTTTTCATTAGATTTCTTTGACTTCTCTCCAAACTACGAACCAAACAGAGGATCGAAAAATTATTATTTTCCTCCAGCTAGCATGGTGCACATGAAAAGACAATGCAATCCAACATTTACTGAAATAGCCTAGCCTTTCAGCCCAAGGAAATAAAAAATAAAAGAAACAGAGATCTAAGCAACAAGGTTTGAGAGTAGTAAGCTGGGTTCTCCCAACCATGGAAGGTTTAAGATTAGATGGTGATGGTTTTAGAGTTGGATAACTTCCTCAGCTTGTTCGAGATAGTATGCTGCTAACACATACAAGTCCTGTTATTAAATTCTAACTTATATTATGGGAGTCACCAGTAATATAGATTCAAAATACCTTCCATGTTGAAACCACAAAGTTTGGTACAAGAGTGTTTGGTGTTGTTTTCAAAATTTTCATTTCCGTTTTTGTTTTTGCATTTCCCAAAATACAATAACAATGGAAACTTCAATAGCACCATCATTCTCATTTTCTTATATAAAACGGTTTTCGAAAACTCATAAAACAATTTTTTTTAATATTCTAAATATGGGGTGTATTAAGAAATTTCCCAGAAGACAAGTTTTGGTTTGGCAATTTCCATAAGACGAAACCAGAGACCGGAAACAACACCGTAAGCAAGAGCGGTGACACAAGAATCTCACATCCAACCTTTCTTCATGTAATAGACAAAATATACATAGGCAAACACTGGTTCGAAAAGTTCCAGTCCCCACGAGCGAAATATTAGTCACAGCACAAACCATACACACTTCAAATTCCATGGCCACCAATTATCTAACACCGGATTCTTCCAAAATGCCACCTTCTTACAGCAACACAATGAGAATAGGATACTAACCTTGCCAATTAAGTCGAGAAAGAAGGGAAAAAGTCCGTCTTCGTGCTGTAGGGAGTGATCTGTTCATCACCAACAAGGGGATATATCTCGCCCGATTGGTGATTGACCTGGTGATATTAGCATCGATATCTATCATCGACAGAGTGGTTTAACGTGGGTGAGAGCCAAGGGTGCGGAAGCCACCTCTCAAGCTCTATAAGTTAATGTACTTCACCTTCTTCTGCCATAATAGATTCCACTGCCAGAATAATGCGGATGACGGTGACGTGATCCGGCAGCCCTCCCACCTTGTCCTTCCCATGCGTGGCCCCGATTGGGAACTCTGCCCCCGCCACTTTGCATCCAGCCTGTTGGTTGTGTCCCCAACCCATTAAGCTCCTCCTCTTCTCTGTCATTATATTCCAAAACCAACCTCTTGATGTCTTGTTTCTCTTCGAGCTCAGCTGCTTCTTTCTGTTTTGTGCTTTGCACGAGTGAGCAATCCCGAGGAATGTACATCTGTTTCGTTTGTTGCTTGCTCCCACGCTTCACAAGAACTTTCACCTTAACTTCCTTGCTTCCTCCTGCCTCTTCATCCAATGTCTCATCACCACTTTCCCCCTCAAACCCCCTTCCATGATGATCTTTGGTGGGCCCTTCAAATAGATTCATTGGTATCATCATGTTCAACGGTGGCCGGGCCCGCAATTCCAGCTTTCGAGAATCCAAGCTCTCCTGCATTTACAGTTTAAACGATGGGTGTTAGTGTTAGCTTTGACAGCGGAGCCCTCAATTTAGTCATGAGTTGAAAAGAACGTAATGCCAACAATGATCACCAAAGGGAAGTTGCTTCAGTGACCACATTATCTTCTTACTAAAACGAGGAAAGTTTGTTACTGAACAGACAAGTTATGGCTAACGACACCTCAACTGTTCTTTTAGCTTGCTTCACTTGATGTACCCAAATTTGAATTTGTCATCATTTACTTCCGTATTGTAATAAAAATAATTTCTTCGAAAATCCACCAGAACTATTATTATCAACAAGTCCCTACACCTTACCTGCATCAGAGCCCTAAGTTCTTTGTCAAACTCAGCTTCCTCCTGAGGATCAACCTGTGTCACCTTCTGCCTAACATGGACCTCTTCATCCTCATCAGAAGCAGGACCACCCCCATCTTCATAATCATCCTCACTGTCACACACATCATCATGATTTTCATCATCTAAATCTTCTTCATCGTCATGTCCCTCTGGGTCAATGGTGTCACTACCTGAATCACTGTCACTATCTGCCATTACCTCGTGCACTCTGCCATTTTCCTCAATGCCATTTGCAAGGCTTTGTCCGTTCACTGAGATGCTGCCAGAAGTAGTCCTGCTTGGAGGTCTCTCCGTGTCTGAGTGCCTCTCACTGTTGGCCTTATCAGTAGAAATAGTGCGTTCATGTTCTTCAAGTTCAATTAGAGCTGCATTAACTTCTTCAATGGATGAATAACGGGTCATGTTTGGGCGTAAATCCGCAAATAAGTCCTGCAATGCTTCAATTTATAAGCTCAACTAGTACAGGAAAGGAACTGATTCTTGAAATAAAAAATGCACGAGTAACAGTAAACGAACACCAGCTGATTTTTTTCCTTTTTCTTTTGGGCAGAAAACCTCAACAAAGCATAGTAGAAAAGAGCCTAAAATTCTAGCTACTTGCAAATTCCTTTGTCTTCGATGCAATTCTTCAAAGATATAAGTCCATATTCCTTCTAGGTTCATATGATTATAGTGGATACTCTGGCACAACCAAAAGTTACCATTCCAGATTTTTCTTTCCTAATGCTGTGTTTGACAGCTTGGTTTTCATGCCTTGGATTTGGAATTGTATTTCACCTTAGCTCAGATTCTGAACTAAGATGAAATCTGATTCCAATTCTAGTAACTTTGTTTCCTGGTCAGTGTATTGTTTTATGTAGAAGATCAAATCCCCAGTATTTTATGCATTGAATAGAAGGTCCCCAGCAACTATCAAATCAACTTTCAATTATGAGTGAATTATCAAAAAGTTTTTTCTTTTGTTTCTTGTGAAAAGGAAGGAGGAGGAGACCTCAAGCTGGTGTCCCTGTGCGGGTAACAGGCCCCTACCCCCAAGGCGTGTTTCATTCTACCAGCCCAACCATAGGAGTAGCACTGCACTGAAAACTCATTGGGAGCCCAAGTAAAAGCCAATGGGTTGGGGTGTCACCTCCGATGTGGAACTTATGACCTTGGGAGCTTCAAACCCTATGGGGGTGACTTAGGGTCAACGGACCACCGGTCCAACACCCGAGGTCATAATTCTTATTACGTCTGATGTTTAACCATGTAATCCTAGTACAATACTGACAATGGGAAATACTTAAGTTCAGTTATGAACTTGGGACTTGCAAACCCTATGGGAGTGACTTAAGGCCACTGGACTGCCCATTGGTGCACTGATTTTTTTTTTTGGGTTGTGGGGGGGGGGGGAGGTGGGTGCGGTTGCAATTGTTTTCATGCCCAATGAATGTCCACAATTTCTGGAAAAGTTTCTCAGTGGTTTTCTCTAAACTTTTCAGAAGTTTGGTCGTGCTTCAAAATCAAATTTCCCAAGAAAATTGGTTTCCCACCTCAAAGCAGGTTTTCCAGCAACTATGTTCAAGGGCTTCAATGCTATGTTAACATAAATCGGAGCAAAAGATATGTAAGACTGACCTGTAAGTCAAATTCAATATCCAGTGGTAATGCACCTTTGTTAAGAATGTACCTCTGGAAATGAATTAAGAATCGATCAAGTTTCCTCTTTGAAGAACCTCTATCAAAATAATGCCCACAGGTTTCAAGGAGTGTAATAACCATCCTGGCGCGGAAACAATCTTCAGGTGGATCCAACACATCTTGCTGATAATATGAAAAGCCAAGAAATGTACACAGATTAAGACTTTGCAGAATACCAAAATAGATACAGAACACAGACAAAAACAAAGCTCACACTAAAACATCAGAAGATGTCTGAATTCCCATAAATGTCTACAAGATTAAAACTTAAGTTTATCCGGAAAAGAAACTGATGTTGTATTCATATGACATTTCTTCTGCTCCCTTCATAAAGTGAAACATCAATCCATACTTAAAACAGCAAAGTGGAGAATCATCATCAGATCAATAAACACCACTGGAATATATTAATCGTAAAGGTGTCGTATGCATGATAGTTTTAACAAATACATTCATTGTTTGGGTAATATTTCTCCAACTTCTATGAGAAAAAATCAAGTGATGGAAGTAGAAAATGCATGCTCAGACTCGTTTTCAGACTTCTCGTGGTTATTTAGAAGTATGGAAATGCATGTAAGGATTGAGGGACTCAGGTAAAGAATATAAGAATCTGTCTTTGGAGATACTAGGTTTAGGGAAACATTATTCTGTACTTCTGGAGTACCACGTCTCTCTCTCTCTCTGTGTCTCTTTGGAGATACTAGGTTTAGGGAAACATTATTCTGTACTCCTGGAGTACCATGTCTCTCTCTCTCTGTTTCAAAAACAAATGCAAACCAAATCTGGGACCTTCCTTTAATCAAAACATCAACTACACTATTTTAGAGGTACTTTGATTTAATAAAACAAATCTGGGAAACATAAAAAAAAATCTCAAACAAGAAAAATCTTACCCTCTCTGCGTTTAGAAAACAAATGCAAACCAAATTTGAGACCTTCCTTCAATCAAAATATCAACTACACTATTTTAGAGGTACTTTGATTTAATAAAACAAATCTGAGAAACATTAAAAAAAAAAAAAAAAAAAAAATCCTCAAACAAAAAAAATCTTACCCTATTCTTGGCATGCATTATTCTGAGTCATTCAGCTCCATATATGGCCATATCTTCTCTAGAGAAGAAATACCTCTATTCTATTACATTAAAGCAGGACCTCTTCTAGTCAGCATAGTTTGTCTTTTCGCCAAAAGCTACGATTTGGCATAGTTAGAGAACTAAGAGAACTACGATTTGGCGGCTCATAATTTTTGCATGAGCTGGTTGGTTTGGAGGGAACATAACCATAGATCTTTTCAAGGAATTGGGTTCCCCTTGCATAGAACAAAACGCAGTTTTTTGTCCATTTTATATAGTTGGCTTTCAGGGATGGTTAATCCTGACCTCAGTCAATTTTTTCATTTTGTAGAAAATATGGAGGGGTAAGGAGTGTATAGGCTCACTTTGTGATCTCTTGGTTTTCATATACGGGTTGCATCCCCTTGATGCTGTTTAATGACAGTTGCCTTTACTTACCAAAAAAAATATGAAGTGCAAGATATAATGTAAAATATTAGTTACGCACTCAGACATATGTTATGAAGGTAGAAATTGCTTATGAGGATATAAGAGTAAGAGAGCCCCAAGTCTATGAAAATGTCGCTCCTTGCACTTCACATGGGTAATTTGGTGAGAGGGAGAAAGATGCCGATATTCTCTAAAAGAAATGGGAGGGACATGAATCATATATGGGATATGGTATTTTAATTCTTCCTTACGGGCTTTGGTTATGAAGGAGTTTTAAAAGTGCTCCCCTAATGGTAATTCAAAGATATCATTTGATTTATGAGAGGATGGAATGGAAGAAAGGTAATGAAACCTATGATGGCTACTGAGTAACCTCCTCCAACTTTCTCGATTATAAAGCCTTGGACCTTTGTATTCATTTTCCAAAACTAGTTCAGTTCCATCCATGCTCAATTACGTCTGAATCTTCAAGGAAGAATAAGAAGCAGTTAACCAGCCAGTACATCTATGGCTCCCATCAAATCATTATACCTGGTGGCTGCTAGCCTTTGATCAATGATTCACAGGATTGTAGCTTCCTTGGCCGATAGTTGCATGGTGGATACACTTGCACACTTTAGCATATAACAAAACACATTTATATCCACTACTAATTTTTTTCTGAAAAAGAAGATAATAACTCCATACCTCTGCTGTCCCATGGCCAAAAACAAGAATCAAGTAGAGCGTATCAAAAATAACAGACGAATCCAATTGTTCATAGTTGTATAGCTCCCCTAAGAGCCGCATGTGAGCAAGCCGTAGTTGCTGCATCCCATAGTCATTCAACTCTAACCCCAGCCTTATTTCCTCCAACACCTGAAAGTACAACTAGTAACAGTTATGATCATAGCACAAATTCCAGTAGAAAAAAAAAAAAAGAGAAAAAAAATGAATCCAGCTGTGCACACACAACATTGACGCACGCACAAAAATTGGTCTTAGTTGAGGTGCAAGCATCAAGGCTGAGGTACAAGTAAATAAGCAAGAAAATAAAGCAAAAACATATTAGAAATAAAATAAATGATATAATGACATAATGGAAGAAAAGGAAAAAGAGAAGGAAGCTACAGTAGTCTGAAACTATAAACTTGTATTAAACCTGTCTTGACCCAACTATCAAAGCACTTTCAACTTTCAAGAAGTGAGGGACTTTTTAGAGCAGTAAACTCTCGGGCACTTCAGCACCATAAAGGCCTAAACACACAAAACTTCTTCATCCCATTGGCACCACAGAATAAATAACTTCATCAGGGAAGTGACCATAAATCCCTTCATATGTCCATTAGCACGAGAGTAAAACAGAATCTTATATAACTTTTTGAAGGCCTCAAGTAATGTAAACCCAATGCTGATTGAAAATTTGATAATAGGTAAATCAACACAATATAATTTTAAGACTTTGTTCACTCATTCATGTATGAAGGGGTGGAGGAGGGGGAGGTTGATAACACAGGATTTTTAATAATTAGACAAAGGTATAAGGTTGCTTTGAAATTCAAATACCAAATGAATCTAAGCCAACAGGTTGTGCCTTGAGACATTCTAATTGTACATACATGCCACTGTTCTCTAGCTCTAATGATGGCATGCTCTCTCTCTCAGTAACAGACCCTTATATTTTGTTTGCTAGGAGCACAATTTCCACCAATCATCATCTTAATGCATTATAAGCAACAAAAAGGGGAAAATCACACGTCTTTTGTAAATTGGCAGGCCCTGGTGGATTTCATCATAAACGAACTTGAAATTGCAAATGCAACCAACCATGGCAGACTAAGTATTCTGGTTTCATATTGAGATCTTGAAGAGGCAATTAAGTTACCATTGCTCCCAACATGTTCTCTTGTTAAAATCCGAGTATAAAAACATTTGTCTGAATGTAATTATGAATCCCACATAAGATAATCTCAGCAGATTCTCCACAAGACAATTAACCAAACAAAGATACAAGATTTTCATTTCATCTGAAGGAAACTCAGTAAAAACCATGCCTTCTTTAACGAACTACTTGTATCTGAGAAAATTGGTCGTGAATATTTAAAAATCAACTCAATTCTGAACCTCTTCCTACTCTGCTTTTCTTTATCTGGCAGTTATTTTTGTTTGATGAGTCTTTATCTGGCAGTTATGAGCTGATAATCTCAATTGTCCCATACACGAGAAATATATTTGGAAATAGAGTTGGTAATTGAACACCAGTTAGACAAAAAGCACCTTTTTGTTGCCTTTCTCGTCAGTGTATATATCTCTTTACATAATTGTGGTATGATTGGGCGACACTATTGTTATGAGTGGTTGGCTTCACTTTCCTCTTTCCAGATTACTGATAGTAACAATCAATGCAAAGCAATTATCAAGACCAGCATTTCTAACTAGGTGACTAATGTTCAATGTAGAGACGAAGCTTCCAAGGAATGTTACATAGAATTTGGTACATGGGTTGGCTGTGAGAGCATGCCTTATTATCAGAATATTCTAAATCCAAAAACTTTATGCCGAGCCATTGCTAAAGTGATGAAACATCTGAATGCTACATGGAAGGACATTTGGCAAAATTAAGACCAAGAACAAATAAGGTGGGATATTGTAAAACTAAATTAATTATTAAAGCTTCTTGAAATTATACCATATGAAGACATAAAATGATAATTTTCTGGTAATATTACATAACTGGATTTTGGGACTCCATTACCATTATGGCACTACTTATTAGACACAAAAGATTCACAACTGTAACGGCTAAGAAGCATGGACACTGGCATGCGACACGGACATGACACAATACAACACGCTGTCATGACAATTTTAAAAAAATGCAAGACATGACACCGCGAGAACATGACAAAATTATATATTTTATATATATCATACATAGGAATATTTTACCAAAAGATAATGAAAAATTACAGAATAATACTAAATAAAATTAAAAAAGTATAAAATATCACTTTTTTTTTTTTTACAATTGGATCTCAAGTTATTTTCTTCAAATTTGCATTGTTTCACATGTTTCTAAGTGACGGAAACGCGTGTCTTTCAAGTATTCGAAGCGTGTCCAGTTCTAAAAAATCTAATAAAATAATATGACACGTTTGGAAGTGTGCTCGACATGTATCCAAGTGTGTCCGATATGGTGTCCGAAATGGACAGGACAAGACACCTTCTTAGAAGTGTCTGTACTTTTCAAAGGCTATAAACGACTGTCATGTAACTGTGATACTGTTGCACCCAATATTTGCATTGTAACAGCCATTACGGCTACTTTTTTTTTTATATATATTTTGTTTCATGTGTTTTAAAATTATGTTTTAATTTCCTTTTTTTGTGTTGACATATATTCCATTTTACCTCTATTAGCCATTGAAGTTAATGTTTAAATGTTATACTCTAAAGTCAAAATCTCCTAATCTTTCTTAGACATTAACACTACTATTATTCTCCTATTTCCTAACGTTTTATTTTCTTCTTTCTTTTTAATTCATTTTCATAATCTTTAATTGTCAATCCTAATTTCCTTGATCAATATTACTAATTTTTTGGTTTAAAATCCAAAATACAACTTTTCAAATGATCAGCTGCCAATTAAAAAAGTTAAGAGTCACATATGAATTTTATCAAGATCCTCTATATCATTCTTTTTGGGTGTGAACTAATGAATAAATGAGCTTTGGATGTTAGTATGTTATAACAAGCCATGTATTAGCCACTAGCGTTACTGTATTATTTATATTTCCATTTTACCAACAAATATTTGATCATGTATTTTTTTTATTATTTATTATGAATTATCTTTAGTAGCATTACTAATTATTTTAATAGTGAAATCGTTTAATTTCTTTGCCTTGAAGCCACCATAAAGTTCAATATCATCTGTAAAACATGTTTTTAGGCGCCATAATGTAGATTAGAAACCACTATATATGTCCAAATTGTGACAAACATGGTCAAAACATGTCTCAATGGGGTTGTAGGTGTTCACTAATGCTTTAAAAAAACTTACGGTTCCAATTCCTGTTACACATTCATTGATACTTCTGATAACATTACACTACAACCGAATTCATTACACTGGCCGATACCGTGATTTAAAAATATGCTAGTGTGTCTCATACACCTACCCATGTTATGTCAACACAGGTAACTAGGGTTAAATTGGCAAGTTCATGTAGTCTTGGCTTCTTTAATAGGACAGTAGCATGCTGTGTTGCAGTCTTGCAGACAGGGCAACTTAGCTCAGAGATTTCAACAACCCCCCTACTTCTGATAACATTACACTGCAACCAAGTTCGTTACACTGGCCGATACCACAATTTAAAAATATGCTAGTGTGTCTCATACACCTACCCATGTTATGTCAACACAGGTAACTAGGGTTAAAGCGGCAAGTTCATGTAATCTTGGCTTCTTTAATAGAACGGTAGCATGCTGTGTTGCAGTCTTGCAGACAGGGCAACATAGCTCAGAGATTTCAACCACCAACCCCCCCCCTCCTCAAAAACAAAACACCAACCCAAAAAAATTGGTCAACTCATTCTGCTCCAACCTACTAAAGAACTAATTGCTTTTAGAAACAAAACTAGTTATACCAAGGAGTCTAATACATCTGCAATAATACAGCTATCATATAAAACAAAGTCGCACTTGAGCAGTTTAAAGCAACAAGAACAGATGCCCTAACTGCCAGGGATTAAACACACACACACACACACACAGAAGTGGCAGGAAATTACCAGAAAACTAGGAGAAAAGTGAAAAAGGAGCAAAAGAAAGAAAAAAATAAATGATTGGCTTGTAGAGAATTCCTAATTTCAGCCGCACAGCAGGCAAGACCACAAAATGCTTGAGACACATTGGTAAACAGAGAATATCAAAGAACCCTAAGCCACCTAGTTTGCAATTTTTGTCTATTTACCTCAACTAACCATGGGGTTTAAACGTTAAATGGGCAATCATCACCAAGGCGGGGAAAATAGATAAAAGAATGAGATAGGCATAAATGTGGGGTTTGGTTGGAAACTCTACACCCAGTCCCCACATCCTTCCAAATTTGTCCAAACCCCAAATTTCCTTCTGAAACCATAAATTCTTCTGCATTATAAAGCAGTCATTTGTCTTTGTGCGAGGCACTCAGCAACTAAAGTTTAATGGAAGTAAGATTTTAGGATAATGTGCTTTCATATGCAACCACAGTTTAAAACCCTGCCTCTCGTCATAAGCCTGCTAGCTTTATCTGGAGAAAGTACAAAGCTCTCAAGCACATGGCAGTTTGCCAATTAGAACGATTAAATCTCGGAAGCAGATTCCAATATCTGAAAAGACAGCAAGGAATTGAAGCACAAGCATTTTGCATCCAAGTGAGGCATTCATGATGCTTATTCGTTTGACAATTTCATTAATTAAATAAATCATCAGATGCAGTTTGGACAGACTTAAACCAAGAGGAGCATCATCTTGTTACTACAAAGCTGGAGACATGCAGAATGCATAAAATAAGGAATATCACTTTACTGCAGCAATGAAGAACATGTTTATCAGGAAAAAATACTATATACTCTACAATAACATTTCTATACTGAAGAGAACCAACCTCATCAACAACAGCAACTGCAAATTCATCATGATAACGACTCAAGCCAGCAGTAAGTGAAGCAATCAAGTGAATATGACTATACTTTCCCTTATGAACCTTCATAAAGCATTTTAGAACATAAGGCTCGCATTCACTCCATGGTAGTTTACGAAGTTGTCTCAGCACATGCTCAATGGAAGACTTGTCGAGATCTGAGAAAAGTAGTTTTCTGATATACTACAAGGTCCACCACAAAAAGGCAATCAGTGATCAATGGCATCCTGTCATACAAGATGGAAATCATTGAACCAAATCATGATTGATACCTGATGCAATGGTGGACGGACTTTAGAGACTCGTGCAGATCGTTCTGGTGGTTTGCAGAGGTAATAAGCATTTTCTACTAGTGTGCTGTGACGAGGATCCAAATTTTTCACATTTTTTAAGCGCATCAATATCTCCAACATGTTTGCCATTCGTACAGTAGTTTCAGGGGACCGATAAAGAAAACGGCCACATGTCTCGAGAAGATTGCAGGCAACGTCAATGTTATGATGAGTAAAATCATCTAAACAAGCCTGGTGAAAAGAGAAAAGCAGCCTTCAGTAAGTATGACAGCAACTACTTGTCTCAACCTAAATGTAAATTTCTTTCTAAAATCCCAATTGACAGCACAAATTTCCTGTTCATTTTACAACTAAAATTCAATCCATCACAAGATGAGCTTAAGTAAAATGCACCAATAATGATAATTGGAGTAATAAAATTGAGAGCAAAACTAAAGGGTCACCACGATTGCCCTTTTAACAACAGAAATGTATATGTTGCTTCCCTCCCCCCGCAAAACCCAAAACACCCACAAACCAAAAACAAAAAAAAAAGAGCAAACAATAATTGGTGGACTTTACTGCTGCTAAAATTGAAAAAAATAAAAAGCAGAGGCTGTGAAGTAAAATTACTAGATAACAACTTATCAATTGACACTTCCATTGTACCTTTAAACAGCTAAAAACGAGGCCAGCTGGGGCAATTTTGAACTTGCAGAGTTCTCCAATAAACCGAATATTCCTGATTTTGGTTTCAATGTTCATTTGATCCTAGAATAAAAAAATGCAGTTCACCATAAAAGTCATGGTTGGCACCATGAGAAATAAAACATAAGAACCAATTCCAAGGCAGCCAAATTTATCCAAAAAAATGTATTGAACTACTGAATAGACCTTCTTATTTATCAAAAAGTTGAACTCTTCCTCCAACAACTGCAAGAGCATGGAAGAGACATCCTTCATACAAGTTGACAGTGTGGCAACCATGCGTGAGTAGTATGGCAGCAGTTCTAGAGATGTCCTGGGGACGTTAAACAAAGCCCTCGCAAGCCTTTTCCGGTTTGATTTTGAATTCAAATAACAAAACTCCACCTGGAAAAGTAACATTATCTAACAATAAGATCTACAATGAAGAGATGCATAACCTATGTTTTTTAAAATAGAAAACCAAAAAAAAATATAAGTACCAAAGCTTAAGCAAGGATAGATCATTACAGTCAACTGATCAATTAGGTCACGGCTCACACAACCAGGAAGCCTCTGCAGTAGACCATCCAAATTTGTTCCTTCAAGACCTTTAATTTTCTCCTTTTCATTTTCTCCTTTTCTGTCAGCATCCTTGTCTTTTCCTTTCTCTTTGTCAGAATCTTTGGTCTTTTCTTTGTCTTTTTCATCTCTATCTTTACCTTTCTCATTTTTCCCCTCCTGCAAAGTTCCAGATTCTGCAGAAACCTCCGCAAAATCTGGTCTAGCTATCTGACCTTGGTCTGATTCAGGTCCCGAATCCTTTGTATGAAAGATTTCCATGTTAGTAAGTACCAGGATAAAAGAGAAGATACAATAAGAACTTCAATATATTTTAGATCAACTCGCCTAAATGACTTCCAAAAAAATAAAAAATGCTTTTTGGAGATTAGATGGCATTAACAACTGCAGTGCAGAAGTGCAGACAGATACTTCCGGACATAAGGGTTCAGCAATAAGACAGGCAGCGTCTTATGCAACTCAAGTAAGAATACAAGCTAGAATAAGAGACACATCATTGCCCAGGACTTGCAAGAATAATGAAAACTGACATAGGTATGAGATTGAAAACAAAGTTTAAACTGGCTTTACACCAAGTACTATCCTATTTTCTGTAAAGGAGCTGTAACAAAACTTGAAAAAATGATGATCATCATAAAAAAGTGAACATAAAATGAAAAAATTTCATATTGATGTACAGAAGCAACAACAGATCAGGAGGCAAGGCAAATTTAAGGAGAAGAGAGTGGAGTGTTACAAACTTCAGGAAGATCAAGAAACCGAGGAAGCCTGTAACAGATTGTTCAGCAATAGAGATTAAGGCAAAGCTTAAGCTATGATGTTTAAATGTCTCAAAAATCTACAACTTCCAGCACGTTCAACGGTGTTCTATAAAAAAGTGTTTATGTACACTTGGAGAATGACAAAACTAAAGGCAGCTACAAATATTGACTATCTACACTATGCCATGCCTTAAAAAAGTCATCTGGACAGGCTTGGAAGTAGGCCTTGACACTGACAATCTGACACAAGGGACCATATGACTCTCCGGGATTCAGGAATAACAGCAGAAATTTTCCGGAGGTCAGTTTTGGTGGTGAAATCTCGCAAAACTTCATTCAACCAATGTGGAGAAAAAATAGTAACAATTTAAGGAATAAATGGAAAAATTGAAGATAGAAAAATTACAAAAAGCAAACATATGAAGAAAAGGAACACATGTTGCCACCCTAGAAGTAATTGGGAGCAATGCATAAATTACAAGCAATAATTTGCAAATAAAAGAAACATTTAGCCCTGTAATGAAAGCAGAAAAGTAGTTTCTTACAGATGGTTGCTCTTGTGACTTTGGAGATTGCTCATTCACCTTGGGTTCTGCTTCTCCAAGTAATACTGCGGGAACAAATGCTCTGGAAAGAACAGCACATAATGTATCTTAATGACCTTCGAGTTGGAGAACTTCACTTTAAGGAATCACCGTCTAGAACACTATCCAACCAAACAATCAAGTTTATATTGTTTAACATGCAATTACCGTTGATGTTAGTTATGCGACCAACACAAACCTGAGATCCGGTAAGCATTCATAAAAAGCTCTAGTATCTTCATCATCCCACATTGCTTCAAGAACAGAAGAATCTTTTCCAGCACCAGGAGATGATGTGTCCTCCCCACTTGTGACCCTCGTTGTGTGACCATCCTCTGGCATCACCGGAGGTTCCATGTCAAGAGCTTCGGCTAAACTGTAAGATGAAGAATATACAAGAGTTAGTGGAACATAGAAAATGGAGTTACCGAGAAAGAATTATTAGGCAGAAATGCAGACCAGAGCCTTTGACCAACCCAAAACCACATAGAACATACTCCCCTGAAGTTTTTTAATAAGTAAAGTTTCTGAGACAAATTTCGTAAGAGTTTGTACTCACCAAGAAGTGGAGAGAGAGAGAGAGAGAGAGGTTGTTAGCTTATCCAGAAGGATGAGAGATGCTCATTTACTGAATTTTTTAGTGGTTTCCTATCCATTTTTCAACAAGCTTCAAGGAATTACAATCATAAAAGCTTTGTAAAGTTGAATTCCCCTGAACATTAGTTTGTAATATTAAGAAGATAAGTACAAAAATTGCAATCACCATCACTCTAACTTCCGCAAAAACTGAGTGCAATAGATCTCTTGCTACTATTGTGTGTTGACATCTCAATCCAACTCATACAACTTAGAAGCTGTTTTTGTTGAACACATACATTTATGTCTCCTGAAAGAGCTGATAATGTTATCACTTTTCTTATACATAACAAGTTCCTTATGATTTCCCAGTTTATATCATTAGCAATTTCCTTTTCCTTTTGCTTTCTTTGTCCCCTTTGCTTGTTGTTTTCATTTTAATTGTAACCATTCTTATTAACTTATGCACAGAGAATTTAGTTAAACCCCTTGAATAATATCCATGATGACCTTAGAAATTCAAAGATGTAAACCATTGTAGGGTCCTAATTCTCTACTCTCACCATTATCCCACGATACGTGGACACAGACACTTGGTTGACACAATAATACCCAAAAAAAAAAAAAACATGGACATATAAATTTACGTGTATGTGTGCGCACGCATACATATAGATAAATTTATAAGAACAAGAGCTACTGTGGTTGAGGAACAAGCTGTCATGGCTGCACCTATCAAGCAAAGTTTTAAAACCAAGACCGTTGAGCGAACTGGAAAAGGGATCAGGTGACGTCGTGAATATATTTTAAATTATAAATAATAAACAATAAGATGAATTAAAAGTAAAAAAAAAATTACCTAAATGAATATATAAATTCAAAGGATATGAATTAAGGCAATATTTGATTTATAGCATTTCAAATATTTGCTCAGGCCAATATTTTCCTAGTCACATCCACCTCATAAATCTTGGATTATACGACTCAAACCTTTTGTCAAGTTCATTAATAATATCAGCCATATTGTTTCTGGCAGTCTACGTGAATCGACAGTTCATCTTTTGTAGCATTGGTAGAAACTATGTATAAAATTGGGAACTCAACCGACTACACCCCCGTTTTTCCCTACGTAGTGACCATTCCTAGCCACTCACACACTCATTTTTCTCGTCATTGTCTGTCTCCATCTGATTTTTCATGCTCCAAGAAACCCCCTTTTCTATTCTCCACATTTCACACCCCCACCACAAAACTCCCCAGTCCCCACTCCTCTCTCTCTCTCTAGTTTTGAGTTTTCATGTTCTCAACCCATTTTCTCTTTCTCACCTTTCACACACAAGGCGCTCTCTCACTCGTCACTTTCTTTTCCTCTGGTTCTGGGTCGCCAGTAATTTCGAGGACAAGAGAGTTTGAGGAAGAGATAGAGAGAGTGAGGAGAAGAGGTATCCTAAAATAGAGCCAGATTTCGCGAAATGGAGCAGCCGCATCGAGGATCAACTGAGGCATCGAACAGAGAAGCAAAAAACCAAAACTTGAGCCTTGAACCCCCCCCAAAAAAACCCCCTTTTATAATGTTTATGAACCGGCCGGTTATATCAACCCTCAACCATTTAGAATCGTTAGACCGTTGAACCACGATTTTTTCTGGTTTTCATTGTTTAGGCCAATTTTTGGCTAGTCTGGTTTTATGGGTATGAGCAGATCGTTTCTTAGAGCGGTTGATAGTTCAACCGTTTAAATTGGCCAGTCTAGTATGGTTTTCAAAACATTGCCATCAAGCTATATGACTTAGGAAGCACGAAACTTCTAAAAAGGTGTTGTGTCTATGTTGGACACAACACTCAATGGACACTCCCCCAACAAATATCAGACGTGTCCAAACATGTCTTGTTGTTTTTAATGTATTTTAGAATTAGACATATTTCTGACACTTGAGAGATTTACGTGTCTATCACTTAAAACACACATAAAAGGAGTTACAAGTTTGAAGAAAAAAACTTGGGATCTTATTGTAAAATAAAATCAATGTGGATTTGTACCTGATTTAATGTTTAAGCTATGGAATACATGTATTTTAATTTTTTCACTGTTATCTTACAATTTTTCATTATCTATGACTAAAATATTCCTATACAATATATATATATATGTTTTCCGTGTCCCTACCGTATCATGTCCTGCATTTTTTTAAATTGTTGTGTTGCTGTGCCCATGTCGCATGTCTGTGTCTCTTACTATTTTGTTTCCTTGGTTTGATTAGGCATTATTCCCAAGTGCTCTTTTTACATGCTCTAGTGGATCTAATAGCCCCTTAATTTTTCGTGCATTTTTACACTTCAATAATCCATTCTCCAGGTAATTTGGCAATATTTCATTCTCCAAGTAATTTGGCAATATTTCATTCTCCAAGTAATTTGGCAATATGTCATATCAAATTTGTAATTACATCAGTGACAATGCAAGGTAAGAGTTAATTTGCTAAAATATTTAGGGGCTGTTTTTTTTTTTTTTTTTTTTTTTTTTGGGGGGGGGTGGGTATCAAACAATTTAATATCCAAAGGGCTAATCCAAAAACAATAGGTCAAATTAGAAATTAATCACGCATTTTCTTTAATTGATTAATGTAAACAATGAAGGCTCAAAGCAGCCCTATGCTGAGAACAGGTATGGCAAAGCCTCTCTCTCGTGCTTCCTCTTCCTCATGCTTCTTCTAGGAAAAGGGCTCAGGATTTGCTTCAACTTAATTTCCATTTTTCCCCCAACCAAAGTGGGGACCAAGGCCGGCTAAACACATTTTGGGCCCTAAGGTGAAAATTTTTTATGAGTCTTTTTATATTTTTAATATTATTATCAAATTTTTATTTAAATTTATTTTTCTTGCTTTTTGAGATGCAAATTTATTAATCAAATCTTTATATTCAAGTTTTGCTAACATGTCCTGATTATACAGTTGTTGACAATAGAGATTGTACATAAGGATAAGAACTTGAATTTGGTACAACTTTTACAACAAGACAATCAATAAATTAAATGGATTAGCAATATTTTTACTATTAAAAATAATGAAATAAAATAAATTACAAGATATAATGATAAGCACAAGATATTCAACCAAAAATATAAAATATTAACTTTTAATGGTATCAAAACAAAAGAAGAGTATTATTGTACTAACACGAGGACTAGTAGGAAAAAAAAAATTGTGTAGGAAAGTGTGAAGAGAAGTCCTATAAAGCTATAATTGTAAGAGGATAAAATCAAGTAAGTCTCATATTAGGATACAACTTTCACAGTTTAACGGAAAAAAAATGTCACCGGAAAAAATATTGGAGTGAGTAATCATACAAGTTCACTTCTATAAACAATATCCACAAGAAAATATTAAATATTAAGATCGAATATATGTAACAGAAAAAGCAAACAAAAAATAAATTACATAAAAAAAATTACCTCAATAAGATAAGCCATTTGAAGATGAGTAATATGAGATTGATAAAAAAATTTAGGTTGAGAGAGAAGGGTTTAGAGTCTTTAGACTTTGGACTTCTTCTGAACTTCTTTATTTATTAGAGAGTAAAAGAGTCCTTTAGGGTTGAGACATTTTACCTACCTTATCTTGAAAACAGTGACAATCATACATGTATTTATTTCTTTATTAAATTGACTTTTAATTTTTATTTGTTTTGCTAGGCAGTTTAGGTAATTAGTGTATTTGACTTTGGGCCTTTTTTTCCCCTCTTCTAGACTGTCGTTTGCAAAAGAAAAAATGTAAAAATTATTCTACCCTATATCTATAACATACAATGTCCTAAAAAATCGGGGGGCTTAGGCGACCCGCCTTGTTGGCCTTGCACATGAGCCGGTCCTGGTGGGGACGATAATCTGATCATATTGGTCCCTTATCCCCAATTTATAGATAATCATTGCTCAATTTTTTTTCCTTTTCCTTTTCCTTTTCCCAAATACTAGAATCTTTACCCCTAACAAATCATGGGTTGGCTTTAACTTTGAGGCTCCTAAACCAACATTTCCTCGGAAGCCCCATTAATAGGCCTGTCATCAATCAAACAGGGTGAGCTGGGTGAAGGTTTGACCGAGCTCAGCCCAGAATGAATATGACTTGCCCAAGCCCAAGCTCAGCCTATTGGAAAATAGGACTCCCTACCCAAGCTCAACTCATAGTATTATATGGGCTTGGGGCTGAGTTACGGCTAGCACATACAAAGCAAACATGATTCTAGGCTGCCTCCTAATTTGACATAGCCCCATCACAGCTATCTGTATGGTTACATCACGGTCAAGCATTTTATCAAACATATGGGGTTGGTGATGTATGATGGTTGAGGACCATGAAATATGGAGTGAGGGAGGCTATTAGGGAAATAATGTTAAGTGAGAATTTATAGCAACATATTTACCCAGAAATAGTTATAGATAAACAAGACGGGTCTTAAACAGGCTGAGCAGAGTATGAACCAAGATCAGCAAGAATTCATCTTTGGGCTTCACAATCTGTCAACACTCAGCTCAACCCATTCCTAATCAAAGCTCGGCCTGAAATTCATCAAGTTGAATGGTAGGCTACATGAATATGTTTAAGTATACATATTTTGTAATTGAAAGACAACAAAATTAACAGCTAAAGAGAAAATTGAGCTCTCCCTCTTCCCTGTTCTCTCTCATGGTTTTCACCTATTTTCTATCTTCTTTTTATTATTTTTTTCTTTGGCCCAGTTGTGAGGGGCTACACAAGGGTAGCCCTCCCTCTGCCTTTCCCATAACAATCAACAACCCTCCCCCCTTCCCAAAAATCAATAGAGAGAGAGAGAGAGAGAGAGAGAGAGAGAGAGAGAGAGAGAGGTCTCTAATACCACCACAAAGAGACTACCAACTAAGCTAATTAGCACCTTGGTTTTCTTTTTTTATTTCTTGGTCAAGCAGTAGGAAAAGTCTTCCCTACTGAAAATATTAAAAGGAATGAAAAATGAAAATTCACTAATCAAAGCAAAAATATACATTAAATTCTCATTAATTACACAATCAATTGCCTTAACAAGACTTTCTTATACAGAAGTATGTTCACCAGTCCTCTCTCCATTCAACATAAGAACTCCAATACTAAGGAGCTCCTAGCAGACAAAGCTTCATAAGTACTAAGACAACATAACCCAAAATAATAATAATAGTAGTAATAACAATAATAATAATAAAAGAACTGGCAAATCACATAACATAATAGCCACAAAATATATAAGGATACCAAACATCCAAAATATGTCAAACTACTAGTTGGCAGTATTCAGCTGCAATTTTCATCTTCCAAATAAATGGACACCCAGCAATCCTGGGATCTCAAGTTCCTTTTAGTATTACACATAAGTTCCACTTGTGCTACTGAAAAAACTGAAGTCAATCCATGATGTCTATCTGTAGTCACATAACATTAATTGATTTCTTGAGAACAATGTAACTCAGACTCTACAATTCTTGTTAGCATTAGCACTAAAGCGGCTTGAAAGAACCTAAAGTAGCCTAACCAGCACACATGTAACAATATATTGTTAGTTATAACTACATTAAAAAGATTACTGTAATTACTATGGTAATCAAGAATTCTTCTGCATAGCAATGTATGAGAACATCAAAGATAACAAATAGCCACCATGAAATAGTGAGACACAACTAATTTAATGATGACCAACTTAAATGTCAAACATCTCATGAGGCCATTAGGACAACTTTGAAGGCAATTTATTGAATACCCATGTGCACTACAACTAATTGTATCAAAGAAGTTAAGCACAAATACCAGTCAAGATGACCCATTTATAATTGGGTCATATACAGGTTACCCACATTCAATCCTAATATTAAGTGGGTCTATTCTTAGCCAATTATCTTAGGTGGTGAGCTCAGTAAAATTTTTGCCAATTCTATGATTGAGGACTATTAACCTTGCTCAGACTTGTGCCAAGTTCATAAAGAGAGCAACCATGTGAAGACTTATGGACTCACCCCAGGCAGTCTACCTAACTGCAGGAATTTCAAACCAGCACAACATAGCAACCAGAACAGAGACGACTTAAACCAACAGAATGAGAAATCAACTTACGCTGAGACACCACGATACAGTTGGTCATAAGATTTTCGCAGCTTTTCATACAAAGAGGCATTTTCATCACTCAGCTCGCCTTTCGCATTCAGGATCTTTGCATTTTCATGCTCCATTTGGCGAAGTGACTTCAATTCAGATTAGGGGAATCAAAAACAATTCCATCAGTTACTACCATTTAAAAGAAGACAATAATACGCATGGAAGGAGATCAAATTCTCCATGCCAAGAATTATGAAATCCACAGGATTAAAAAAATAACTTGAATCAATAAAACTAGTCAGCACCTAACATAAACAACCAATTTTCAGAACAGGATCAATGTCTTACACTATGCTCAGAGTGAAGTAGTTCTGCAGCTGCATCATAATATGTATGCAACGCCTTCCTGAAAAATTTCTTTTGATCTGCCGTGACATTGAGGCCCTTAAAAAACTGCAATAACATGTCAGGACAGATAATACAATGCAAAAAAAATACCTAGCACAATAACCCCAAAGTCAAAAGGCATAGAATGTCAATAAAAGATAGCCACAGAGTTCTGGATTGAAATAAAGTGTACTATGCTTACACAAGCCTTTGAATTTCAAAATAGTTTGGCAGACTAGTTAAAAAAATTCGAAACCATAAATATAATATGCGCAGGAGAATATCAGCTTTAAGAGAAGGGGGATATATAGGGTTAAGATAACCCTAAATTGGGAAGAACTAATTAAGTGGTATTAGTAATCTGGGGGCAATACAAACTAAAAAATAATAATAATTTAATTAACCCTGAATTATGAAAACTAATTTGACTATTTTTAGGAGCCTTGGCCAACCTCTAGAGTTGAACATAGAGTCACTAATCATACTTCATCAGTTTAGAGAAGCACAAGTATTAAATTTAAGAAGAAAAATTCAGCCCAACCCAAAATATTAAATTACTAGTAAGAAAAGGATCCAGAAAGAACAGAATGAGAATCTAAATTTATATCCATGAAATGGTCCTCCACAATTAAGCAACGGTAGACAAGTATTGTCATAGAACAGATCAAAAATAAGAAGGGGATGACGGCCGCACGGCCCCGGGGGGTTTTTTTTTGGGGGGGGGGGGGGGGGGGGGGGGGGGGGGGGGGGTATGCACGGAATTGAAAAGAAAAGAAATAAAATTATTGCACCTCTTCAAGAATTTCTGGTCCAGATTGTGGAAATCCTAGGAAAGATCTCCCTTGTCGTGCGAAACTGGCGAGAAGAGACAGATTTGTCTGAGTTGTGTCTCTGTCCTTTAAGTGCTCTATGCTAGTAAGATCCTTAATGATATTAAGGAAAACACCACTGTCCTCTATGACTGCAACAAAGTAAAGTTCCAAGAGGAGTTTTAAAGAGCTGCGCTTCTTCATGGCTCTTAAATTCCTGTCTGCCTCCAAGTCATCCCCAGACTTCCCAGGAAAGAAGACTTTCAAGAGGCCCTGAATCAAACTTGGAGAGAAGTCTTTGTACCTTTGATGAAGCAAAGAACAGATCTACCACAGAAAACAGAAGAGGGGGAAAAACAACAAAAGAATGCATGTTAGACACGGCACAAGAGAAAATAGAAACACATGTACGGTGGTAATTAAACTATGCTTGTTCCAGCAGTCATAAAGGGATATACATGGAGTATGCCTTCCCAAACAACGATGTACGATGTATGTGACTGTCCTACATATCTAGCAGGCTGAATTGAAAATAATCTAGAAGCAGCAAATATTGACTGTAAGCCAATAACAATTTTATCATGCCATGCCAGCAATAAAATCTTACGCCTGTGGATACTCATGGGACATGAGAAGGGCCTTCGCATTCAAGTTATAACATACAATTAAACCCCAAAGATAGAACTATAAGTGCAATCAAATATAGATAGCATTCACTACATTTGACGAGGATGAAGAATCTACTTTCCAAGTGACATGTGAAAGCACACGAGAGTTCCCTTTTGGTCTACATAGCATACTTTATCTAAAAGGCTTTACTCCCTCCATTCCATATCTTAGTCCTTTTAATTTTGACAACCCGAAATGGCTGCCTGCTTGGAAAGTTATAGTATATGATCTTCTGATTTTCAATTTATCCTTCTAGACAGTATGCATGGATTGATAGTGTGATAGACGGATGGATCTGGAAATTAATACCATATTAGTGCAAATGTGAAATGCATTAAACACTCAACTCCTTAAAAAGGTGGATTTCAAAGAGGGACAAAAATACTGTGACGAAAGGAATAAATAATGTTAAATTAACTGGTAGTCAACAAGTTTCACAAGCAATACTAGACCTCGGCCACAATAAAGTTTCTGGACTCATTTCCAGAGGAATTCAATATTGGATCTTCGGAGTAAACACAGGTTCTAGTAGTGGTTAAGTTCTGTCATGGAACCTAAGGGGAGGGGTTGGTTAGAGGTTTGATAATTACTAATGATGACACTTAAAAGCACGTAACTCAAGTTGGCAATAAAAGCCTAGAGGTAACGGGGCAAAATGAACAAAATAGGTTCATCAATCGAGTTTAGTAAAAAGAGAACTAAAAGTTCAAAAAAGATAAAGATACAAGACAAAAATAAATCATATCATGTAGTGTCCAAAGTAAATTAGTTCAAATCAATAACTACCTGAACTGCAGCGTGTATGTCTGCTGATCTAAGCTTGGCATCACAAATAGCTGTCACTGCTTCGCTAACAAATTTGCTTAAATTGACACTTCGCAAATCATCCATCAAACTTTCCCGCTGCTCTTCATTAATCTGCTTAAGTTTCTTAATAACAGCAGTGTTGCGCTTAATGCTTGAATCTAATGTCCTGAGAAAACCTGCGTCTGGAACCAAGAGAACTAATATCAATATGTGTGCAAGTGTAGCCCATGTCCTAAATATAAATAGCTTGTACTGAACTATGCGATAATCACATTTTTTTAGTTGGGCAGTATACTTTGTAATCTTTAAAAGAAAAAAAAGAAAAAAAGGATAGAGTAAACTTATCCAACCCTAAAAAGTTTAATGTTATACAATCAGCAAATTATAGATGTGTATCAGTTTATCATAAGCAGAACTTCCAGAGAAGATCAATTATGCTAGTGGGGAGTTTTACAATCCAAAAATATGCATGAAAGTCAACACCAAACCTTGACATAAAATAGTCAGAAACAAAATTTGAGTAATTAAATTAAATACTCATTTTCCTAACACCAGCTTACCTATATTTCCGTCTTAATCAGCTCTTGACTAGAATTTGCCTCTGCCAATTCTATAATTTCGCATGTAATTTATTAGTTTCATCCAGTCATTACTAATTTGATTATTCTTAGATTATAGTAGGTAGAACCAAATTATTTAGAAGGCATCGGCATATGACAACCCCCCCAACCCCCCACCAAAAAAAAAGCCACCCTAAAAAAAAAAGAGAAGGAAATGTCTACTGACTTACATAGAAGAAAACAGTGGGGGAAATTTTGTGGGATTGTACATTGGACAAAGTAAAAAATTGAAACATGACTATTTGGCATGGGAGAGGGCAAAACTCCAGATTATATTAATTTCTCAGTATGAAAAACTACAGATGTTTCATTCAATGCAAACTAGTAGAGAATTGTGTAATTTTCGGACATGAATTACAGTTTGCATGGGTGTTTAAAGATGCAAAAGAACTAGTGATTCAAGCAAGGAAAAACTGGCAGTGGCACGAGGGACAAAGAAGTAAGAGAATAAAAAACAGGGAAAATTTTTTCTTTTTCTTTTTTTTTTTTTTTTTCTCATTTCAGATACAACATGAAACGAAACCACATCTTCAAGTACATATAGAAAATCAGCAATTCAGCACTTCTAACATCATTGCTAGTATACAAAATATTTTACTTTGTATACTTGTATACCTTAAAAATAGCAAGCTCTTGACAAAATATAGAAAAGAAAACTTTCAAAGTTTTAAGAGAAACAAAAATAAAATAAAAGCCATGAGAAAAAGAATTAGTAAACTACGGAGATAGTGTATAAGTATTAAAATATAAAAGAAAAAGAGGAAGAACCACCTGCTATTTGCTTGCATGGTATCTCCTATCATCCCCTCAGGGAGAGCCACGTGGTTCAAGTCCCAATTAGGCACAGGTGTGTGTCCATTGAGAGAGGGAGAAAGAATCAATAATTCATAGTCTACCTGAAAATGCAGGCATCTCATTGAAGCATAGAGGATGCTCCCACGGCCATAAATGCTTGATGTCACTACGCACATCCTCCCTCCCACCCTGCCCACCTCAAAAAAGGAAAAAACAAATAAACTTTTTGATGTTTATAGGCTGGTAACATCTAGCCACATCCTTTCTGAAGTTCACCTTACTAATATCGAATCCCCCCATGTTGGGAGCTCATAAGGGCAATGTTTGTGATTACACGTGGAACATAGCAATGATGAAGAACATGAAAGGAGGTTACACTAATGCAGCTGTGCTCACATAGAAATGAAGGTTCAACGTCTCTTAACATATACTTTTACCAAAGCAAGGGTATCCTTCCAACCAAAATAATTTCACACAAAATTCTGATATAACTTTTCAGCATCTTAAAACCTTTCAAGTACATCCATATACACAACCATGATGAAAGTGATTGCTTCACTTTATCCTTGGTCCTGTAGTGTGAATCTTTAAATATCTTGAATTCCTATACCTTTACAAACAATTGAGGGACCAATTGTTAGTATACCACAAGTACGTGGCACTTGCTTCTCATCTACCACTCAACTCAATAAGCCTTAATTCCCAACTACTTGGGGTCACAATCAAATACATGGCTTTGATTCAATCAGCCAACCTTTTGCAAAGCCATATCCTTAATCAATATGTAAACCAATAATGTCTTTTCTCACCGCTTAACCTAAATTCTTCTTGGCATCCTCTTATCCTTTTGCATCTTATCTCTTTAAAAAACAAAAAAAGACAAAAAAAATAGGCAAAATTAAATTCCCAAACATAGAACAAAAGCGGCAAGACTACTTCTCAAACATTAATAACTTCCAAATACGAAGGAGTTGCAATTAATGAAAAGTTTGCCTATTATAATCTCCCCTCGAAAAATCTGTCACTGTTAGTCAAGATACCCATAAATTTAAACCAAATGTTCACATCAAAAAGGCCTCACGTACATGTAAAAGTGTCATATCAATGCATCTACCAAATATTCTTATATTCACATTGTCTGGCACCATATTTACAACTATGCTCAGTCATATTTCCTTTAATACCTCCACACTTGTTGAGTCAAACATTCTACTTCACGAAGATATCCAAATGATTAGATCCTAGAATTATCTTATATATGGTCATCTGCAAAGACACTCTTCCTTGCAGTTTTATCAGCTCTCAATAAGGGACCTATGACCTGCCATTATAGGCATATAAGAATATTCTAGTTAAATATGGTGCTCATCCTATAAGTGGTGCAACAAGGATTTTCATCACAGAAAATCCCAGGAGTGAGGACCACCAAACCAAGAAGACTAAGCTATCCAACTTGCAAATGGTTCCCAAATTATTTGCACGTATGATGATTTATAGCAAATAACTTTAAAAGCAAACTCTCTCCATTTTTTTACTCTCCATGAGCATTTTATTTAATTTCATTTGATTTTATCCGCGTCATTATCCAAGTGTAACCCGCAATTGAAACACATCCAACATTCCAACAAATGAGTGATGGAACTGCACTGCACGTGAAAAAGTTACCCAACTGAGGATCTATGAACTATCTCATGCTTGACAAGCAGATGAATGACCAGCATTCCGTCAAGTCCGCTTTGCTGGAATAATCCCAGTCGATACAATAAAAAAAAATTGGTACTCCAATTGATCCTCTGCTGATATTCCTTTTTTTTCTCTAATATGTAAACTTATTACATTTAAGAGCACCCAATTACAAGCAGAGGAAAAAGCATCCCTTCATGTTCTAGGGCCCAAAGGGGGATCTGCACCCCAATTACAAGTGGAGAAAGAAGCACCTGCTACACAAAACATAACATCATCTATGATTACCCAAACTATCTACATGATCCACAAAAATTTAATTGAGGGATGCACACTCCATTTGAACCAGATAAACAGCAAATTCAAAAGTTATTTTATCAAGTCCTTTAGTATCTAGATTCTAGACTCTCCATGATTCCATATCTTATCATTCATTCATCACAACATCCTCATTGCAACTACACTCAATTGATGGAGAAGCCATCTTTAAACTACCCTACATTCCATAGCATAAAGCATTATTTGCTTTATGGCCCTCTGATTACATGGCCCTAGACATATAGGCCCCGTTTGTTTGCGGGATAAGAGAATGGGGGATAAATAATGCTATGGGATTAAAAAGGTAATTATGGGTGATAAGTAGTACTATGATGTGATGGGGAATTACTCATTCTATGTTTGGTTAAGGTATGATATTTTATAATTAAAAAATAAATATTAATACAATAGTTATATAAAATTAATATAATATAATATAATACATATATAATAATGTGAGGGATGGACAAAATATACTTTTTGTGCCTTATCCCTCAACCTCGGATATAACATCCCACCCCACATGTAGGATGGCTTATCCTCCATTTTGGGGGATTACATCTCCAAGGAGATGTAATCCTCCTCCAATTTTTTTCCCCAAATATGAGATTAGGGGGGCCTCATGGATAACATCTCCAATCTCCCACCTCTTACCCCAAAACAAACATGGTAAAAGGAACTTGTGGTCCACAACATCCAAGGCACTTAATATATTTTCTCCATCTCACCATAATTGTATGAGCAACATCATTTTCAATATGTTTAATCAATGTATCAAAAAAGACCACTTGACATCTCGTCCATCAATCAACATGATTCCGTCTCTTCTTATATCTAGTGTGCTAAAATCACATTCCACTGACTGTATCTTAGTTTTTCTTACTCCAAGATCTTTGGATCTTAAAAGAGATCTCGAAACTCATATGGTAACACCAAGCAGCCAATGCAAACAAAAAGTAATTACTACCAACATCTAACACAAGCCTATTTCTTGAAATATAAACAACTTAGCAGGCAAACTCAAGAAACCAAGTAGTTCAAGTAACCAGGATTTTTTTCTTTTTTTCTTTTTTTTTTTTTTTTGATAAATTGTTCAAGTAACCAGGATTCCAAAGCCTTCTACAGTTTCCATCTTTGTGAAGAGCATTAAAGGTAATAACTTATAGAATGACTGCACTGAAATAGAGATGATCATCGAACATATGAAATAATTGATGAAGATCTTTTTTTCATTTCATTGAATATCTCCGTCCTTGTAGAAGAGCATTCCGTTTAGAGTCGTTTAAAACTAGAGGTTTGTGCAAACCGTGGTGGACTGGAAGATGCCACAAGGGGACCTTGAACAGAAAGCTTTTAGGTTTGTCTAGAAGCTGATGTAGCCTACTTGGAAGTTGACCCAAATAAACTCAGATCAAAGGCCGAAAAGATGTAGAATCTGCAATTTTCAGCATGTAACGGCTTGAATACCACGAGCTATGGCCTCCAAAGAAACCCTAGGGAAGCAAAAATTAAGGAAATAAAGCAAAACTATTAACTGAATATTATTCTCTCCAAAAACTGCCCTCCATGTTCTATTACAGCAGATTTATATAATAATCTAATATACTTGGCCCCTAAGTAATACTTATATGAAAATTACTTTGACTTGAAGAAAACTCATCCCCCTATACTAAATAAAATCAGAATCTAATCAAATCAATAGCCTCTATCTTCTTTTGGTAACTAAACATTTGCATTTCCTAAATAAAAATAATAATAATTACTATCTTAATTCTCACATAAAGAACAAATCAGCTGTTTGAAATTCTTTTTCTTCCCCCAAAAATAGTCTTGGATCTCCATCTCATCAATTCCCCCCACATCAGAGAAAACTCGACCTCGAGTTTTGTAATGGAGGAGCACAAGTAGTTTGAATCTTTGGCCCCATGTTGAAATTGAAATTAGGCTTTTTCTGTCTGATTTCCACATCTTAGTTGGAGGCAAAAGTGTTGATATTGAGGAATTCACCCTTGCATCTAAATTGCTATATTCTTCTAGTATGACAAAATCAAATTCAAGGATAGAAATGTTGTCAATTTGCTTTGACACAAACTTTTGCGTCTATTGCTTCTACAATTTTAACCTCCTCAGATCTGATTTTCAGCTCATCTTTTGTTTTTTGTCAATAGTTGCATCAACAACAACCATTGCCTTTTAAAAATTTTACATTGTTGGCTTACATGATGAGCATTTTCATAATCTTTGGGACACATTCTCTTTAGAAGAATGATCACCATATCTTCAAGGCATTGTAGGCGATCATTAGAATCTTTCTGTAACTCTTCAATCACATGCTCAAGGCTTTCGATCTTCTCATCATGATATCTCAATTTTTCATCACGCTCAGCATTGTTTACCATGTTAAAGAAATTAGTGCATGGATCCTGCCATAATACCAAACTGATGTAGCCTCCTCATGGCTAGCGCAACTACGAGGGAAGTCGAATCGGGCCATACTAGTCCAATAATAGGAGGGTGTGGCCATTTTGAGGTGCTTTTTGTCCGTTTATGACGAGTAGAAGGGTTTGTAGGTCGTGAAAGAGGGCGTGGACGGGTTTGAAACAACCGTATAAAACTGTAGTAAGTTAATATGGGACTACTCAGGGCTTGGCGACGAGAAGGGAAGTCGAATCGGGTCATATTAGGCCAATAACAGGGGGTGTAGCCATTTTGAGGTGTTTTTTGTCCGTTTATCATCTCTTTGAAATTCCTTTTCTTCCCCCAAAAATAGTCTTGGATCTCCATTTCATCAGAAGCTTCACCAAAAGCAAGCAAGACAAGGTCGCTCTGCTTTGCTAACCCATGGTAGAGAGAGCTAAGAGGTGGAACACTCTTTCCTATTTCAAGGAGTCAGTCAAATAAGACAACCATGGCCAAACAAAAGTACTATTATTTCTGCCCCACACCGCAAGTAACATTGTTTGCCACCACCTGAGCCTGGAGTAGGAAAGTGTGTCCAATCTGTTTTCTTGTAGTGGTTGGCTTCTAATCACATGAATGAGCAAGTATGAGAAACAAGGACCCTAGGAAGTACGAACACGGCTGGGAGGGCATGTCCGCATGTTAGACACGTGTATGACACTGACACGCATCGGACACGCAAGGAAACGTGTCGGACACACAACAATCCGTGTCCAATTTAAAAAAAAAAATCCTGTCGAACACATCCTGGACACTCCCCAGACACGCATATCCATTTTCAAACACAAATGAGACACGGCTGCAATAGAAGAAGAGGAGGAGGAGAAGAAGAAGAAGTGGCAGAGGCCGAGCAGTAGAAGAAGAAACGGCATTGCAGCAGTGGCCAAAGAAGAAGAAGGAGGAGGAGGAGGAGGCGGCAAACTACCTATGCTGCTTCTCAGATCGTTGCAGATCTGATTGTCTGACCTAATCCAATCCTTTTCCTTATCTTTTCTTTTCTTCGTTTGATCTTATCTTATCAGCTCCTCAAATGGGCTGCTTTATTTAATGGGCCCAATGTGATATTTATGGATTATTATTTGGACATACTCAAACAGTAAGCCCAATCTCATAGCGACCCCATTTCATAAATATGTTCACTCATTTATTTAAACAACAAGTCCACTCATTTATTTAAACAACTAGCCCACTCATTCAAACAATCTATTTAGTAAAAAAAAATGCAAAAAATAGATAAATAAAAGAATGCCCAAGCCAAAAGAAAAACAAATAAATAGAATTCATATTATCTTTCATCATTTTCCTAATTAATAAATATTATAATTGCATATAGACAATTAAATAGAATATATATATATATATATTTACCGTGTCAACGCCATGTCATGTCCTACATTTTTTAAAATTACCGTGTCAACTTGTCTGACACACGTGTCTGTATCTATGCTTCTTAGCAAGGACCACGTCGGCACTTCAGGTTTTTCTTGCTTCGTTACGCATAAAAAAATTAGAAATAAAACAGGACTCTCAAGTCATGAATATGCTTTGTCAAACTAATCCTATTATCATAATGCCTTTGTAATGTCACTTGGTTTAACTCTATTTATGAACTTGTCTAGGATGGCTTTGACAAAGCAGGCTGTGTCCCAATTGATTGAGACTGGCTGCAAATGAAAACCTATGTTCTAACAAATGGCTTGTTAAATCTGATGGGAGCAATGTGGATCTAGCAGGAGGGAGCCCAATGTCCATCAGATACCATAACTGCCGCTCAAGCCAGCAACCTTCCCCTTGTTGAAGAGCATTAAAGGTAAAATGCTAGAAAATGTATCAAACACTCCAGCACATCAAATTCCTAATGTTTCCAGCTACCCACCAACAAAGGTTGAATAAAATATCAAAAGCATTATCAGTTCATTTCTTAGCCCATGAATTAAAAATTATTGTGATTACACTTCAAATGAGGAGCTTTTATAAGAGAATAAACAACAGATTAAGATATTAGATATATGGATTAACATTCAATACTTAAATCCAATTGAAAATTTCTTGCAACAACTACTAACCAGGCCTTTCAGGGTTTAAGTTACTCTGACGAAGAGCCATTTTTGCCTCCACTGACTTTTTAAATTCCTCATGACGAGCAACAGCTTCCTGCATCCAAAAAGAAATACAAAAACTAAAATCAATAAGTTCACATCGTGAAAGTGGGACTTCTCAAAATTAAAGCATAAAAAATACATAAACCTATTTTTTCATTTCATGTGAAAACAAAGTGAGAGTAACATGATATACTTAAGATAAATATCAGTTTTTAATCAAATATAAGATCTCAATGAAATATAAAAGCCATTAACACCTAGCATCAATCCACGCATCATTTCCAATCAACTTGGTGGACCAATTTGACAAGCAATCTACTTGTCTTTTAAAGTCCTTTATAAGTGATCTTTGAGAACCGAGAACCAAATTGAGTGAACTGAGCAAATTTTTTAGCATTCATGTCATTACTCATAAGCTATCTATGTTAAAGCTTACCTCATCATGTTGTTTGCTATGATGGTCACCTCTAACATCCTCGGCATGATCCATTTTCCTAGTGGTAACAACAAATAGTTACCTGCTAACAAGGAAAAACGAATTTAAAGATTAATAAACCAATCCAATCCATAAAAGAAAGACAAAAAACCAAACCTACAAGATTTAACTCCTTGAAATTATATCCTAAAACCATTAAACTCGGTAATGGAAACCCACCCAAAGTTACAAGAATAACTTCAAATTGAGAAATGTAAACAGCCACAATAAGCAAACTTCCAAGAAAAGCAATCACATTGAACGAATGTATTATCAGACAAATCCTAAAACTAAAAGCACTAACTTGTACAACATTTAGTGCATTGCCATGTAGTTTGTTGCCCTCTCCCAACTGGTCACCCAATGAGTTCGTCATATATGATCCATTAGCATTGTATACTTTTGCATTACAATGCTCACTTTGTTACTGTTGTATGCTTCCTGGGAGGCCATTCTTTGGTGATCATCAAGGAAGCACACAATTCGTCCAGAGACACTTGGGGATTGGCTAGTTCAATTAGATAAATCTATAACTTCCATCATTTTCTTTGATCATGTTTCGAGGTGTATAATTTGGTTAGTAAATGCAATTTTTATTCAGATTGAAACACTTTCCTGAGAAAATTCTTTGTTTGATAGGTAAAGAAGAAGTTTTTTTTTTCTCAAAATTCGTAACACATAGGAAACATACGACTCGTAGATACAAGAACTTATAAGACTTTTAATACAGACGCGTAAACAGAAAAACGAGACAGACACAACATTTAGCTTTTCAATACCAAACGCAAATATATAAACATAAAGAGAGAGAGAGAGACCTGGTGAGGAGAGTGTAATCGTTTGGCAAAGAAGTCGAGTAATTGAAGACTGTATTCCCAAATCAGGAGAACTGTGTTTCTTGCTTTGTAGGAGGACAAGTGCAGTCCGGTTCATGTGCCGAGTCGGTCGGACCGCCGGTTTGAATAGCAGATCAAACGAATCTTACTATATATCCTTCCTTGTTCGAAGGGCTTTCGGGCTTTTAGAAACAAGAACCCGGACCTCCGATCTGATTTTATGTGGAATTTTTTTTGTTTTTTTTGCAGTTATTTTAGCGACTTATGCTTAAATTTGTGACTGTTTTAAAAAATGTTTGAAACCTGCTTAGAAAAGTCATTTTTATAACTAGATTAAGCTTTGAAAAGTCACTTAAAAAATTAATTTTTTAGAACTAATTTAAACTTTTGACTTATAAGTTTTTTAATTTGTTATCCAAACACCCATATAAAATTTGATTCGATGTTGTACACAACAATTAACAAAGGTTTGTTGCAGTTGGCGTGGAATAAAGTTTTCCTGAAAAAAAATAGTTTATTACTCCTAATGCACTTTTATTATGTGAGATAAGTGGGTTGGAAAAGAGAAATAATTATTGGGTCACATGTGTTGATTTGATAAATGACGTGTGGACAATTTATTTGGACCGGACACCATATCTCATATATAAAGGATAAAACTAGGGTAAGATAAGTTAATTCAAAAGAAAATCCTTGATGTCATTACGATTCAAGTAGAATAATGGACTATCAATGAAGTTACGTATGTTAGGATACACTCGTGTTATAGTACCAACGAAGTGATTTCACCTGACCTCAATACTATGAATAGAAAAACTCGTAAATTATGCAAGATGCAGCACTGTTCTCACCAAATCACTAATGAACAATCTAATTTTTCTTTATAGCATTTACATCTTGGTTACATGCACATGTTTCTTCACAAATCACAACTTCCATTCATTCAAGAATAACTATAATGTTTTGAGCCGATAGGTTGTCCCAGTGGTTAGGAACTGCAATGCCATGCTCATATGTCTCAGATACCGATCCTCTCCCCCTCCACATATACATAAATGGTGCTCTTGCTATAACACATCAAACTCTCTGACTTACCTCTTTCATGGCTTTCCTCAAGGTAAGTTTGGTTCTTTAGTTACATTCCTTCAAGTCTAGGCACCTTGTTACAAAAGAATAATAACAATTCTTTGTGTGTCTCTTGAACAGCATATTCCTATCCATATGAATGAATGTAAGATTAGCTTGCCACTCATCACATCTTTTTCAAAAGCTTAGAGCTTTCAGATCAATGATTCTTCCAATCATTTCAAACTTCTTGGGATTGGAAATCAGAGAAGGTGAGCTTTTGCATGGAAAAAGGGTTCATTCTAGAAGCTTTATATTGCTTTTGCTTTTCTATAGCAAAATTCACAATTGTTTAGTAAATGTTTTTTGTTTTTGTTTTTGTTTTTTAACAGTGTTTGCTTTTTTATTTTTTGTTGTTTATAAAATTTGAAAAAAGAAAATAAAAAATACTAAAATAATTGTGTTCTCTATTTTTAAAATATTGGTATGGTATTGTTGATACAATAGTAACCTACAAATGTCCATCACTAAATTATAAAAAAAATACACAACAAAAAACTTAAACTGACAGCATTAGCAAACGGAAAATTAAGTTGCTTTTATTCCCTTTTTTTGTCCAGAACTTTTGCAGTTAAAAAATCTTGATTTCCCCGAACACAAATAATTGTATGTGTAGTTATATGTTAGTTTGTATTTATTCATGTAAGTATACATCAACTAATATATATACTATTATAAAAAGTTAACGTTGAGATTTTGGTTAGGATTTGCCACGGTGTTTTGCATTCTCAAACTATCCTAAAATATTTAAAAAATTATTATTAATAGCTCAACCTTTGCTCACACGTAACCCATATTTTCACATTCTATACGGTTAAACAACCAGATAACTCAAAGAAATAATTGAGTGTATTATGTTCTCACTAATTATACGATTACACAACCAAATAAATTCTAAAAAGTAAAAAAATAATTAGGTGTAATGTAGCATACGTACATAGTACTTGTCACTCTTTTAGTATATACATATGTAATGAGTAATGCTGTACAAACAGAAAAATTTATTAATAATTTATCATCAGAATAATATAGTTGGATAAGAGCCATTTACTTTAGATGGAACATCTATTGCGATAACTTTTAATTAAAATAATGTTAGTGTCAGATCGTTCGAGCAGAATTTATTATATAAAATTTTTAAAAAAATAACATTTTTCATATATAATATGTGTGAAAAAAATACACAAACATGCACAAACCTTTGGCACCTTCGTTTGTATTAAACTGGACTCGGTTATGATTTGCGTCATAATGCCGATCCAGCAATTTCTTCCAAAGTTTGAGTTTTCAAGTTCCAATTACTTATCATGAAGCTAAATGATTCCATTGTTGGGCCTGAGATTTTTTGGGAATGTGAGCCCAACAAAAGTCGGCTAGCCTCTTTTGTGTGTGAACACGGGTTTGTGGTTTTCTTTACTTTATAGCTTTGCTTCAGATAAGACGGGACCCACTGAACCACTCCACACTCTGCAAGTGTCAGTGGGTCCTGCCTTCTGTGCCTCCGTCTGCATGCCTGGATTGACTCCTCGCGTGTGTTTCACGTGTGCCAGTTACAGCCTGACTGGAGTTTAAGAGAGGAGAGAGAAGAAAAAAGAAAATAGAAAATGAAGAAAAATTATTATTATTTTTTTGTTTAGTTTTGTAAAAAAAATTGAAAGAAAAGAAGAGAGAAGAAGAGAGAGTGATTTAAAACTTTTCCTCTTCTTTCACTCTTATGCTTCATTTAGAACTAGAATTTTTGGTAAAAAAAAAATGTAACAAAAAAGGAAACAAAAAAGGAAACAAAAATAAAGAATATTTTTGTTTTATTTTCTTTTACCTTTTTATTTTACTTTTTTTTTAATAAAAAATTTGGGTCTAAACAATACTCTTTACTTTAGCTAGCAATTTATGAAACTATTTATTTTTTAGTACACACTTCAAGAAAAAAAATAAAAATATAAGGTTTAAAGAAGAAACTAATATTTTAAGTTTAAAGAGTTGAATAATGAGTCTCTATATTTAAAAAACTAAAATAATTTTAGCTATTTTAGTTAGTGAGATATCTAGCTTTTTAGAAGTGTATTTTAAAAGTTTGTCTAGCTAGCAAGTTAAATTTAAAAAGCATGTTGGAGATGCTCTTATACAATCAAATAAGAGAAAGAAAAAGAAAGAGTAAATTTTAAAAAAATTAGGGGCTCAAAACTAATATAATTCTCAAAAATGTTAACAATAGGCACCGCGCCACATCAACTGTGTTGGTAGGCCACAGTTGATGTGGCCGGCATCAAGCTGATGCTAGGATGATACATACAAGAACAAATAACATGCATTGTGATGAAATCTAAACAATCTACACGTCATCAAAGCACTGTTAATTCTGACAGAACAAGTAAGTTCCTTTCTATATAAAAAAAAAAAAAAAAAAAAGTTAAGTTTCTTGTTTGTTTATGATTGACCCTTTGTTGGAACTACTATGCTACCATGAGAGTGATTTCACGGTACATTAAAAAAAATTAATCCAAATGGTAAGTACTATCAGTGAATTGGTTTGTAACTTTTTCACCAAGATTCTCATAGAATGATAATATTGCAGAACAGCCAAAAAGTTACTTACTACTCAAGATTTATTTTTTTTTACCGTTAGAGACCGGTATCGTGTCATGAAAACCTTTCACTGTGCCGTAAAATTTCACTGGTTGCATAGCTTAGATGACAGTGAAAGCAAATTCAGTGTCATCCTTTGAAATCATTTTTATTTCATGTTATTTAACAGAAGTCATGTACACATATTAAACAAGACAAAAACAGCTGTAACTGAGAGTTCTTTTGATACATGGTCACCAATCAACATTGGAAAACATTCATTTATGCAAGTCATGTTCACACTGTCTGAATCCTTTTGACTCAAGTTTATTCTTCTCCAAGCAATATACACACACACACACACACACTCATGTAGCAGAGGTGTCATCCCCCAGTTGCTCTTTTTTCAGTCATTTTGAAAAGCTGTCTTTCACCTTCTTTTGTCAAGAAACAGAATAGAATTTTCCTTTCTGTTTCTTACTCTCCTTTGATACATAACTTCTAGAGTCCTACTTCTTGTGTACACAAACAATGGAAATTGAAGTCACCAAGATGGTAGAGAGGAAAAAGGTTAAAAAGGTTAAACTGCCTCCAAGGAGAGGTCAGATCAAAGCTAAGATATTTGGTGCCTTGGCGAAGAAGGTGAAGATTGCAGCATCTTTTCTGGGATTGGGAAGAAAGAGAGGTGGTGGCAGTGGAAGCTCAGCCTCAACAACCCCTCCTCTAAGCTCCTATACTTCAGAGGGACATTCATGTTTCTGACCCACATGAGTTTATACAAATCACACTCTTCTTTGTATGACTACTTGATTTATATACCTTTTTTTCATGCTTTGTCCTTCAATTCCCCTTGTATTTGGTAGAAAAAAAGGAAATCTATAGGTTCTTGGTTGTTTAAAGAGAATAAATTTTAAGTATAGGATAGAAGGTGATAGATTGAACAGGTGCCTGGCTGATTTGGGCAGATATGGTTTGTTACATATAGATTTTAAGGATAGTAAATAGATAAGAGAGAGTTTTGTATTTTCTGGGTTTGCCTTCTAGGCTCCCAGTTGTTGTTTTCCTCTGTAGAATATAGCTACACAAGTATTTTGTTTTTTTAAAGTAAAATTTGTTCTATTTCTTCAAACTTCTTAGTTCTTATGATGATAAATTCTGATTCCTCTATTTTGATTGGACATTAATTATAATGGCTTCAGTGTGGGAATGGTATAAAGGTAAAGGTAGAGAGAGAGAGTGTGTGTGTGTGAAGAGAGAGAGAGAGAGAGAGTGTGTGTGTGTGTGTGTGTGTGTGAGTGTGTGAGTGAGAGAGAGAGTGTGTGTGTGTGTGTGTGTGTGGTGCATGTGATGTAAAGAATCTATTAGAAAGGACCTCATTTTACGTAAGGGACCTTTGAGAAGCAGCAACTTGTGTTAGATTCTGATGTTGTACCCTTTACCAAGTATTATAGAATTATTGTAGCTGTAAACTGTAATGCTTTGGGACCCTTCTTGTCTCACTTTCTTACCCCTCCTCTTTTGAGTCTCTTTCTAGAAAAAAGAAAAAAAAAACATGTATTGTAGACAATCAATTAAATGAATGTTTAATACTAGCTCAAGACTTGTCATTTGAGGCAACTTTGTTCAAAGGTGATTATCTTGATGAGACCTATCAAGCAAAGAATTGCATATCTATACAATGGAGAAGCAGAGTTAGCCTATTGTAATGATGTCCTGCCTATATCATGAGTTTGAGTCAGTCTCTCTTCCTCCAGGATTTTGGCTCTTCAATATATCAAATAAAATTTTTTAAAAAAATGTATACATTTGAGAAGATCATTTATTAGAACTCTTTATTGATAATGGTCAAAGATAAATTTGAAGGAAGAAGCAGATTGTTGACCAAACTTTCCTCGGAATTATTTTTCAAGCTCCAATGATGTAGTCCTGATAATGAATCTTCTACTTTTGTGCCCTACAGCTCACATTTTTGTTGGTTAATAATATAATGTTTCAAAGGACAGTTGTAAAAGTTCTTATCTAAGATTTTTTTGGGAAGGTAATTCTTATCCATTAGGATTTGATTAAGACCAATAAAAATTTTGTAATTAAGAATTACTGTTTAAAGTAAAAAGTTTAAATTCATTTATTTTATCCCTAGCATAGCTCAATGCTTACGAAGTCATACATAGGCAAACATGGGCTTTTCTGGTGCAAGCAAGTATTAGGTAGGTAGGTAGGTAGGTAGGTAGGTAGGTAGATGGACTACATCTCATTACTACCAAAACTCCTCCCACATTTCAATAAATTGTGATTTTCTAATATCATGAGAGAATTGTTATTGAAATCCTGTATACTAAATTAGCCTCTAATGATATTCACAACATTAATATGAAGCATGTAGGTTCTTCGTGCTTTTTTTATTCTTTGTTATCTATGTGGATCTTAAATTTCAATAAGGTTTTTTTTTTTGGCTTGGGGCAATGGTTTCGTATGCAATCTTCAAAATTAGTCTCTACACATCAACTTGTATGATATGTTCCTTTATAAGATAGTAAATTGCACATGTTCCTACATAATTGTCAAACTTGTACATGTTTGGTTTTGGTTTCAGAAAATGTTGTGTTCTTAAAAAAAAAAAAAAAAAGAAGAAAAACTGATATCAAACTTGTATGGTAAACTATTATTGACAAGTTTTTTAGAAATCCCCAGTTTTAGGAAATAATTTTAAATTGATTTCAGAATTCTAGAAAAAAAATTTCCAAACGAAAATGAAAACGAGGTGAGAATGATAGTGTTTTCAAATCTTTTTTTTTAAAATAAAAATTGAAAACAAAAAATTTGAAAAAAATAACAAACAGGTACTATTTTAATGTTTCCTAAAAATTACCACATTGATGAGTTGAGTCTATTTCTTAGCCAGCCGTAATTCACCCATTTTCAGACTCTTTTAAATCCAACGTGGTCAAATTAGTTGCCAATTTTCCTATATGGCTGCTCAACTCTCATTTATTTATTAAGTCATAAGAAAATCCCATGAGGAAGAACAAATAAAATGAAGTTGGAAAACATGTCTAATCTAATCCAAAACATGCGGGTAAAGGGATTCTAGATTGCAGCCAAACCCCACTGTCTACTTAATTTGCTCTCCCACTCTATATATAGACCCCACTGTCTCTCCCAAGTCTCAGCTCAGCCTCCATTTCCTCTTCTTCTTCTTCTTCTTCTTTAGTGACTTAATTTGAATTCTCTCTTTCTTTATCTTCCTTTGAAGGGCATTGACACACCATTCAAACTTTTCCTGTACAATTCAAAAGAATGGAACAAAACAATGCCAAGCCAATGAACATAGAGAAAGCCATGCTTCCACCAAGGAGAGGTCAGGTCACAGCTAAAATATTAGAAGAATTGGTAGAGAAAGTGATCAGCATGACAACTGGAGGTCATGCAAGAAAGAGTACTGATGGAAGTGGCTATGAAAGGTATGCTTTTCCCACCCCGCCGGCAAGCAGCTACAATTCTGATGGAAAAGGCCATGCTTGAGAGAGTAGAGGCATTCATTCTAAGCCAATTTGGCTTGCTTTTGTAGAACTCTTATGCTGTTTAGAGAGAGAGAGAGAGAGAGAGAGTATTTTAACTTCTGATATAGGTAAGTAAGAGGTAGAATGAAGGTTTTCAGCAGTACTTGGGATATGCAGATTTGCAAAATGCCCTGTTTCTTTCTCTTTAGTGCCTTCCCTATTTGCACTTGTTAATAAAGAAATCCATGTTCTTCTTTTCCAATAATGACTTCTCCATGGTTTATGTGAATGTTTAACAGAATCATAGTAGTTTTTTTTTTTTTTCCCCCTTTTCTGCACAATGTTTATATTTAACTGAAACTACTATATCATCAGCTCTAAACCTTCGCGTAAGCCAACAGTGTTTACAAGGTAACATGAGCTAGCAGCAATAACTACAACCTTCCTACAAGAAGGAGCCAGTTTCCTGCACGAGGCTCCCTCCACTGCGGGACGGTAAGATAATTAGGGCTGTTTGATTGGCTTTTTTTCAAGATTTTTTTGTTAGTTATATAATTCCTATTTAATTACTATGTGTATAATCAGTGATCACAAACAATAAATAACACGAATTATCTAATTATCAACTGAAAGCAATTTAAATTAGAAGACAATCAGAATCTGAATAAGAACAAATTAAAACGTAACGACTTACCCGGTTGTTGTTCACAAAAATAGAAAATGTAGAAGTCGAAAGATAGATCGAGTCGAGTGTTTCACACTCTCTCCTTAAAGACAGATTCACCCCTCACAATTGGTGCTCACGGGATGTTGAGCGTCTGACTCCCAGGATAAAACGATCTCCGCAGTCTTTAAGCAGCACTTCAATAAAAACTGCTCGGCGGCTTCACCAGATGATCTAAACTCTCTCAGGAAATACAGAAGGAAGAAAAAGAATTCGTTGTACGTAGCAATTCGGAATTTTTCGATTGGATGTTATGAATGCTAGAATGTTGTGCCTGTTTGGAACACTGGTTCCCAGCAGCCAAACAGCCCCTTACCGGTGGGACGCACCTATTCGGTCAACGGTCACATCTGTTCGGTCAAAGCGTCAGAAATTAATTAATATAAAATTAATTAATTTAATTCTGACCCTAACCCAAAAAGATAAGACTTGAACCCACAACCCGCCGACGCACCTGTTCGGTCAACGGTCACATCTGTTCGGTCAAACCGTCAGAAATTAATTAATATAAAATTAATTAATTTAATTCCGACCCTAACCCAAAAAGATAAGACTTGAACCCACAACCCGACCCGGACGGGCGGGCGGCGGCGCGTGCGTGTGGAGTATTGGGTCAACCCATGGGTTCCACAGGTCCTCCCCCTTCCACAAAAGTGGGGTGCCCCTTGAGGCCCAAACCTTACTCCAAATTTGGGTTATATATGGACAACTTATTTCCCATAAGAAATCAATGTGGGATTACCCACTTTCAACTACATAACCCATATTCAAGGGGGTGACTTTGGAGGCCAATAACTCATTCAATCATACACGGATTTGAGCAAGTAAATAGTCTAGATTCATCTCCTCTCGGAGGTGAATCCAACGCACCAATGACCCGACACAAAGGATGCATGGGTCCCATATTTATATTGGCTCAAAGATCAACAAAATAATGGGTTTACACCCTATTATTCTAACATTTTTAGCTTGGCTCTTTTTGAGTATAAGCAAAAAAGTTAAAAGATTTTAAATTTGTTTTGCTTTTCTGCTTATCTTATTTTGTTAAAAGCAAAAAAACTGAAAAAATCTAGTTTTTTTGTTTATAAGCCAAAAAAGCTTAAAAAAATTGTATCAAACGGGTCCTTAGAGATGCATGGGTAATTATAACACCAATTCTTGAATTATAACTCAGTATCACTAAAATCTCCATTAAACTCTAAAACATAATATAGTGACCTTTGTACTACCAATCTGTATTAATTTAACACATTATATTAGTAATTTATTATGAAAATGTATAGAAAATTATTACGTGACTTGCACATTTAAAAGTATGATCTTAAACTTGAATAGATCTTCTCTTATTATAATTATTAGCTAATAATTGAAATGCCCCTTAGAATGACATGTAGATGTAGGAGCAATCCGAGATGCATTTCAATCATTAGACAATTATTGTAAAAAAAGAATGTCAATTTAGGTATAAAATTATATTTTTATAAACATGTGCAAGTTGCATAATAATTTTTCATATACTCTCATAATAGAATATTAATAAAATATGTTGATTGACACAAGTTGATAGTTCATAGGTCAATTTATTATGTTTTACAATTTAGGAGAATTAATGATTACTATAATTATTTCTTTAATGTATACAGTCTTATTTTGCATACAGAGAAATTGTTCTATATTTCAAACTATGGCTCCATGTCATAAATTCGCAATAGAACAACCTCACTGCTAGTTAGAAATGATAAATTGAATTTACACATCACTTAAATCTTACTCTTACGATTATAATTTGGACCACCAACGTTGTTCATTGAAATGCACACGCCTGCGCGCACAAATAGAGGTAGAAGAATCCAAATCTCCTGCATGGTGAGGTGTCTTTTCTTCGATTAATTGTAAACAAATCCACTAGAGAATTTGATTTTTTTTTTTTTCCCTTCTTCTTCTTTTTGTGTGGACTTCTTATGTATTCACACTGCATGAAAATACGTGACTGTAAAGGCTTGACTACTTTCCACTATCACATACATAGACCATCAATCAACCTCTAGTCCGCTATCCAACCTCCTCCCATCTTCTTTCCCTCTCCAAACAATTGAAAGAGAATCCAAAATGAGGGAATAAAAGTTAAAATATATATAATTTTGAAAGATACAGAGTGATTGAAGAACTAACATTACATATGAATTTGATAATTTTAATGAATAGTCACTTGATATAATACTTTTTACATGAGACAGAAAAAACTTCTGCACCCACACTTCAGGAAGTATTTTTTCTTATTGTATTGCATAGGAGGAATCATCATCATCGTCAACATTCAAAGATACAAATCTTTGCTACCTTAATCAAGTCCAGCTAAGGGTTTGAAAATGTGTCCAAAAATCAATGAAAGGGAATCCATGAATTATGCTTGTTTTCTTGTTTTGATCATGCAATATTCCACCAACTGAAAGTCTTAGTATACAATAAGAGGCTCATGTGCTAACTCAAACAGACCCCACCAGTCTCCCATGTCCATCTCCAACATTTTCTTCATCATTCCTTTTTCTTCTTCTTTGACTGAGATTTTCTTTATTTTCCTCCCTTTGTTGCTAGAGCAAGACACCAGTGGTATCCCTCTCTGCTTCATAATTCACAAATCTTCAGGTTCTAAAAAGAAATGCGTGCCTCCAGTGAAGAAAGAAAATGCCAGCTTTCATAGTCAGAGGTCAAATAAAAGTTGTTCACGTTTGGTTTCGTTGCCGAAAATTGTTTTCAAATAAAGAACGATATACAAAAAATTCATTCGGCAAATTATTTTATGAAAATTTTTAATAACAGCCCATTTGAGAAATGGTTTTTAAGTCTAAATAAAGTAAAATTCGTGAAAAGTAAAACAATACGATAACGATTATGTTTCCAAACTTCTCATTAATTTTATTCCTAAAAAAAACACAAAAAAAAAAAAAAAGAAAGACGAAAAATGTAAAAAAACGAAAACGAGAATAGTGAAAATGAAACAAGACATCCAAATTTAAAGAGTTGGTTAGAGGAGTACTCATTATAACATTGCAAACCTGTTTTCCTGGTGAAATTTTTTTGTGTTTGAAGAAAGTTTGAGAAACTTTGATTATGTCAAACTCATTAAAAAGAAAAAAAAAAAAGATGCCTTGAAAGAATTTGATTCTGACCCAACTTCTTTGAAGCACTAGCAAGTTAAGACAACCTGAATTATCTAAATTTTGATTTGTGGGGTCTAATATTGGATTGAATACTTGGAATCTGGTTTCCTTTTGTCATGTGTTATGAAGACCAGCTCCAAATGAGAAGATAGAACCACGAACCACAGCAGACAGAAGCATCAGGGGTGGGACCCATCTCACAAAATATTATCTTTGACTGAAATTACTTACATCATGACCTTATGTCATTGGTATGTCACACATGCAATAAATGTCTGTCTTGAAATTTATGTTTATAATGATGCTAATTTTCATAGTCATCATAATTAGATCAGAAATACTCATCGTTCAACTACTTATCCATATAAATAAGATTAAGCATATATAAAACTATGTAGGGATAAATATTTACTCGGGTAAGAATTTTGGTGATAAAAAAGTGTTTTATATCATACAGAGTATCTAGATTTGAATTTTAATACATATGTTTAAAATTAACAAGTTTAGAGTTTTTAGATAGTTTAGAGTCCCATGTTCAATTCAATTTCATAGTAAAAATGTCAAATTAAATAATCGAATCATCAACAGATTGAACTAGCCAGTCTGATTTTAATAACTACAGTAATTGTACAACTCAAATAGTCATCAAATTTTTACAGCATGTCAATTATACTGTTCTTAGCATGTCTTGAGGAGTAGTGTTCCAAATGGATTAGTCTTGAGTTGGGGTGGTTGGAACCATGCTCTAATGAGTCTGAGAGATATTAGGTTAGCCAGTTTGTCCTAAGATGCCGAGCTTTAATCACGTGCGAAAAGCTCCTTTGACATATTCTGAGTCCCATTGAAGATCAAGTTCACTCGTTTATTGATCAAGAAAATTCCTAAATTTGTTGTATGTTCCAAAATAGCCACAAAAAAAAAAAAAAAAAAATTCAGACCTTATCTTCTGGAAAGTTAGACTTGAAAGGCAGCCATGGAAGTGAAGCGATACGAAAAGTCTAAGGGACGAAAAGTCCATCTCTCCTACTTCGCCATGTGGCATCGTATGACTGGGCAGAGCTACTCAGGTCCAATCAACGATGGTCCTCTATCAACTTAACTGAGCTTGTCGGATCGGATCGGGTCAATTCATATATAGGTTAGTTTCACAGAAGTTTTTTTTTATTTGACTTTTTTTACTCGTTTTTTTTAATTTTGTTAGCATCAGACAGTGCTCTATTTTTTTTGCTTTTATATAAATTGTAGGTAAGTAAAAAAACAGAAACCAAAAAAGTTAAATTTTTTTGCTTAAAAAGTTAAGTACCAAACGGGCTCTAAGTATTTGACAATTTTGTAATAGACCGTTAATAGTATACCACAAATGTGGTAGGTAAGATAGTTTCAAATAAAGAGTGTGGATAAAAAAAATTTTCCTTGCCCTTCACACTTTGCAAGTTTGAATCCGTTTGCGATAATAGTTTTTGTGAATTAGAAAAATTTTCTTGCCCGTCACACTTTAACGAGTTCAGATCTACTTACGATAATAGTTATTGTGAATCAAAAATATGTTCTTGCCCTTCACACCTTCACAAGTTCAAATTCGCTTATAATAATAATTTTTCTGAATCACATATTGTAAATAGAAAGTTGCAGTCACCTTGCACTTTGAATAGAACTGAATAAGCTATAATTCTATTCTTTCTTGAGAAAGTCCAACAAAGTATGAGTTGCTATAGTTACATCCACGCATGAATGCTACTCAAGTCGGCCCCAACCAACTACCCTTCTGCTCAGCACAAAAAAAAACCAAAAGGTAAAAGAGCTATATTCAAACGAGCTATTGCTGGTATGGAATCCTGCCTTCATCAGTTTGGAGGGTTATGCCGCTGAATAAGGAGCAAAAATAGTTACTTCATCCCAGTCAATGCCGCAGTGGCCGTAGTACAAGACCCTGGTTAAAGTTGTAAACGAGCCAAGTAGTAAATTGTTAAAGTTTGGTTTGAAAACTTAACAACTAACAAGCTTCAAAATGTGTTTACATAATAAGCCACGTTGGGGAGTTGTGACCGTAACACCAGAAATATGAGGGCTGCTGCCCTCTATGAGATGGACTTCAACAAAGCCAGCAAAACCTGAATCAAAACTTAGATTCTCTCCTATAAAAAACAATCAACCACATTAGAAGTCAAAAGTGTACACAAGAGCTAAAAATTAGGTAGCTTAAACCATAGATTATTTGCCCAGCAGTGGTTCATTTACTAACCATATGCCAGGTTGGTCCACAAAAAAAAAAAACAAAAACAAAAAGTGTATGCTAGGTTGCCAACAATGACATCCTTCAGCCGCCTGGGGGCCTTTTCTCCCTGTCTCTCTGTCTCACTGTCTCAAGATGAAGGCTCTATACAGGCTCTCTGATTTGAATAGATGTTCTTGACAAACTTGCTTCAAGCTCATTTAACTCATCCATATCCAGCTCGTCGTCCTCGTCGTCGTCCTCGTCGTCGTCAAGCACAGCCTCTTCGGAATCAGCAACTGCACTAGTCGAAGTGCTTGGAGCCCCGGCTGAAGGATTTTCCTGGACCTGAAATTGAACATAATCAAATTTCAAATCGATACCACAAGAACCAGCCAACTGATCATTCCAAGTTCTTTCATGCAAAACATGATTTATGCGTTGTTTAGATGCAAAACTAATGATAGATATGAGTTCCCACAACATTCTTGAATAGTTTCACAAGCGATAAGAAGATGTTGCAAACCTTGGTAACAGAATATGGGTCCATGATCAGACAAGGCTTTCATTGTATAAATCCAGAAATTAACTAATGTAGTTGTTGAGCAACATGAAAATTCAATTGCATCGTTTTTATGTGAAGTAATGACAAGAGTCCATTGTGTTATAGTAATTGCAACAGAACTAATCACTACTAGTTTGGTCCATATGGCAATTTCTCCATAGTGTGGTGCCAATTTTTCAATATCAGGTTTAGTCCTCTACTAAGGAATACTGGAGTTTTTTTTTTTAGTGGTCATAGGCTTTAATATTCTAGCCTCATTAGAAACCAAAGGGACCTCCTCGTGCTTAACATGAAGACAGCAATGATAAGAGAACTGATGTAAGAGAGCTCTTAAGTTGTCGACCATGGAACCTATATCAGATAAGTTCCAGCCCAAATGAAACAGCTTCAATCACAGTCAGGGAATTACCCTCCGAATAGATGCTTCTCAATCCAATTTCCGCAGCAAAAACAAAGAAAAATCCACACAGAGCTGCTAACCCTTCGATATGATCAACTCCGGAAAATACCTGATTTTTTTCCCCCAAAAGAGAGCACATAACTTCCCCTTTATGGTATCTCACCACCACAACTACACCTGCACCAGATTCGAAAAGAGCCACATCCAAATTGACCTTATACATTACAGCAGGTGGGGCTTGCCACATCTCAGAGTGATTAGGGTCCATTGGAATACTGTTGTGACTATTAACCGGCAAAAATTCTATCAAATAATCCACAGCAAAAGCTGCCATTTCATCAGCCAGACAACATAGCGCACTGTAGATAAGAGTTATTCCTATTAAACCATATAGCCCTTGCCGCAATGAAGAGCAGTCCCATGCCTCCCATCTTGTCGCCACAAGAATCCTTCCAGACTTCAAATGCCCACTAAAATACATCCCCTTTACACCACAGATGTTGCCAGTCACCAAAGCCACATTCTAGACATATGTCTGCGGAGTTGCACATCTCCTAGATTATGAATACCTGATTCTGCAATTTTGCAATAGATTTCACACTCTGGGTTACGAAGAATTTTACACCTATGCAAAACCATCACAAATGAGTCCATAAATGTTTTAACTCCTCTCTCCTGGAACTTGATGCTGCATCATCAATCAAGCTAGCGGTGAAGTAAACGTGGACACAAAGGAATGCAAAAAATGGATTCAGCTTCAAAGTCCAAAAACATATCATGAATTAACCCTGCCTTCCATGAACCATTCTCCCAATCAATAGGTTCAGAGACTGTAGATTCTGCTAACACTGGCACTCTGGGACTAATCACCTTAAAAGATGATACATGATGAAAGCCATTTTGTGTGGGTATAGGGGTGTGTTGGGGGGAGTGTGGGAATGAGTAAGCAAATTACATTGAAGAAGACACCTAGGGGGTTGCAACATGGCAGTTTGCACTAATATAGCATGCCTAGCATTTGGATGTGAGAACAACATAAGGTTTCTGAGATGAACATGGTACATGCATCTACCAGTTCAATACCCCATACAAAGTAAAGCCTGCACCTATACCTCTGCCACATATCTTTGTCAAAAATTCGCAGGTCATTTATCCCAAGAAACAACCGAAAGGTATTTTAAATGATCAATTAGGACAATTTGTTCAAGTATTTTCAGTTCAATGCCTGCAAAGATAATACCAAGAAATTACGCTGACTAAAACTCGATATACATTATAAACACGACATGCAAAGCACTTCCTTAAGAACTTGTCCTTGTGGGCATGTTTGGTTGGGGGATAAGAAATACTGTGAGATTAGGAAAGTGGTGATGGATGATAAATAATACCTGATGTGATGGGGGATTACTCATACTATGTTTGGTTAGGATGAGATTATGATAAGGATAAGAAATATTATTTCATCAAAATATCACATTAAAAATAAAAAAAATTAATTGAAAATTTAATTTTAAATTATAATATAGCTATTTAATATTATATTAACTTACTATAATAATAGAATATGGGTAAAAATGTCATTTTAGAGTTTATTCCAAGGGAGGGGATAAGTAATACCACCTCTCCCATGATATTACTTATCCCCCATTGTGGGGGATTAGTAAACCGGAGGGATGATTAATCCCATACAATTTTTTCTTTGCCAAACATGGGTTTTGTGGGACCCATGGGATAACTAATCCAATCCCCCACTTTTATTCCTCAACCAAACATGCGTGTGTGTAGTGGCAGTCCAAATGAATCCATCCTGTCCTTGTTTCCCCTTCTTGCGATTACTTTTATCTCCCACCAGACAACATAATCACATAAAGAAATATGGGTTCATAAGTAACAAAAAAAATGAAGATGTCTATGCAGGGAAGTACGGGAGCACCACTAATGAGACAGATTGTCAAAACTATAGCATACAAACCATTTGATTAGCCTACCTTTGTACCATGCTCACATGTTAGGTGGGACCAATCAAATTGCAAGATCTTCGTATATTACTTGCAAACATCAGTACTTGAAAATGAAGAAAGAAAAGAAAATAAATGCCCAGTATGTTCTAAGCAGGAACCTACACATGCACACCACCCAGCAGGCCCCTCCAAGACTTCAAGCAGTAGTTGCAATTGCCACCAAAGCGCATGCTTTCCATGTTTGATAAATAAAAAAAAAGCATACCCAGCCTTCCATGAAATTGGTTGTTTAAATATTCTGAACAATTTTGCTATGTCCTATTGCACCGAATCTTATAATAACTTTCATAAAAATTGTATGTAACTTGATTTTCGGATATATTTCAATTATGACCCTTACAAGCTTTGTGGTACCGTCGCTTGCCTCAGATGAGTTCATCCAAAATCTATTTCAAAACTCAACTTCAAGTTCAAGTTTTATTGTAAAGTCAATTACAAGTTCAATTTTCAAATCAAAGTCAATTTCAAATCAAAGCTCAATTTCAAATCTTCCAATCAAATTTCAAATCAAACTCTTTTCAAATCAAACTTTGTCAAGAGCTGTCTTTTCAAATCAAACAAGACCTCAAAGTGTCTATTTTTAATTGGACCCCGAGTCTGAACTACGATTGACCTGATTCTCAATAAAGGAATACGTAAGCAACCCTCATAGGTGCGGTCACAACCTTTATTAAATTTCCAATTCCACCACCTTTTTTTTTTTTTCAAATAGGGGTATTACTACCTAGTAAAGGATGGCTTTTGCATAAGTCACTATCATTGATTTGGTTCTTAATGCATTCCTAGGGTAGTATAAAGTTGTATTAATTTGGGTGGAGAACCTTATATGATTAGGCACAATAAATCTCCAACAATTAGAATGCCAAGGGAAAATCACACCACAGCCTAGATGTATTATGCAAACATTATTCAGAAAGAAAACTTACTCAACAGAAGATAATCCACGACCACTATTAAAGGCAAATCTGTCATTACATGCAATAAAGGTGACAACGCGAGGAGGACTCTCTCAAGCCAAGTCACTGAGACTAGCATAATCATAGTGCAGGCTTCCATGAGCCAAAGATAATGCAACATGCTACCTGAGAATACTTCAGGCTTCAAAATGATCCTAGTAATAAGAAAAATGGAGATGGAAAGGAAGATGAACAAGAACATTTAGTAGGAGAACAGGAAAGAGAGGAGAATTAGGGGAAGAAATGAAGCAGAGAAGAGAAAGAAGGGAAATGGAGAAGAGAGTAAGAAAAGAAATAGAGGGAAGAAGAAGAGGACAAGGAGGGGAAATGAAAAAGAGAAGCAGAGCAAGAGAAACAGAGAAGAGAAGAAGAAAAAGCAAGATGAGGACAGAAACAAAGAAGAGAGGAGAAAGAAAATAGAGAAGAAAGAAGGAAAAGCCCAGAAGAAATAATAAGACAAGGGAAAGGAAGAAGTACGACAGAAGCCGGGAAGAAGTACGACAGAAGCGGAGAAGAAGAATGTTTATGGATAGAAACATAACAAGAAGATTGTAATAAATTGATATAAGTTTAGTAGAGATAGTAATCATGTTAGTTGCAAGAATATTGTTGTATTTTTAAGTTTTTAGGAGTACCAGTGATTTTGAAAGTAAAATTAGAGGCTTTATCCGGTACCATATGAGAAGATAACTTTCTGGTAGTTTTTGCATGATTTTAAGGTTTTATGCCTTGTTACAGAAGTTTAAATTTTTGGGAAGAGCTTCAGTCAATGGCGGACACAGGGGAGGGCAGGGGTGGGGGCCACGGCGCCCCCCCCCAAACTCCCAAAGTTCTCTTTACCCCCATAATTTTTTTACATATTTACAACCAAATATAGTGTATTGCATTCCCCCCCCCCCCCCCCAAAAAAAAAAAATTCAAGAATTTTGCCTTAGTCTCCACAAAAATCCAAAATTTTTACCTTGGCCCCCCTAAACAAAAATCCTGCGTCCGCCGCTGGCTTCAGTGATCTCTCTCTCTCTTTAGGGTGGGATGCTTGGAAGATGCGATACTCCCTCCGTCCCCTATCTTTTTTTTTTTTTTCTCTATCTTTACTTCATCACATCACTAGAAAATCAGCATTTATTTGCCCATCACCCATTAGAAGAAAGTCTCATCCGAACCATTACACCACCTTATTTCATTTGCCATCTACGGAGAATTTGTGCAAAACTTCTTGCATGAGTCCTATATTGGAAGATATTTCAGGTAGTCCTTCAGCATTGTACTGGATATGTTTATTTCAAATTATTTTTTGCTAATGATATGGAATTTGAAGAAGTCAAATAAAGAGAAACTAGCACTCTATAAAAGTAATGTTGTAAAAACCAGACCAGACCAGCCGGTTTGACTGCTAGAACTGTCAACCTATCGGCTTTCTTCTTCAGAAACCTCAACCAGCCAGCTGATCGACCCGTTTGCGGATTATATAATTTTTGTACCAAGTATTTATATATTTAATATTTAATTAACCATAGTTAAAACATAAAACAACCAATAAGCAATAAAGTTACCACTAGCTGATGTTGCATTTAAGTTAGCTACGCAATTGTTTTGAGTAAGGATAGGATGTAACGAAATAGAGTAACTTCTCTTGAGCAGTAATCAGGTGTAGTGCACAAAAAGGCAAATAAAACTAGAATTTGTCAGTGATTTGTGCTCTGGTGCAAATCAAGCCACGGATTAATCATGGATCCGCACTAAATTCGAAAGTTCGCGATCTAGAGCGTGGTGCGGCACCCCCATCCCACGGATTGTGTGACTTAGGTCCCAAGCATACATTAAACTGCCCTTCCCATTCTCAAAAAACAAAAGAGGGGAAGAAAAGGAAAAAAAAAAGACTATCGACAACATGGGGAAGCCAAAGCTGAGTTCCTAGGACAACACCACATTATTTAAAAACAATGTTCACCCAAGGCAATTATGCAACACAAAATACAAGTAGACAAATAAATAAATACTGTAAATTATAATATAAACAAGAAATCAAATACAAAGAGCCTCCATTATAGAAGATTCTTAACAAGCATAGCAAAGACATGAGGTAAATACAAATGTATGAACAACAATGAATTCAACTAAGTATATGTTTTAATACAAAATGAAAAATGGGATTGCATCCAAGCAAGGACATGAAATAAAATTTAGAAATCAAGAGTAGCTAACTCTCAAAATAAAAGTCAACATCATGACATATTAAAGATCTATAAGAAAAGGATGGGGCAAAAAACCACGTAAAAAAATGGACCAGCTGATCATACTGGAGGATACGATTAAAAAGCCAAAGTCGTCAAGGCCATTGGCAACAGACACCTTATCTTTGAACACACAGTGATTATCCAATCCAGCAATAACTGGGAATCAATACAATATCTAAAGCCATATCTACTGTTCAATGTAAAGGCCAACAATTCTTTCCTGACAGCTTGGACCCACAATATCTTCAGCCTTCCTCTTTTTCTTGTGACCATTACTGATGCAAACTATATCAGCTGAATATCTCCCACCTTGTCCGTAAAAAGTGCCTCCCTTGAGTCATCTTATTAAGTTTATATCTACTGCAATCATTTTATGTCCATCTTTTGGTTTCACAACCCAACATTTTTTACTATAACGAATGGCCAGGTCTAGTATTCTGAGTTCGTAATGATATAAATAAGATACAGATACTATATTATTATATGAAATATAGCATGTGAATTATCCAGAAAAAAAAGAGAATGATTTAATCTGATTATCTTGTTTTCACAATCAGACATCAGGTAACACACTACATGACCTGTAATTCAATCCCAAAGTTCTGTCCAAACTTTATAGAATAAGCATCCCAACAGCAATCAAGACAATATGATGTATAGTTTTCCCCATAAAAGGTGTCGATATTCCATTTCCACAAACTGACTACATCCAAAGGCAAGCAAAATTTTCTCCTCGAAATATGATTAACACACATCAGCAGTAAATTTCTTGTTTCCACAGTAATAATAAAGGGAGTTGTAATAAAATCGAGAAGACATTCCAGACTAGCAGTCCAGTGGATTGGGGGATCATGACTCCCAGAAATTTTCAGAAATATAAAAATATATTTCGTAAGAAAATATAAGCACAACTACCTTCTGCTTAGTAACATCAGGTTTGTCTTCTCCGTGGTATTTTTCATAAGCTTCAGCATCATCCACGAACAAGCTAGAATCTGAAAGAAACAACTCACGACCACTGAAGAGAATAAAAGATTATGTCAATGACGTGTCCAAAGAAGCATATCAAACTGGATTAGACATAAAGGAGGAGAATACCTCATGCGGTCATTCTTAGCTCTCTCTGCTCGCTGGACAGCCAAGCCAGCTTCTCTTTCTTCCGTCTTTTTCTTCTTCCATTGTAGGAACAACTCAGTGGTCATTGGAGTTGTAGTTGTTACTTTTGCACGCTGATATAATTAAGATACACACTTACATGAACCATTCATGACAGAAAAAGGGGAGGGCCTAAACAAAAACTAAGATGTTTGGGAACAACCGTTACGAGAATCAAAAATAATGATAAGGGGAAACAAACAAAAAATGGAAAGAATGGGTTGAATTTCCAACTGAACCTAGATATTTCTATTACACTACTGAAGACTGGATAATAATCTGTAGGAGAGTAAATATGTTGGTCACCTGATTTTCAATCTCTTCCTCAATAGGCATTTTATCAGCTTCTTCCTCCAAAAGTGCCTTCATCTGAGACTTCAGCACATATCCTGGAGGAAGAGCATGTCTGTAGTGACAATCTTTGCTGCCATTCGGGCAAACCCAAAACCAACCATATTGTTTCTTCTCCACTGCTTCAAGAAAGTACTTGCAAACCTGTCCATTGTCCCATAAAGAGGCAATTCACACAGATAGCACGTTGTACAGAAAAAGCCATTAAAGTAAGGACTTATATGTCACTGATGTACCTAAACCTCGTATAAACTAAAATAATATATAAAAAAATACAATATACGTACAAGCATACATACATAAATATATGTATATATCACCCTGAAAGAATTTGATTAGACAAGAATTTTACAGGTGTTCCTATATAAATGAACTTTTGGGAACTGAAGTTAGTGTTGTACTACATCCTAGGATATTTGCAAATAAGGTAGGTTCTTAGTCCTCACACACTAAATCAAAACAAGAAGGGTAAAATGTTCCAATTTTTGGGATTAAATCCTTTTATTGGCCTGCATAATAAAATCATCCAACTTTAGAAATTTACTGTCGGATTTATACCAATGGACTTTACCATATATTTCAAATGTTCAGTCCCACTTTCTCCTTTAACAATGGAATCTCAAAACTCTTCTCCACATTTTCCACCAACTTAGTGTATAAAACTAATTAAAATACTAACTTTTCTGATATTGTCTAATTCTAAAATGTTCTGAAAAAAATAGTCCCCTTTCAACAAGCAGAAGGCAATCTCTCCATCTGAATTCAGTTCAATTTATTAGCCCCAAATCAGCCATTTATTCATAATGAACTCAATATCTGTGCCCACTATAAATCCAGGTAAAAATATCCTAAAGCCTACCACTTTTAAAACATTGCCCAATGCCAAAATATCAAAGATGACATACACGTCAAACTAACATCATAAACAGAAATCACATTCTTAAGAAAAAGCTTAATAGCAGGACACTGACTGAATAATGCATCCCTCTAGAACGACCGCATGAATCAGAATCCACTTAACTTATTAAAAAAAGACGACCGAGAGTGTAAAAACTACTCAAAAGACTTAACTTTTCTGAAATTGCCTCGTTCTGAAATGTTACGAAAAAAGCAGCCACATTTCAACAAGAGGAAGACAAATTCCTCCTATCTGTATTCAGTTCATATTATTAAACCAAACTCTACTTGATCACACTGCATCAACTAGATGCATTCATAATGATCTCATTATCCGTGCCCAATATCAATCCAGGTAACCTTATCCTAAAGCCTACCACATTTGAAACATTCCCCAATCCCAAAATACCAAAGATGACATGCAAATCAAGCCAACATAGACAACCCAAATCACATTCTTAAGCAAAAGCTTAGTGAAAGGACAACTAGAAAGGGTATTGCATCCCTCCCCTACCTTTATTCACGCCACACATGACCTTAACACCTATGTTGACAGGAAGTAAGTTACATGCAATAAACAGTGCAATTTGATATGCACCCCTCCAAGTGCCAATTAATCATTCCTAAAATTGTCAATCAGTGTAACAATAAATAACAGCCACTTCCACAAATGTTCTTGTATCAACAATTGCATTCATATATTAAACAGAACTGGGAAATAGAAAATTGATTTTTAAGCTATCTCATTGGCCACATGAATGACAAACACTGCATTCTCACCAAGAAATACAATGACCAACTAATATTTGAAGCTATGCATGCCATCGTGTCCCAAATAGAAGGACCAACAGATGTCCATAGCTAATTATCTCATCATGTCCAAAAACATCAAGTTGATCATAGCAACATTACCGGCCACATGCTCAAAAAGCCTAAAGTAAGCCACCATATGGTATTCTGTATTTGAACCAAATATCGAAGTAGGGATAAAAAAGGAAACGTAATTGCTATAGAGAGATGCAAAAAATATGGGAAGGGGTAGGTTTGTGATCCAAAAGGATCGCCACATGATCCATGAGGATCACTATCTCATTTGAGGCTACATAGGGAGCGTTGACATTTTACGCACGCACCGTTTCAGGGAAACAGCCATAATTTTTCATATGACTTAAATTGATGTGAAGTATGAAAAATTATCAAAAACGAAGTCATGTTGATGCAATTCTTGCACTCACTAGAAGCTCTCAAGCAGTACTGTGAAACCGAGGGTGCTGTTAGCTAAGAGTCATAAGACTTGTCACAGCATTTTTGGCGCTTTTTGAAGTCGGGAAAGTCCTCAAAATTGTGGTCAAACCAAAATCAACAACTGTAAAATTTGATAGTTTAATTCCCGTTAATCTAGAAAGTTCTCGGACTTAGTCCAAAAGACTTTTATGATGTACTTTGCATGTAGGATTGGTCTATAGCCTTTGTGGGCCCAAATTGTAAAGTCAGTTTTAGACTGATGTCCTATTTACCTAGGATTAAGAATGTTAGTCCAATTAGGAGTTTAGTTACCTTCTACAGAAATGGACCCCTTTTAATAAGTACATAAAAAGGGAGCCCCTTCTAATTTTTTTCATTCATTTAGAGAATTATATAAGTCACAAGTATGAGATTTCTACTCTATATTTGTGCGTTCTCATTATTATTTATTATTTTTTTAGTATTGTCATTAGAATCCAATTCTAGTAAATTTGAGGGAAGTAGGAAACAAATCATCTACTTCAATTCAGATCAATTTGGGGAAGGAGCTTCTTCTCCGTATCTCTATTGTCAATATCTTGTGATTCATTATATGTACGTACATTTGATACGTTTAGAGCTAAATCAATAGGCACCAATAATATGTATTGTATGTTAAATGTATCTTACAATACACACAATACTTGATGCTGTATATACATACATACTTGAATTTTCTTTAGCATTTTTGGAAAATGTAGTTGAACATATTTTATGCAAATTGTTATCGTTACAAAGGTTCCTTTACGCCCCTTATTTACTAATCAAAACAAGTTATTGTTAGAAAGGTTCCTTGAGATGAAAAGGAAACTTTTTCTTTCATTTTTGTCAACTTTCTTCAATAATATCTACTCTTATGGATTTAAGAATCTTATGCCATTCATTTATGCCCACTTGCATCAAGTCAAGCTAAAAGTTTTTCATACTAGACAAAATATATGAGAACTTGAAAGTTGCAAATTAAAATTTTGAACCTAAACAGTGTGTTAAGATGATGCAAGCAACACATTATATAGTTATTAAGGATGAGATACATTTTCAGGTTAATTGCTAAGTGTTTTTCTTTTTAAACTTAATAAAAAGGGTAGGAGAAGGCTATGTTACCCGGACTCGGGTGTGTGTGTCGGACACGGGTACGTATCTAGAGGTCGGATTCGCCTCTTTCTTAACTTATAGGATACGGGGGCTCGGCAAAAAAGTATCCAAAAATTGGACACGGGTACGAGGATACGGCAAATAGAACATTGAACAATGATAAATTTCATATATTGTTATTAATTTGTGTAAGCACATATTCATATTTATTTAGAAATTTTATTATACATATACATAATACCAAGTTAAAATAATTTTTTAGGATATAAAAAGATTTGTAATGAAAGAAAAAATAATATCTGAATTTTTTTCTTGAAAATCATATTTGACTTTTAAAAGAATTGAATCAAAAAAATTATAATTTTTATAAACAATGTACTAGCCAGCTGTTTTCCACAACAGGCCCATTTTTCTATATATCTATACCCAACAATGTGTACACCAGCTGTTGACACACAAGTTTATTTTCCCATGTATCTACAGCTCACTTTTCAAAGTGTAAAGCAAAAGCAAAACCGACATCCCTTTCTCTTCCACTTAATAACATTATCACTCTCTCTCTCTCTCTCTCTCTCTCTCTCTCTCAACCCCCAAATCCCAATCGTCTTCCTCATACAAACCACCAATCCACCACAGCTTCTCATGGTCGTTGATGGCTATATGTCGGTTACTTTATCATACTTCCGACGCTGAAAAGGTAATCTCAAGCTGTTTTGACTGTTCCGATGGTTCGACATGTCCACGGAATCCAGCGATAACAGCCTCCATCTAGAATATTCCGACGTCACGGCTTGCAATGGCTCTAAGATGATGCTCGATCAAAACAGCCGTGTCAAGAGGAAGTGAGCCATGTCGGACGCAGATCTCATACCCGCACCGGCGTCGTGTCGTGTCGTGTCGACACGGGTACTCTGCCCTAAACTGCCGAGTCCAGGTAACACAGGGAGAAGGTGATCAGCACGTTTCCCTATATGGCCGTGACCATAGTAGCCCCTACCCACTAGGAAGCCAGACGGGAAGGGCTTAGACAAGCTCGCAAACTTGGGCTGATCCACAGGCACTCCCTCAAGTCAAGGCTATAGACTGATAAGTGCGCTTACAACAAAGTACTAATAAAGAAAAGTTTGCTTGCAGCAGAGACTTCGATTCTTTAATTTCAGAAGTATAGACTAAAACATAGTGAAACTTGTTCAATCATAGGATTTGACAATGCATTGAAGTGTCATATCTTTTGTCTATTTATTTTTATTTTCACTCTTTACTCTATATGTATTAAGTATTGATGCAAGCATAACTTTGTTTCTAAGAACCATATTGATGAGACCCCAAACTCTTAAAGTTTATGCTTGGAAAATGAGGACAAAGAAGAACATCCATGGGAGCCCGCCAACAGACCAATGGTGGTCCCACAATCTGTGTAACATGACTAGAAAGTATTCTCTGATGGTTTGGACCAACCGAAATGGTTTTAACACCTTTTCATTAGGAAAAAAAAAAAAAACAAACAAAACAAAGATCGAGGGTATTCTACGATTTTTCAGCATTTGGGGTAATTAAGCAATTTTGTTATTTTTAGGGCCCAAATTACTTAGGTGTTTGTCTAGAAAATTTATCAAGTCATTTTCTTATTTGGAAACATGTTTGAATCCTAGTAGATTTTAAGAAATCCTTTTCCTATTAGGAAAAATTACTATGTTTCTATATAAGTTATTTGTAATACAGTTAGAGAAGTAGACAAGTTGATTAATAATATTTCTCTATAGAATTTTATCTCCTTTCAATGGTGAGACTCCATTCTTTCTTCTAGCTGAGAATCCTAGAAGATCTAAGGAAGTTCTTCTCTATTTTTTAATTTCCAACACTAGTGTGCATAACTCACAGCCATAAAACTACCTTCTTTCACCTATTTAAGTTCCTAAACCTTGACCCCAGTTTACAGCACCATTTTAGCCCTATAACTCTCCATTTTCCTCTACGGCTCAGAAAATCCAGCAAGTGATTCCTTTTAATTTCAAACCTTAAACAGCCTCAACCTTTTTTCATTCCACCAAAATTCAATCCTTAAACTCCAATCATTACTTTCCAGCCATTAAACTATAATTTGAAGGCCTATACCTCTATTTAAATGTAGGGCAGCTTACAGAAGGCCCTATCCTACATCAATTACTTTATGTGATGTTATTTTAATTACACATTGTCTAATGTTTGTTATAAGATATTTGTGTCCTCCATAAATAAACTTATTTTTCTACCTATTATTGGAAATATTAAAAAAATCTTATAGTCCACAATACAGTACAGTACACAGTTCAGAAAAACAAGAAAGGAAAAAAAAAAAACAATACATGATCTATATCCCGATTTGACAATTATGGTCTGTATACCAGATTGTTCATGCCACAAATTACAGCTTAACATTACACAACAGAAAGAGAGAGTAGGTTGAGAAAACATACTATTTCTGTTGGTTTATTCTGGTTATACTCTTGCTTCTTTGACTCCACAACCTTTTCCAACATCTCTTGATCCCAATCCTCCATTGTTTCTTCTATGGGGATGAGAGCCAAGAAGAAATCAGAGTAAAATGAGAAAATGTGAAAAAAATAAAAATTAACCAAACCCACCAAATAATCAATTAGCAGATTTACTTAGTTACCTTGGTCACGCTTGTCACTGTAAATGTCAATCTTCTCACCCTTCCTCTGCACATTCAAATCATGCGAGAACTTACATTTAAAACCCTTTGCACACTGCCCAGCCTTGTAAAATTCGCATAAAATAGACTTGGGATCAACACCTAACCAAAACCCCAAATTATATTACAATTAAATCAACCAATGTATAGAAAACAAGACATAATAACTATGACGAAAGACATCAATCATAACTCTCTATGCGCATATGAGAGACACACAGTAGCAAGAGTCCGTGCATTAAGCTGGCATGAAAACAACTAAATCCGCAGTACATATTACCAAGATTAAAATAATTTTGTAAGAAAAAAAGCCACATAACTTGAATTGGGGGACGGAGCTAAAAGAGCCTTCATTTTAAACCCAACGACTTCCGAGCTATATATATGCACACACACATGTATATATATGTTTGTATACATGTATTATGAAATAAGATGTGGTATTTGATGGGTAACCCTAGTTTTGCAACATCTGTATGAACTTATAGGTATACTAGAGGAATGCAAACGCTATGCATGTGCAGCATTCAGAAAGACAGAAAAATTTATGGTTCCAAGAAATTTCTCCATCAATCACGAAGCAATTTTCCCACTTCTAAATGGCAGGATCATATGATTACAAAATACTTATAAAGCCCCTCGCAGAAGCGACAATCCAGTATAATTTACTTGCAACAACTGGATTTTTTTTTTTGAGGAAAAATAAAAAATTGACTGCTTCCAAACAATGGAACCTCAAACTGGTGTTCTCCCTTATATATTCGGATAGATATGTGAGTGTGTATTATTACATGATTGTTCAAACACATGCCTTCAATCTTGTTCTTCAATAAATTTAAAAAAATCACATTCATTTTGGCTACTTGGAGCTAACAAAAAAATTTAGATAAGCATAAAATAAGAACACAGAATATACTACATACCGACTGGTACTTTGGGCTGAGTAACGGCAATCTTGAACAAGTCATTCAATTCCTTCTCTCTAGCCTTCTCTTCTTCCTTCTTCTTCTGTTCACACCAACCAATTTTCAGAAAATGAATCAAATAATATCTACAAACCAGTAATCATTAGGAAGAAGAATTGCTCATCACACCTTGGCGGCGATTTTGGATGAGTCGGGCTTGGGTTGTACTGACTGTTGAAGACTCTGCACATATTTCTGGACATTTTTGCTCTTGCTCTTGTTCTTGAGCCCGAAGGTCTTGTCCTCTACAATTTTCTGCTTCTTTGCCAAGTCGGTTTTGGATTGTTGCTTCGGAGGCATGCTTTGATTTGTTTCAAATCAAAGAGTGATCAGTGATCTATGAATTCGAAGTGCACTATCCGAATTTCGTTGTTGGATATCTTAGGATGATTGAAACATCGAAGGTGCTGTTCAGTGATGATTTGAGTCTGTGATGTGATTTGCAAGGGTTTCAGGTTGATTTGACTGAACAGGACCCCCTCTTTCTCTCTCTTGTTGCTCTCTGAAAGTTGTGGATTTAGGAGTTGGACAGAGGTAGTGGCAGATGAGTAGATAAGTGGGAGTGCCGGGGCTAAAGTAGTCAATATGACTTCATTTGTTTTATGTTTTCCTCAAATTTCTTGCATAATGTTTGCATCTTGGAAAAAAAAATATAGAAATTTAAAATAAAGTGAAAAAAGTTATTTTTAAAAGAAGCTATGTTTTCAGATGGGTTAGGAAAATGAGAAAAAATAAATATATATTCCAAAAAATAATTGTTTTTTGTTTAGTTCTTCATCAAATTAATATTATAAATAATTTTTATAATTTTATTTCCCTATTATTTTATTTTCCATTTTACAATAACATTTACCATTGTTTGTGATATAGACCCTAGTTAATTTATATATATATATATATTCTCTTTACAAAATTTTCATATATTTTTAGTGATTTAGTGAGGAAAAAATCAAATGAAAATGGGTGACCCTAAAAAATGGTATTATAAATTTTTTAACTTTTTGCATGTTATCGCCCTATCCTATTTCATGCCTAGTGGTATAGATTAATTCATTTTTATGATGATATTACGGATCTTGAAATACAAGAAGAATATATAAATAAATAAAGTTATTTAAATATAATTTATTTGTTGTAATATGGAACAAGATGGAATGAATTAATCCAATTTAAGGCTGATGCTATAAAACTTGGAATTCAAAATTTTGTTTGTGTAATGAGACAAACTCTTCTTTCTTTCGTCTTAATGGGAACCATAACAATCGAATAGAGTTATAGCTCGAATTAATCTTAAAAACCTACGCACTACCTAGAAAACGGTCTAGCTCATGAATAAACATGCGTCAATTTGAAGGCTGATGTAGTTAATTCGTTAACCAAAATTTATAATTTGGGAAATTACTACAAATGTTAGGGAAAACAAGCATGGAAACAGACTATTTAGCAATCACTGCTCTCTCTCTGTCGAACATTTTTTTTTTTTTGTTCTAGTTAACAAGAACAAGATTGCTCTCTCTCTCTATCAAACATTCTTATTTTTGTTCTAGTTAACAAGAACAAGATTGCTCTCTCTCTCTCTCTGTCAAACATTCTTGTTTTTGTTCAAGTTAACAAACAAGATTGCTCTCTCTCTCTCTCTCTCTCTCAAACATTCTTGTTTTTGTTCAAGTTAGCAAGAACAAGTTGTTAACAAGATTGCTTTCTCTCTATCAAACATTTTTACTTTTGTTCAAGTTAACAAGAACAAGATTAAGAACAAAAAAAAAATGTCATGTTTTGCTTTGACGCTGGTGACATTATAAAAAAATTAACTCCAAAAAGATGTTTTTGCCAGTGCAGCATTGCAAGGTTTCACTTTGTATGAGTTTTTTTTTTTTTGTTTAAATTGGAAGCCAAAGTCTTAGGAGAGGTTAGTCCAAAGTATGACCATAAATATGAGTACATGTACGGATGACAAAATAGACCAACAGCATTTGGGGTCTCGTCTTGCTCATATATATGAAGACGGTATGAAGTAATACTAATTGGGGCAGGGCAAGCTTGAGAACAAAATATAATAACCCACCCCAGCCTCTGTTTATACATGTATATTTATTTTATATATATATATTTTATTAAAATACAATTATTACGATTTTGCCTTTTTTTTTGTGATTTTACCCTTTACTTTGTCTATGATGTGTTTAAAAAAATTACTAATATAAAGGAGAAGGGGTGAGACAGAGCAAGCATGGGAAGGAATTCAGCAAGGTAGGTGAGAATAGCGGAAGGGGTCCCTTGACCCAAACTCGCCGCATTGCCATTCCTAGGTAAGGATAACCAAAAAAATAAAAAAATAACTGTTTTTTTGGGTTCCTTAACCGAACTAACCGGAATGGGGTGGGTTCGAGGAAGTTATAATTAGGGCGGTGCAAATTCGGGGAATGAAATCAACAAATCTGATACCTTGGCAACACTCGTAGTAGCATTGAAGTTGGGCTCAAAGAGAACAATCCATATTGAAATCTTGGCTAGCCCGAGCATCTTTCAATAAGAGGATCAAGCACTGGTCATAAAAGAGTTAGCACCGTCTTGGATGGATTCAATCATTGCCCACCTCGATAGAGGTGAATTACCCTAAGATAATAATGAAGCTAGGAGAATAAAGCACAAATCCTTAAAGTATCGGCTGTCATCCAGCAATGAGCTATATAGAAGATCTTTCACAGTTGAGGACCTTACAACTATTACCAGCCCCTGACCTTTTACCCAATGTGGATTGGACATAGTCGGCCATTTACCTTAAGCTCTAAGAAACAAGAAGTTCATCATCGTCGCAATAGACTACTTCACTAAGTGAGTAGAAGTAGAACCCTTATCAACAATCAATGAGCTAGATGCGAAAAGATTTGCTTGGAGAAACATAATTACAAGGTTCGGCATACCACGTGCACTGGTCTTGGATAACGATACCCAGTTTGACAAAAATATGTTCAAAGGATTATATGACGAACTAGGAATCAAAAATTATTATTCAATACCAGCCTATCCACAGTGCAACGGATAAGACGAAATATCAAACAAAATAATGTTGAACGAAATCAAGAAGAGGCTGGAAAAAGCTAAGGGAAAATGGGTAGAAGAGATGCCCAGTGTCCGATGGTCTTATAGAACCACTCCAAATAGGTACTGGTGAAACCCCCTCCTCAATGACGTATGGGGTTGAAGTAGTTATACCCTTGGAGATTGGACTCCTAACAATCAGATAGGCAGCGTTTGATACCGGACTTAATGATCACACTTTGGCAAAAGACCTGGATCTCATTGAGAAAAAGAGAAAGGTGGCCCTACTCAAGCTCACTAGTTATCATCAATAGCTTAGCCGATCCTACAACAAGCGGGTTCAACCAAGAAATTTGATCCTCGAAGACCAAGTACTTTGAAAGGTACTGGGGGCAACAAAAAATTCAGTAGATGGAAAACTTGGTCTGAACTGGGAGGGTTTATACAAAGTTGCATCCCAAGTCGGTGTGAGGGTATATTAGCTAGAGACTGTCGAAAAAGGGCACTGACTACCCCAACCATGGAATGCAAGTAATCTAAAAAAATTCTATTAGTGGAAAGCTAACTTTGATATCTCCTCTATTCAGACAAGTTGTGCATTTTTAATGAAGTAGACTTGATTCAGCGACCTTGATATTTGAAGCCATGCTAAGATAGAAGAATCAATTAAAGCAAAACAAAAAACTAAGTGTAAAGTCTTGGCCTTGCCCAACTTGGGCATGTCAGCCAATGAAGGCCAAAATAAAAACCAAGTATAAAAATTTGGTCTTGCCCAAGTTGGGTAGGTCAGCCAACGAAGGCCAAAATAAAAGCCCAAGTTGGACAAGTTGGCCAATGAAGACTAAAATAAAAATCAAGTATAAAAACTTGGTTCAGCTTAAGTTGGGCAAGTCGGTCAATTAACGCCAAAGTGTAAAATAAAATCAAGCAGAAAGCCTTGATTTACCATGAATTTATCTGGACGACCTAAAAACAACAAACCCTGAATGATTCTACTTAATCATAGCTAAGTTTTTTAGGTCAGCATATGGATAAGTACTCATGCATAAAATAAAAAAAAAATAAAAATAAAGTAGATCATAAAGCAGACAAAAGTTCCATTTATAATTTCAAAAGGCATTTTATACAACTAAGTTTCCCAAAAGTTACAAAGGATTTAAATTATACAAAAAGAAAACATTCTAAGATTGCAGAGATGGATCGACAGGAGTTGCGTCAATCATACCATCAGCTATTTCAACAATCTCTACAGCAGAAGGGACAATGTTGCCAACAGCAGCCCCAGTAGCGTCTGTAGCAATCGTTGAAGCCAGAGGAGCAGTTCGGTACTAGCAATCCCTGCAACATTACCAACAACCTCTGCAACAGTATTAACTTCAATATTACTAGCAACTCCAGCAGCATTAGCAACTCCGGTGCCCTCGACTAGCTCAATCTTATAAAGATTAATCTAAGTGTCTTCTGGAATGGCCTTATTAAGGAGTAGCCAAGGGATGTTCTTCCACAAAGGATCCACTAACGAGACCTTCATTGCATAAAAAGCAGCCACCCAGCCATCCTTGAAAATTGAATTTGTCATCCTAAGGATCTGCTATGTGTAGTCGTCTTCGGCTTTTTCAAAACCAGCCTTGAAGCTTGCTTCCTTGACTAACAGGAGCTTGGCCTTTATCTTCACAATTTATGCTTTGGCCTCACTTCGCTCTTGATTTCGTTGAGACAGCTCGGCCAGAGTAGTAGCCATGGCCTTCTTGCTCTTCCTCAGCTCGGCCTTTGCGTCAAGCACAGCCTTTTTATCAACAAGGGCTTCCAACTTCAGGACGTCGTGCTGTTGTTTCAACTTCTTCAGACCCTTGTCCATAGTAGTAAAGTGGGACATGGCGCCTGAAAAGCGGCCTACAAATATAACACACATAGTATCAGACATGGAAAGGACAAGTAAGAATGGCAAGCGCACTCACTAGCAGACTGTTGTGCACTACTCCCATAAAGATCTTTTGAATGATTGCTAACCCTAGTATTTCCTTGTCACGGGGCAAGATGACACCTTCAACTAACCCACTGCAATAGAAGGGTCTGCCAAACCAGAGTCCAGGTTCGTTATCGGGCATGTCCCAACCACAATTTGAATTACAATTTTGGACACCAGCCTAGTTTCCGGCTCAAAAGACACCGACCTGGCCCACTAAGCATTGGGCGTTCCTGGTGCACTTCCCTCCACTGGCCTCTTAAATGTCGACCTATCTGTTGGTGGCACGCTAGTCCCAATATCTGCTCCTGAGGTGGTCGGTGGTAACGACACGGGTGGTTGGGTCATGTTGACCTCGGCAAAGGATGTTTGCACACGTTGCGCCTTTTTCTTCCCCGTTATCACTGCCACCAAGCTCCGTGTCTGCATATTGTCTAGTTTGTCCTCTGTCTCAGGACTTGAAAAGACTTGTTGTCTGAATTGGCAAATGGGTAGACGATCAAGAACTACTTTTGGAGTCGAGGTTGAAGATGATGTGGATGGTGAATAAGAGCTTGAACTAAGCTTGTCCTCCTCGTCTAGAATTTTGAATGGAAAAATTGATGGTTGAGGTAAAACTTGGCCACATGAAGACAGTGACTCGGCAACTTCAGTAGCAGTTTCTTCTTCTATCGTAGCGGGAGCAATAGCAACAGTCACTTGGCTAGAATTATAGATATATGGGATGACAATATGCTCGGGGATGTTTTTAAGATTGCCGACCTCCCCATGCGCCTTTAGTGTGTGATGACATTGTTTGGGATACCTACGATTGTTGAGAATGACTAATACCATATTGGATACCACGGAAGGATATGAGTAACCTTGCCAACTCCGTACTGTGGTCCTATGCCTTTGTAAGCCCAAACCCTCTCCAGGAACTTCAAGTTAACGCTGATATGCTTATATTGTTTCTTGGGCTTGGTATGTTCACCTAAGAGTAAGGAAAAGGCAAAAAATAAGATCTACAAAAAATATGAAAAAGGAAAAAGATCGAGGCGTTCTAAGTGTAGACCTGTGTCGCCGAGCTTTCAGGGGCAGCACCAAGTGGGTCGCTAGGCCCGCGGGACGTCCTCGTATTCCCAGGGGCCCGAGATCCACACCATGACATCATCCACTCCCTTTCCCACATCAAGAAGGACCTAGACGATCTTTTTATTCTTTTGTTTATAATGGAAATAGAATTTTTGATAATCATTGCTGACTCTCATGGGAATGTAGTAATACGCGAACTCGTGGATGCCTATTTCCACCATGAGAATGCGATTTAGTTCCACTATGCCTATCACTATCCTAAAGACATTGGATGCTAACTGGGCTGGGGAGGTACAAAGAGTAATAATGAAGAAATCGAAGTTAAAATGAGTGGAGAGGGAACCTAATGCCTCCTTTAACTATGGCTATTAAAGGAAATGGCTTGCCTTTTCCTAACTCATACATACAGAACTTGTCACAGCCGACCAACTTGATATCAACCTTTGGTGGGAATTGGTACCTTCCTTTAAAAGCAATGATGGCCCCTGTAGTACTTAGCATATTTCTAAGCTGTGCAACCATTGCTACTTGTTCAACAGTATGAAAGCATAGAGAAAATAATTGAAAACGGTCTTGAACATTTACAAAAGTCAAGTTGACACTCTCTCGACAGTCTTCCCTTCAAAGCAAGGTGAATCAGTCCTTTTGAGGGGCGGGTTTTTATAGAAAAACATGTCTTCGTTTCAAAACCCTGTGAACGACTACATCATGTCACACCCGCTCCTAATCAAGCGTCGTTAACCCCGTCTTAGGACGGACATGATCGCACAAGTCACCTACCTGTAAGCGAAACCTCAACATAATCCCAAATATAGAAATCTTGTAGGAATAAATAACATTATATTAAATAAATAAAATTCATCTCATAATCCTTCCACATATATCATTAAGAGAACTCTTAATGCACACTTATAAATATTACAAAACTACAAAATAAACAAACTCTAACAAGACTTTAATACAATGTACATGACTAATAACTCAATTAAAGAGTTTCTCGAAACTCCCCAACTCAACACCAACAGTGGACTGAACATCTCTCATTTTCCTGTAAAACAACCTATGTGGGTGTGAGTTATATATTAACGTGCTAACAAGATAATTAAACTCATAAAGAGGAATGACAAACATCCACTGAATTTATCATCAATAGATAATACATCATCAACAATAAACAAAATGCCTCTTGTGATGCAATGTATGATACACGACATATGTGTGCGCTATTTTGATAATATTGGCCCAATATATCGATGGCTTATTATCAAGGATATCCCATATCGACACCATTTAGGTTAGCCCCACATCGGTTAAACCTTAGGTTAGTCCCACATCGACTAAACCTGCTCCGTGCAATGCAAGATATGCACACAAAATGTATTATATGCAAATGTCATCACATAATCAAACAATCACCACCAATGTAGACAATAAAATATTCAATGAGTTATGAATAAGATCATCTTATATTCCCACCTGATACGTCTTATACACACCATCGAGTCACTCCTTTGGTTGAACTGGAATGTTTTGATCCGCTTCTGAAACTAGCAAAAACCACCACATCAAATTTAATGAAATAGATATTATAATTCATAATCAATGCATAACTATAGCTTATACACCTTAAACATATAATTTAGAACACCAATAATGCATTAGAACTCAATGGAATGTTAAACCCTTCCTTAATACAATGTAAGGTCAACTTTAAACTACCATAACTCGCAACTTACAAGTAATTAGAGTGCCCGCTTTATATCAATAGAAAGCCCCATGAGTCCAGTTTTAGAGGCTTTAAATGGCGCGCCATTTCGAGGTTTTTAGAGTGAGATATGACCATTTTATTAAAGAGTGTCAAATCTGTCAGCCACATGTGTCGACCCCTCAGTCACATGTGTCGACACCTTTGGACAGTGAGTGAAATTTTGGTTAATGTGTCGGCTCTTATACTCCAAGTGTCGATGCCTAGGGACAGAGAACACATGTTTGAAGAAAAATGTTGCATGTTTCGACTCCTAAAGGTCAAGGGTCGACTTCCCCCACTTTTGCTTGAAAATACAACTTCTTAAACATGGTTTTCAAGCTTCCTAACCAATCCAAGCACAACAATAAGTATACCAAAGGTTCATAATGAATTCCTAAGGTCTCAAACAAATTTTCAACATTTCAAAACTCAATAATATATAAGATTCAAGGCTTCCACTTGAAACTTCTAATGACCCTTCCCTCCTTCACCTCAACCTCACTTCCATGGTATGCAAGAGTATGGTATCATATAACAATCAATAAAAATACAATGAAACAAGCATAGACTTGAGATTCCTCACTTCAAATCAAGGGCACACAACTTCCTTTTTCAATTCCCTTCTTCTTCTATTATTTTCTTTTCTTTTTCCCTCTTTTTCTCTCACTTTTTTTTCTTGTCAAACAATATTACTATACAAGTTCCTCTCTTCTCTCTCCTCCTCTTGTCTTGAAGACAATTATAGATATAAAATATATATATCATTCTACATGTCACACACACACACACTTGCTAGCAACAAACACACACCTCACTTAAGTGAAACACACACCTAGGTGGCTTAGGGTTAAACGCCCACCTAGCACATCCTTGCTTCATTAATCCACCTCTAATCCACATGATTATCATAATTGATCAAGCTAATTAAGCTAAGCATAGAGATTAATTAAGTTAATTAATCGTGCTAAAAATGTGATAATCTCTGCAATACAAACCCTCATTAAATCATGCTAAACAAGCACCTTGATTAAAGATAATCATGCACCATAAACATGTTATTAAGTTAAGCATGATGCTAACCAACTTAGGGTTTTACAATTTTACCCTCCTTTAAGAATTTTGTCCCAAAATTCACTTACCAAACTATAATAGATAGGGGTACTGATTCTTTATTGAATCCTCATTCTCCCATGTGACCTATTCCACTATATGACTCCTCCATAACACTTTCATAAGTGGTATCATTTTGTTGTGCAGAACTTGTTCTCTACGGTTTAGTATTTGAACAGCTCTTCAACATAATTCAAATCATCTTCCAACTTTAACGATTATTGAGTTAACACACGAGAAGGATCCGGTATATATTTTTTCAAAATAGAAATATGAAAAACATCATGCAGTTTAGACATTTTTTAAGGCAAATCCAGTCTATAAGCAGTCGTGCCAACTCTTGCAATAATGGTATAGAGTCCAATGTATCTTTGACTCAACTTCCCTTTCTTTCCAAATCTCAAGATACTCTTCCATAGAGCTACTTTAAAAAACACTTGATCACCCACCTCAAATTCTAATTCTCTTCTTTTGTTATCTGCATAACTTTTCTACCGCTCTGCGCTCCTTTCAAGTGTTCTTGCATAGTTTTAATCTTCTTAGTTATACTTTGAATCATTTCAGGACCCAACAGTTGTCTTTCTCCCACCTCACTCCAAAACACTGGAGTTCTACATCGACGCCCATATAAAGCTTCAAATGGAGCCATCCCAATGCTGGATTGATAACTAATATTATACACAAATTTCATTAAAGCTAGATAATCCTCCCAACTACCTTTGAAATCTAATATACAAGCTCTCAACATATCCTTTAAAGTTGGAATAGTTCTCTTTAATTGCCTATCAATTTGAGGATGAAATATTGTACTAAATTTCAACGTAGTACCCAAAACTTGCTACAAACTAGGCCAAAATCTAAAAGTGAATCTTGGATCCCTGTCTACAATTATAGACACTGGAGCTCCATGCAATCTCACAATTTTATCAACATATAATTTAGCATACCTATCAAGAGTATAGGTAGTCTTGACTGTAAGAAATGAGTTGATTTAGTCAACCTATCAACAATTACCCAAATAGAATCAAATCCACTTGGAGTTCTGGGTAATTCCACCACAAAGTCCATAGTAATGTGCTCCCACTTCCATTGTGGAATAGGAGGAGGTTGCAATAAACCTGCCGACTTCTGATGTTCTGCTTTTACTTGTTGACAAATCAAATATTTAGCCACAAACTCTACAATTTCTCTCTTAATGCTAGGCCACCAATATACTTCTTGAAGTTCACGATATATTTTTGTACTTCTTGGATGTATAGCATACAGAGATTGATATGCCTCCTCCAAAATCTTATTCTTTAAAGCTTGATTGCTTGGTACACAAAAACGGGTCCCAAACGTTGTAATACTATTAGAATGAATGGAAAAATCAGTTCTTACCCCTTCCTTCGCTTGCTTCCTAATTTTCTCCAATTGTGGATCTTGAAGTTGTAGTTCCCATATTTGATCAAATAATAATGGTCTTACTCGGAGTTGTGCTAACACTGTATCAATTTTTATCATTTCAAACTCCACCCCCAAAGAAGCTAACTCTGCAAACAATTTTGCCTAGTAACATTGAATACATGACAATCTCTCAGAAGTTTTTCGACTCAAAGCATCTGTTACCACATTAGCTATTCCCGGGTGATAATGGATGACACACTCATAATCTTTGATTAATTTCATCCACCTTTGTTGCCTCGCATTTAGATCTCTTTGGGTAAACAAATACTTCAAACTCTGATGATCTGTAAATATCTCACACGGCTCACCATATAGATAATGTCTCCACAATTTCAAGGCAAACACCACTGCTGTTAGCTCCAAATCATGAATAGGATAATTCTTCTCGTGAGTTTTTAATTGCCTAGAAGCATAGACAATAACTCTACTTCTTTGCATTAACACACAACCCAAACCTTGATGAGAAGCATCAGTATAAATCACAAAGTCTTCCTTCCCTGAAGGAATGGTTAGCACAAGAGCTGTAGTCAACTTTATCTTCAATTCTTAGAAACTACGCTCACAATCATCAGTCTATTCAAATTTTATATTATTCCATGTCAATTTAGTTAACGGTACAATGATAGATGAGAATCCTTGAATAAACCGTCTATAATATCCCACTAACCCCAAGAAACTTCTGAATTCAAACACATTCTTCGAAAACTCCCAATTCATTATAGCTTCAATCTTTTTTGGATCAACATAAATTCCTTCATCAGAAATCACTTATCCCAAAAATACCACCTTATCGAGCCAAAACTCACATTTACTAAATTTAGCATATAACCGTTTATCTGACAAAGTTTGTAAAACAAGTCTTAAATACTCTTCATGTTCCTCCTTACAGTGTGAATAAACTAGGATGTCATCAATGAATACAATAACAAATTAATCAAGAAAAGGCTGAAATACCCTGTTCATCAAGTCCATGAAAATAGCTGGAGCATTAGTCACTCCAAACGACATTACTAAGAACTTATAGTGTCCATACCGCGTTTGGAAAGCAGTTTTTGAAACATCACTGTCTTTCACCTTCAGTTAATGATAATCGGATCTCAAATTAATCTTTGAAAAGATCTTGGCCCCTTGCAATTGATTAAATAAGTCATCAATACATGGCAAAGGATATTTATTCTTCATTATAACTTGATTCAATTGTCGATAATCAATACATAGCCTCATAGTTCTATCCTTCTTCTTCACAAAAAACACAGAAGCTCCCCATGGTGACACACTAGGTTAAATGAACCCCTGATCTAACAAGTCTTGTAATTATGTTTTCAATTCCTTCAACTCTGATGGTTCCATTCTGTAAGGTGTAATGGAGATTGGAGTAGTTCCCGGTAATAATTCAATAAAAAACTCCACCTCCCTATCAAGCACAATCCCTGGTAACTCATCCGGAAATACATCCATAAAGTCTTGAATTACAGGAAGATCTGACAGTTTCAATTCTGCTTTAGTATTATCAATCACATGAGCTAAGTACCCTTCATATCCTTTCTGTAATAATTTTCTAGCTTCTAAAATTGATATTAAACAAGTTGAAACCACATCCCACTCACCTTGAAATCTGAACTCTGATTCATTTGGCACTCGAAAAATAACTTCCTTCTTGAAACAATCAATGGAAGCATGATAAGATGATAGCCAATCCATACCCAATATCATATCAAAATCATGAATTGCTAAAGGAATCAAATCTACGTTCAACTATTTCTCCCCAATTTTTAACACACAGTTTTTATACACCGCTTCCACTAACACCACATCCCCCACAGGTGTAGAAACAAGTAAATGTTGTGCCATGGATGTATGTGGTCTATGTAGATGTTCACTAAATGCAATGGAAACAAAAGAGTGGGTAGATCTGAGATCTAACAGTATGTAAGCATCTTTATCAACCACATATATCATACTTGTCACTACCGGAGGTGTAGCTTGAGCATCCGCTGGGTCATAGCATATATCTGTGCCTAAGACCATGGTTCAGAAGTAGTCCCACGTCCACATTATGCACTCTCAGTCGTCGCTCTTCCATCATTAGCAACACTACCCACAGAGGAGGTTACCGCAGAGCCCTGAGTACAATATTTTGCTATGTGACCCGTTTGTCTACACTGATAACATTTATCATTCCAAGGCATTGGAAAATTCCTAATAATATGGCCATCTGGTCCACACTTATAACAAGTAACTCCTCCCATTTTGCCACCAGAAGTTCTCGAACTTGAAGGTCTCACTGGATGTCTCAAAAAGCCACGACCTTTTGGACTTTCAAATCTGGGACTCCCTGTTCTTTGACTTAACTGTGATCTTCCCTGTCCACAATTTCTTACAGATTCTGATAATTTTTGGCCTGACGTTCCAGCGCCTGTATCAACCTTCCCCTTTTTAAACTGTTCTTTCCTACCCGATAATTCTTTTACATTTTGCTCCACAATTTTTACTTTATTCACCAAGTTAACATACCTTGCCATCTCAAGAGCTGAAATTTGAGATCGTACACTTAACTCTAACTTCTATTGGAATCTGCTACATTTAGCATCTTCGGTGCATACTAAATCAAGTGCAAACCATGATAAAGCTGTAAATTATTCTTCATACTCAGACACAGTCATCTTCCCTTGTTTCAGAGAGATAAACTCATGCTCTTTCTAATATCTATAAATAAGTGGAAAGTATTGCTCATTAAATACCTCTATAAATTCTTGCCACGTAATTGGTACTCTACTACCCTGGGAACTCATCATTGATCTCATTGCCTCCTACCAATTTTAGGCTTCACCTTTCAACATGAATGCAGTCAACATCAGATTTTGTTCATTTGCAACAACCATTACCTCAAAGATTGTCTCTAATTTCTTCAACCACTCCTCTGCCACTATTGGATCAGTTGTACTGGTGAATGCTGGAGGATTTAGTTTCATGAATTGTTCGTGCAATGTACTAGTCCTCTGCACTGGTCTCATGGATTGATATTCAACGTATTGAGCTAAAACATTTGTCACTCTATCGGTTGCATCTGGTGGATTCTGAATGCCTTCTCCCTGTCGTCTCTGCCCCTGAACTGGAGCTGATGATACTTCCTCCTCAGCTCTCTTCGATGAATTGTTTTGAGCCATTCTCATTGCATTAATTCAGGATTAGCACACAATATACATGACCCACATACCCCTATCAATGTAAACCGACACAACAACACTCTACAGTCCACTGTAACTCTAGACATCAACTCCACTGTTGGGGACTGCGGAATTTCCCACGACCTGGCTATAGTGTATACGCATACTACCAAAAAAAACTGATCTGATTAGCATAGCCTAATCTACGTGATTAGAATTGTACCTTCGAGATTTCTCTAGTTTAATCCCGAAAACAAGAATCAGCACCAAGCACGAATCAGCAAGCTCGAACTCAACCTTCGGACTTCTGCTGTATTCCTCGTACACGCCTTGCTCTATAGAGAGTGGGCTCGCTGCTGCTAGGGTTTCTCTTCCTCACAAAATCGTGTATCTCTCAATTATGTGTAGAGTGTGTAACCCTAGCAGCTCTTAGAGCGCGCATATATATAGGCTACAGCAGGGACCATAGGATTAGTATAATTAGGGCTTCCTACGCAAATAAGGATTCCTAATCCAACCAGGATTAATCTTTATTTACGTAAATTATAATTCATAGCACTAAGGAATTATAATTGCACTCCCTGTTATACTAGAAATTATATTTCGAGCTCCATATTATTAAATGCTTATTTATCTCCCAACGTTAAGATTACAGATACCCGTCTATTAAATTAAATTACTGATAATTAAATTTAATAGACTTATTTAATTCCTTGAGACCTTCCACTTAACTTATTTGATATGTCGGATTCATAATCCACCTGCAGGGTTTGACATAATCAAAACTTATAAGCATCCTCAAGGGGGTATCATCAATCCCTATACGGGGACGTAGATTCCATCAATAATAAATATTCACCATACACGTAATGTCATTGTCCAACTCACTGAGTTTATTGACCCTTAAAGAATCTCACTCTTCTATGAATCAAAACAATAAATACTACATGCACGTGTCTATTTATTACATGTGTAGGATTAGACTATGGGAGAGTCACCGTTAGGATTAAGAGCATAAGCACTCATAATAATCATGAGGTATTAATTGTTTTATATAGTCAGTATAAAAACAATTACCCCAACACGGTCCTGTTCAATACACACAAAGTGTACTAGTGCAAGGAGTTGGAACTATACCATTCCCCACAGTCAAGACAGACCTATTAAAACCTTGTACTACAGTCCTACTGATGGTGTGTCCATTTCCATCTAAGACTGCGAACGATTAACTTATATTCCATAAGAACCGATGATCTGATCTTCCGTGTGTAAGTCGTACTCTACACACCAAATCATCTACTATATAGAATAAGAGACACACATGCATAATCATTAAATAAATAACGCAATGCAAACATTTCTCACACAGATTCTCATTAAAATGGAATAACTAATTTATAATAAATACTAAAGTCACTTCACAAAGCATGTCTTTTAGTATAAATTCCCAACATCCACAACATAGCCTCAGTTGTAAACCTTGGCTCAAAATAACTTAACAATAGAACTTTGATGTTAAACCTCAGTTCTGATACCAATCTATCACGCCCGCTCCTAATTAAGCGTCATTAACTCTGTCTTAGGATAAACGTGATCGCACAAGTCACCTACCTGTAAGCGAAACCTCAACATAATCCCAAAAATAGAAATCTTATAAGAATAAATAACATTATATTAAATAAATAAAAACTATCTCATAATTTTTCCATATACATCATTAAGAGAACTCTTAATGCACACTTATGAATATTACAAAACTACAAAATAAACAAACTCTAACAAGACTTTAATACAATGTACATGACTAATAACTCAACTAAAGAGCTTCTCGAAGCTCCCCAACTCAACACCAACATCAACACTAACAATGGACTGAACATCTTCCATTTTCCTGCAAAACAACCTGTATGGGTGTGAGCTATATATTAACGTGCTCACAAGATAATCAAACTCATAAAGAAGGAATGATAAACATCCACAGAATTAATCATTAATAGATAATACACCATCAACAATAAACAAAATGCCTTTGGTGATGCAATGTATGATACACCACATATGTGCGTGTTATTTTGATAACATTGGCCCAATATATCGATAGCTTGTTATCAAGGATATTCCACGTTGACACCCTTTAGGTTAGCCTCACATCGGCTAAACCTTAGGTTAGTCCCACATCGACTAAACCTCCTCCGGGCAATACAAGATATGCACACAAAATGTATTGTATGCAAATGTCATCACATAATCTAACAATCACCACCAATGTAGACAATAAAACATTCAATGCATTATAAATAAGACCATCTTATATTCCCATTTGATACCGTCTTATACACACCATCGAGTCACTCCTTTGGTTGAACCGGAGTGTTTTGATCCACTTCTAAACCTAACAAATACCACCATATCAAACTTGATAAAATAAATATTATAATTCATAACCAATGCATGACTATAGCTTATACACCTTAAACATGTAATTTAGAACACCAATAATGCATTAGAACTCAATGGGATGTTAAACCATTTCCCAATGTAATGTAAGGTCAATTTTAAACTACCATAATTCTCAATTTACAAGTAATTAGAGTGCCCATTTTATATCAATAGAAAGCTCTATGAGTCTAGTTTTTGAGGCTTTAAATGGCGCGCCATTTCGAGTTTTCTAGAGTGAGATATGATCATTTTACTAAAGAGTGTCAAAGTTGTCAGCCATAGGTGTCGACCCCTTAGTCACATGTGTCGACACATTTGGACGGTGAGTGAAATTTTGGTCAATGTGTTGACTCCTCTGCTCTAGGTGTCGACACTTGGGGACAGAGAACACATGTTTGAAAAAAAATGTTGCATGTGTCGACTCCTTAAGGTCAGGGGTCGACTTCCCCCACCTTTACTCGAAAATGCAACTTCTCAAACATAGTTTTCAAGCTTCCTAACCTACCCAAACACAACAATAAGTATTCTAAAGGTTCATAATGAATTCCTAATGTCTCAAACAAGTTTTCAACATTTCAAAACTCAATAATATGTAAGATTCAAGGCTTCCACTTGAAACTTCTAATCACCATTCCCTCCTTCACCTCAACCTCACTTTCATGGTATGCAAGAGTATGTTAGCATATAACAATTAATAAAAATACAATAAAACAAGTATCGACTTGAGATTTCTCACCTCAAATCAAGGGCACACAACTTCCTCCTTCAATTCCCTTATTCTTCTTTTCGTTTCTCTTATTTTTCTCTCGTTTTCTCTCACTTTCTTTCTTGCCAAACAATTTTACTATACAGGCTCCTCTCTTCTCTCTCCTCCCCTTGTCTTGAAGACAATTATAGATACAAAATATATTTATCATTCCACATGTCACATGCCAAACTTGCTAGCAACAAGCACACACCTCACTTAAGTGAAACACACACTTAGGTGGCTTAGAGTTAACCCCCACCTAACACCTCCTTACTTCACTATTCCACCCCTAATCCACATGATTATCATAATTGATCACACTTATGATAATTAATCATCATTAACATAAACTAAGCATAGAGATTAATTAAACTAACTAATTGTGGATTAAGTAATTAATCGTGCTAAAAAATATGATAATCCCCCCAATGTAAGCCCTCATTATACCATGTTAAACAAATACATTGATTAAGGATAATCATACACCATAACACATGCTTTTAAGTTAAGCATGATATTAGCCAATTTAGGGTTTTACACATCAATACTCCTGAACTGAAACGTCACCTTAACATTGAATGAAAAGACGCCTTCGATCAGCTGAGCAAATTGGAGAACACCACAGGGAGCATAGACTACGAAGAGGCATCCGATGATGACTCATTAGCGTCGACGAGGAGACGTGTGAGTACAACCCATGTTTCTCGAGTTCGGCTAAACGAGGCATAAGAGCTGGGGGCAATTGTGGGTCAAAATAACACAAAAAGCCTAGACAATAAATAAGCCAAGCCAAATCTTGAGAGGATAGTCCCAATAAGACAGAGGATGGGCCTGGCAGGTGAACTGAGCTCAATGAGACAGATCCAGTAGGCACATAATCTTAAGTCGACCTCGATTTGGACATTTAATGATAAGTCCACTATACCACAAAACCGACTCCTAGAAGGAGATTGAGTATCATTTCCAGAGGGAGTATGGCATTCTAAAACCTATAAATACCCCATGCACTAAAAAGGTAAGGTATAGTCACTTGAGTTCTAACTCACAATACTTTATTCAATTCATTATGGTTAAGCTTGCTAACTTAATCATCAAAATGTTTTTGGCCCAAAGAGGGTCAACGCATTCTCATGATCTTCTTCTCTTGCAGATAATTTGTACTCATCAACTTGGTTTGCACATTGAATCAGGTCTTCTTAAAATTTCCGCTTACAGTAGCATTTATTGTCTATCCCGCATTGAAAAGAAAACAATTTTTGAGTGGGCATTGATTAAGCAATCCATTCATGGAATTTAGATAAGCTACATAAGATTCATGGTTACAATGAAGCCCAATGGCTGCTTCTGATGTGCATTAAAATGCACAACGTGCACATTGCGTGATAGTTTGCGCACGCAATTCGTACACACTGCACGATTCATCAAAAATTAATCCTTGATTGATATATTTATTTTTGATCACTTAATGAATGGTCCAGATTTATTTGATGAACAAGTGTGTATTTAAACTAAAAGGTGTGTTAACTGTTTGGTAGTTATAACACTTTTTAAAAGAGTTGTGTATAGTCTAATTAGACACGTTAAACTTTATTTATAGATACAATTTACTCTTGTATTCGAATTCTGTCTCTCTAAATAGTTATTATTATAATAGAAATTCCATGGGAGATCTTCAGTTTTGCTGATTGCAATTCTTTGGCATACAATGTATTTAGAGGCGTCACAAAGTCTTCATTCAATAATTGTTCTAACAATACGTGGAGTCGCAAAGTATCAAGACGTAAAGAAAAAATAAAAAACACACAATTAAGTCATTTCGTTAAAATCGAACAACTATACTCTCTTTTCATAACAGCGAAACTTAAAATAAAGCTGTAAGAATCATTTTAGGATGTAATAATAAACAATGGGCAAATTACACTTTACCATATTGTATTTTGGTAAAAAATTATATGATCACTATGTGGTTCAAAAGTGAATATTATGGTTTAAATTTTGAAAATGAATAGAATCACGATTAATTTGGAATGTTCTTATAAAAGATAATTATTTATTTTGAAATAAAATAAAAATTAGCCTTTTTGATGTTTCTTTTTAAAGAAATAAAATGATAAAAATATTTTTCTAACAGAACCGTCTTTAACTGTAATGATTTATCTCGATTTTATAATTAAA